>LSYV01000006.1:2835190-2846289 GCA_001584585.1 Gonium pectorale | reverse complement strand
TGGCGGCGGCCGACAGCGCCGTACCGCCGGCGAGGTCGGCGCCGTCACCCGAGGCGGCCGCGCGCGGGATCTCCCCCTGAGCTGGAGAAGCTCTTGTGCCGGAAGACCGGCCCCGCTCCGTCGGCGCCCGGCATGCCCTCGCCCGTGCCCGCTGACGGCTTAAACACGAGCGGCAGGCAGCCATCGGCGCTGGCCGGGCCGCCGATGCCGCGGCGACGGCGGCGGTACATGTACAGCGCCGCCGCCGACAGCAGCGCCAGGACCGCCAGCGAGCCGCAGACGGCCACCGGCAGCGCAATGGCGAGCACCGGGCGCTGCCGGCTGCTGCTGCCGTCATCCAGTGCCAGCTCCCAGGTGACGTTCGTGTGCGTGAACACCCACCAGCCGGCCTGCGTGGAGTTCTCGGTCACGGACCAGACGCCCAGGAGTATGCCACTGGCGCCGTAGGGAGTCATGTTGAGGGCCTGAACCTCGGGCGTGATGTGGTTGAGGTGCAGCACTGCGTACATGTCCGAGGGGCGCAGGCCCGAGCCGCGCGCGTCCACAGTCGCGTCCACGGTCACACGCTGCACGGTCGGAGGGGGAGGGCGGGCAAGGGCCCCAGGGGGCACAGGGCCACAGCCAGCCGTTGAGGGGGCGGTCGATGCGCGACGGGGCGATGGCGGTCAAGGTGTGCGATATGCTGCTGACGGGGCGCTGCTCAGCTAACATCGCGGCAGCTTGCCTGCTCTTCGGAAAGGACGGCCTCAAGCAGGCGCTGCACGCATTCCCCGGGATTCTGCGGCCCGCACCCATGCCCCGCACCGGGGCCCCGACCTCCCCGCCCCGCCCCGCCTCGCACCAGTCGCACCACTCACATCCAGCTCCACAGATCCAAAGCTGCCGGCCGGGCCTGCCGCCACCGCAAACGCCGCCAGCAAGCCCATGTCCTGCAGCCCCGCCGCCACCGCCACCACAGCGGCCGGGCTGAGCAGCTCCCAGCCCACGCCCGTGAAGCGCAGGTCTCCCTCGAACAGCAGGCGGCCCGAGGTGCGCAGCACGATCACCAGGCCGGACAGGTCCAGCGTGTAGCGGCGGCCGGGCACGGGGTGGCAGCCGCGGACCTCCACGGTGCTGCGGAGGCGGGGAAGAGGCGGAGGCGGCGAGGACAGGGTAGGTGGGGGGACACTCGGCCCGGAGGGGCAGGGGAGAGGGTGCGCTCGGTTGGGGATAGGTGGGTTCGGGGAGATGACCGAGGGACAGTAGGGGGGCGCATTCACGACTGGGCATCCTCAAGCCTCAGGGGTGCATGCACTCGGCCTGCAGCCGCGGGCAGCCCTCATGCCGTCAAACTGGGTTTCGTCAGCCCCTGCGCCCAAGCCGCCAGCCCCCCAATTCCCAGGTCCGCACCTCGAGCCGAGCACCAAGGCGGTGCTGCCCGAGGGCCAGTTGGTGGGGTTGAAGCGGATGTCCGACACCACCTGGACGGCCGGGCAGCGGGCAGCGGGCAGCGCAGGGGATATACACGCCATGCTTACTCCCGTGCGGAGGCACGGCCGGCCGGCAGACATCTCGCAAGGCAGCCGCCCACGCGGGCCTTGGGGGCCATCCACACCGGAGAAGGGCGGTGGGCGGTGGGCAGCCACCCAAGGCGCAACGAATGACCACCACGACCGCAGCGGAGCCACAGCCGCAGCCAGAAATGCGCCGCACCTGGATGTACCTCGCGCCCCGCGCCAGGGCCGCCCGCAGCTCCACGTCGTTGGCCACCGTCGCGACCTGGCTGCGCCAGATGAGCCCCTGCTCCAGCGCCGCGTCGAAGCATAGCGCGCGCGCGTTGGCGTCGTCCGCCTCCTCCAGCCGTACATTGGTAAACGCCCAGCTGCCACCGTAAGAGGCGTCAACCGTCGCTGTGCGGTCCACGTACCGCCGCCACGCGCCCTTCGTCAGGTTCCAGCTCGTGATCCTGAACCCCGCCGACGTGCGCGTCTGCGTCCCGGCGGCGCTGTTGGCGTCGTTGCCCGAGGTCCACGGCCCCACTATGTACCCACCGCCCACAGCGGCGGCGGCGCTGCTGCCCGTCTCCGCGGAGGGCCCCACGGCGCTGCCGCCGCCCTTCACAGGCGCTGCCGTCGCCGGCGGCGCCGTGAGCTGACTTTCCGTCGGCCAGGCGTCGACGCGAGGCTGCAGGTCTAGCTCCGCCGTGGCGGTTGTGGTGGCGGCGGCGCCGCTGCCGCTGCCGCCGGGCAACGCCCTCAGCCCCGCCACTGTGGCCGCCAGGTCCGGCACCTCGATGGTGCTGTCGGCGATGCGGACCGACCCCTGTCCGTCCACGTCGAGGGCGCTCAGCAGCATCGGCAGCGCGGGCGGCCAGCGCGTGTAGTTCGTCGCCAGCAGGCCGCGGAAGCGCAGCTGCGTAAACTCCACCGGCGCGCGTACGGAGACGCCGTACAGGATGTTGTCGGTGTTCAGCACCGGGTTGGCGCCCGGGCAGGCGGTGATGAATTTGGGTTGTGTGATGCACAGCGGGTTCTGGCGGTTGTACACGATGCGGTCAAAGCCCACGTGGTGGAAGACGCGGATGCGGCGGATGAGCGGGCTCCGCAGCGCGTCCGCCAGCGTGTACAGGCAGTACACCAGGGCGGTGTCCTCCGCTTCGTCGGTAGCGTAGCAAGAGCGCAGGTCGACGGGGGCGTACGTGATGCTGATGCTGTACCTGCAGCGGCCGAGGGAGCGGGGGCCGAGAGCGGCAGGGAGGCCGGTCAAGCGGGGCGGGTAGGGAGGCGTGGGATGCCACGGGATCCGCCAGGAGCGACCGGAGCCCCTGTCATTGGCTGTGCGTTGCGCCGGCCGCTGTGCCCTCTGCCGGCTCGCTGGTGGTCCCTGCCTGCCTTCTGGCGCCGTCCGCAGCGCTACCGGGGTCCCGGCCCGGCCCTCGCGCCCGTCTCCACCCCGGAACCTCCGGAGTCACTGCGCTCCGGTGCACTGGTGGCGGTGTGCTGCGCGTGCTGGGATACGGGATCCTGCAGTCGCCAGGCCTCGATAGGGGCCCCCCCGGACGCAACTCCACGCCTGGCTGCTGCTCGTACTACAGCCTCACCAAGCCCCCAGCCCGTACCCTGCATCCCTTTGGCAGGTTTGAGCCGACTCACTGCGGGCTGTTGTATTTGAGGAGGTAGAGGTCGGGGATGTTGAAGGAGAGGGGCGCACCGCTGGAGGTGGCCCCCATGGCGTTGAAGTACTCGCGAGCCCAGAAGCTCTGTGCGGGGGGCGCGCTGAAGACCCACATGTGGGACGGCAGGAAGTGCATCACCGACAGCCTGCAGGCGAGCGACGAGCGACAAAGGGGGGGGGTTCTCGTGCCCATCTTCACACGTTATCCGTTTGGTGTGCGTGGAATCAGCAGCGTGCTGCGGAGGGGGAGGGGGAGGGGGAGGGGCCTGGGAGAGGGGGAGGGGCCTGGGAGAGGGGGGCGGAGTCGGGGCCTTGCGCGCCATGCCGGGGGGCAGCCGTGCGGGGAGCACGCGTGCACGCGATGCCGATGCGCCAGGCGGGCCTCCGCCAAGCCACCCAATCGGCTCCGGTGTCGGCGCAGCAAGCAGCGGTCTGAGGGCTTCAACGCCAGCCAGCCGCAACAGCGTGGGGCGCAAACAACGCCCTTCGCGGCGCCTCGCTCCTGCTCCCGAGCACCTGCCCGTCCCGGCCGTAGGCCTGATGGGCATGAAGGGGCTGCAGGCCTCTACGGGCGGCCGGCCCGTGCGCGCTTGACACCTGACACGCAGGCGACGCATCCCGCCGCGCACCGTATGGTGATGTTGCCTCCGCTGCTGAGCAGCGCCGGCACCGGCCCCAGCCCCGTGAGGTCATGCGGGCTGCTGGGAAGGAAGTTCCGCAGGAAGAAGCGCTGCAACACCAGGCTCCTGCGCAGGCGGGGTGGAGCGGCGCGGGGCGGCAGGGGGGTTTGTGGGTTTGGCCCGGTGGGGCTGGAGGGCAGGATCGTGAAGAAAGGCTCGCTCAAGGCGCTTGCGCTGACGCTTGCGTTGGAAATCGCTTGCACTTTGCGAGGACGGCTCGGACGTGCAGCTGGCCCCCAACCCAGCCATCGCCACTACCAGGGATATGGCAACGGGGGTTTAGGTCGCCCTGCTGCTGCCGGCAGCCGCTCCCACCACAAGGCCCCGTTGCAGCACCCTCCCCTTGCGTCCCACTCAAGATGGGCAGGGGGGGGGGCATTTACCCTGAGGACGTGACGTTTAACAGGACGCGCGCCGGGCCACCGTCAGTACCACAGAAGTCCAGCTTAACCCGATACGGTGACATCAACGTGACTGCCCGCGTAACAACGACGGTCGTGGGCCAGTTCTCCGCTGTGAAATTGATGTTGCTCAGCACAACAACTGTCTTCGCGGATCCCTCGAGCAGGGCCCGACGTAGCTCTGCAGCACTCGTCACGTTCACGGCGGTTGCACTGCTTGGTGCCACGAGGAAACAGGCAAAGAGTGCCCAGACAACGAGGAACCGCAGCCTTCGCTCGCCGCCCCGCAGCGGAAGCGGCCAGCCGCTCCCAAGCTGCTCCATGCTGCTGAGAAACGTCTACGCCTGGTCCGCGGCGGTCTTCATGGCTCCGTCATATGCCGAGCAGCGCGCACGCCGTTTGTACTCAAAACACAATGCGTTCAGGAGTACTCTGCCATTTCGTATTGTCCCTGGCGTGCGCAATTCGGTTCGACGACACAGGGGGGCCATTCACATACTAGGTGTGTTAGACTCGTATAGCTCTGTTTGCAAAGGTCGCCTATTATCATAGCAAGGAGCTTGGCAGATACCTCCTCCGCGTACTCGTACACACGAACGTGAAACCAGTCGAGGGCTGCCTGATTGTTGCATTCGGCCTTTACACGGCGCCCGAGGTGTCTAATATAATCCTGCTCGCGCTGCGCAGTAGGTTGCGAGGTCGCAGGAGGTCGCGCACTTACGAAAACGCCGTTTCTTGGTGCACTTGGCAGCGCCTCATCCTTTAGGCTGATTCTAGTTGGGCTGCCCGTGCACAGGGTTCGTCAGGTCGTGTTGGGAGGATACCGGACATATGGGAGAGGTTTCACGGGGTTTCACAAGAGTTTCTTGGCTTGCTGTTAACAATAGAGCACCAGATTAGCTGCATAGCTGTATGTATTGCAGTGTAGCCCCAAGGGTCCCGTATCTTGCCCAAGGGTCCCAAAGACCACTGTGTGTAACAAGGTGGGGCGCCGCTCGGGTGTTTTCAACGCCAGCTAGCCAAACTCTGGGCACCCCTTGCGCCCCTTCGTCCCTCCTCTTGTCCTCGCCCCTCTGCCAGGCGCTTGCCAGGCATCCGGTCGCGTCCTGTCAGATGCAGAGGATGCATGTGAGACCCGCTTAAAGCTCACCACCGCAGACTGATCCGCCTGCAATTTGTGGTTCTCATTACTTACTAAGTTCCCATTCCCTGCGCAAGCCGCAAAGTACCAACTCCTGCTATGTTGTGCTGCTGGCACCGTGTCGCTGAAGGTACCGAGGCCGCCCCGTCCAGCTATCCAGCGGCTGCCATCGTCGTCATGAAGGAGTGCGCTGATAAGCGCCACGACTGCGAGCGCATGTGCCGAGAGAGCATCGCGCACTAGCTTTCCAATGTACGCGCTTTGTACGTTGTCTTGAGGCACCGCGGGAGCTCAGTTGCTTATGCTCTCTGGCATCCAGGAGCGGACCCGTGGGTCTTTCTTGCTTTTGTCGTGAGCACAAAAAAGAGAGAAACCTGCACAGAAAGAGGGAGCCCGCCTCTACGGCCATACACGCCCGAAGGCGCGACGTTTCCAATAGGGCGGGCGAGCACATGCCCGGATCAATGGAATAAAGCATGAGGCGCGCTTTGTATGCTTCCAAGCGGCACCACCATCTCCTTCTGGTTTTTCCGCTTCGCCGACTACCAATAGACCCACGAGCGCCGGTAATCATATGGGCCCCTTCACATCTGCTCCGGGCGGGGCAAGGCGGGGCATGGATCAGCGCCGGCAGCCGCCACGTCTGTCGGGGCCAGTTGTACGCGGGATCCCAGAACAGCGCCAGAACCCGCCTTGTCCCTGGTGCCAACCTCGCCTTGCCAACATGCTCCGTGCCCTTGTCATGACGGGATGCGTGCGTGCTCTGTCTAGGACCAGGGGCTATCCCTTGTTCACCAGCGGCAGCGGTGCAGGTTGTGCATCGCTTTCAAGGGTACGTGCTGACAATGGGCACGTAAAAGACACCGCAGGGCTTGAGCGTCTGCGCAAGGAGCGGGAGGAAAAGCGTATCTGGCGCGCTCAGCGGCGGGGGCTCCCCGTGCCGCGTGAGCCGCTGCCCACTTCGGCAGCTAGGCTGCGATTTGCGCTGCCGTCCCTCTCGAAGCTGCGTCGAGTCTCCTACCGCTCGTTCCTGCTTATGGTGCCCCTGATGCTGGCGCTGCTAGCCAGCAGCGCCATCCCCACGGGCGTGGCGCTGCACCATCAGCCCCTGATCGCGAGCAGCTATCCACCGCCGCCGCCACGGGGCCGCTCAAGGGGGCCGAGCGCAACATCACTTAGCGCACTACTGCACCAACCTTGCTGACGCACAACACCTGCGGTGTCTTTTACGTGCCCATGGTCAGCACGTACCCTTGAAAGCGATGCACAACCTGCACCGCCGCATTGAGGGACCAAGTAGCGTCATTCCATTGGCTGATATCCCAGTTACTGCGCCATTCTTCCCGCGCAACACTATCGGGCAACCCTGCGATGTACTCCCTGCGTGAGACTTGCGCATGGTGCGGATATCTGATGCTACGAACCCCTCTCAACAACGCCCCCTGTCGTGCTCAGAGATGGAGCGGGTCCTCAACGTAAACGTGGGTAGCACCTTCCACACGCGAGTCCCGGAGCATGTACGGCAGGAGGCGCTCCTGCGGGGACCGTCCTCCACCTGCGTGGCGCACCTTGTGGCGTGGTCGAAGGCCTTACACAAAGCCTTCCTCACGCCGCATCACGTGGCCACCTTGCACCCACGGTGGGTTGGAGAGGCCCCGGCGCCCCAGCTGGGGGGGGGGGGGAGTGATCTGCCTGCGGCCGCAATTCATGAAGCTGGGCCACCGGATCCTAGAGAGTTTTCACTATCACGGCCTGGTGTAGGTCTGTACGAGACTGTAGATCACTTGGCCATGGTTGCGGAGTTGACTCGCAGCCGCCCAACTTAGCGGATGTGTGGGCTGACTCCAACACGTTGCATAACGTGCGTCGCATGGAGGCACCGCTCTCAGCTAGAGCTTAAGCGTGTGGAGCGCCATGCCCGCTCATATCGCTCGGGAACCGTGCTGTCACGCGTCATGGGAAACGGATCCACGCGGGTATGCCCGCCACCACAAGAGCGCCGTGCGCTAATCGAGCAGGTTCACAGACAGCTGGGACATTATGGTGTACGCCGCACCGCCGGCCTGCTCAAGCTCATGTATTGGTGGTGCGGTATGCATGCGGACGTGGCACGAGTCGTAGGGGAGTGCAAGCTCTGTGACTGCGCCAATACCACTGGCAACGCCCGTCCAGAGCACCTTCAACCGCTGCCCGTCATGGGTCCCATGTACCGCTGGGGTGTGGACCTCTGCAGCCCATTCCCGGTCACTGCCCTTGGTGATAAATACGTCATGGTCGCCATTGAGCACGTCTCCAAGTGGATTGAGCTCATCCCCCTGCCAAATAAGACGGCTAAATGCACCTCGGAGGCCTTCTTGTTCCATGTCCTCTCCCGCTTTTCGGCACCCGCAGAGGTGCTCACTGACCGCGGGCAGGATGGGAAGGCGAGTTCGGGGCGCTGCTTGAGCAGTGCCACATCGACCGACCATCGCGAGACTTCCGCGGAGCACCCTCAGACAGACGGCGCGGCGGAGCGCATTGTGTAGGTAGTAAAACAGGGTCTGCGGAAGTACTGTGCCCAGGAGGGCAGGGCCCAGACCTGGGACGAGTATCTACCGTGGCTTGCGCTGGGTTACCGCTGTTCGCCCCAGGCGTCGACTAAGATGTCGCCATACTTCCTGTTGCACAGGGTGGAGCCTGTGGTCCCACCGGCCGCCCGTGAGCGGCTCGCTGAGCCACTCAACGCGAATGATCCCGTCGCCTTTGATCAGTTCCTTGCGTCTGCGATCGGAAGCGATGCAACGTGCCATGCCTGCTGCCGCCGGCAACCTGCTGATAGCACAGCACTGTGACCGCTACCACTATGCCCGCAAGCGTGCCGGCGGTGCCTACAAACCCCGCTTCCAGCGCTTTGAAGCGGGCGACTACGTGTATGTCATGCAGGGTGACAAGAACTCGCCGCTGGGCGGTCGGGCATCTACGCTGCAAATGCCAGTCAAGGACGCGGTGCTACGCGTAGTTGCGGTGGACGACAATGGCGGTGGTGAAGCTGGTAGGGCGCTGCGGTACTGAGCGTAAAGAGCATGTCAGCCGGCTCGCCCCTTGCCACCTACCTAACCTGGATCCGATTGTGAACCCACGGGTCGCTCTTCCGCCGCTCGACTTGGAGTGCGAGGTTTGCGGCTTACCTGACCAGGAGAGCAAGATGATTCTGTGCGACTCCTGCGGAACCGGTTGGCACCTGCACTGTCTCACGCCACCCCTGAAGGCAGTGCCTCGGGGGACGTGGGTGTGCCCTGACTGTCTAGATGATGGCGTTAATCCCGCCATGGTTGACGCCCGGCCAACACCTCAGGGTCGCACTCGAGAACCCAAGATCTTCCCCACAGCACGGGACAAACGCCGCGCCAAGGAAGCAGCGGAGCTGGAGGGCCGCGTTGTCAACCGCCCGGTCGTTGACGCCCGGACGATGCGCCGCCGCAAGGCGGTTGGCGTGGTCGTGGGCAGCGTGCTGACGGACGACGGCAGCGCCGTGTCGGTCAGGTACGACGATGGAGAGCATGAGTTGTTAGAGCTGTCGTACGCCAAGCGCCTGCAGCTCGGGGATGAGGAGGCGTTGGGGCTCGTGTTTAGCCTTCGGTCAGTCGTTTCCACCTCTGGACAAAGATTGCCTGACACCTGGGACCTGCGCTCTAAGGAGTGGGGTGATGTTGCTCTCCAGGAGCTGATGCCAGGAGAGTACTGCGCCCGCCAGCTCAGCTTCCTAGCCAACCGTGCCGTTGGCGGCCCTGCCGCTGATGGGCAGTGCGTCCCCACGGAGGTGGCGGAAGTCAAGCCGTTACTATCACGTGTGGCTTTCGAAGGTTGTGTCGGAGTCCTGGACCCGTGGTGTGGCACGCAGGGAGTGGGGCGAGCCTTCCGAGCAAAGGGGTTTGCCGTCGCCAACAATGACGTGAATCCCGCGCATACGGCGGAGATGCATGAAGATGCGCTGCAGCCCGGCTTCTATCGCCGTGCGGGGCAGCTTTTCCCATATGAAGCCATCGTGGCATCAACGTTGTTCGCTTTGCTGGACCTGGCGCTCCCGCTGGCAGCTCGATTTGCGCCGGTTGTGGCCTTTCACGTTCCGGGGCATTATGTCACGGATGCCCCAGGACCCAGGCGTAAGTTCCTAGATGGGCTTGCCGCAGCGGGTAGGCTGGCGTTGATATTGGGTTTGCCTCGCGGGCCCATGGGCAGGCGATGTGTGTGGTTATGCGTCTTTGCCACTAGGGCGATGCGCACTCAGCTGTTGAGGTCCCCTTTGGGCACTGATGAGTACTGGATGCTGCAGTAGGCGCAGCACTTGTAGGGCCGGTGTTGCCATATGCCACGGCCACAAGTGTCTCTAACTTTCGCGTGTGTGAACTCAAGGGCACAGCAGTATCAAACCCGGCTTTCGCGCGTGCTCTCAGCTGGGGGGGGGAGGGATAGCCCCTGGTCCTAGCAGAGCACGCACGCATCCCGTCATGACAGCTGTCACGCCATAACGTGTGATATGCAGTTAGAAGGAAGAGAAGCTGAAACTGGACGCGTGACAGCTGTCAGAGAGCACAAAACGAAAAAGGCTAGAAGGAAGAGAAAGAGAAGCTGGAACAAGGGGGCGGCTACCACAGGAGAACGGGCGGGGCTTGGGGCTTGGTGCGTTGAACGCAAAGGGAAGGAGCGGAGAGGGCGCGACAGCGGTTGGGCCGGCATGCCTATCGAGCATGCCCCTGTTTTTGTGGTGCGAGTTGTTGTTGTGTGGACTGACTCATGCCATGGCATTCCCGGACATGAGGATGGACCGCTAGGCGCACCTGGTAGCTGCAGGTGGCGCGTGTCTTGTGTGCATTTGGACTTCGCACTGGCTTCCCAATGTACGGTTAGCGGTTTCAGAAGCGGATAAGGATTGCAGGCAAGGGCCTTGTTTGTACGACACTTGCCAGGGGCCAAGCGCTGTGGCCAAGCGCCACCAGGTGTCTTGGCACGCTTACGCTGACGTTCGTAGTTCATCACGAGCAGTGCCTTTTGGAGTTGCCACTGGCATTACAGCTTGCCTGCCGAAAGACCAATTGTAAGTTCAGAGTCGTAGTTGGTCGCGTCTCTGACCCTGCGTGCTCTGAATGCACACGTCGCTCCACCAGCTTTTGCGTGAGAGTAGCCCATCGCGTATCCACTCATCGGGTGTGTTTTGCCGCCACCTGGGGCGGTTCGAGCAGCAGCATCCTCGACCGACCGGGCTGCGCCTGGTGCGGTAGACGAGCCTAGAGCGTCTGACGGCGTCAGTGACGCATCTGCTGTGCAAGAGCAGGCTGCGCCTGACTGTCGACATCCAGGCAGCGCCGGTTCCGCCGGGCCTGCGGCCCTTCTCCATCGACCGGACCCCAGCGGGCCGCGGGCTGCAGCCGCGGGCGTCACATCGGGCATAGAGGACACGGCACATCAGCACCGCTCTCTGGGCGGGCTGCAGCCAAATGCCATTCCCCGCACGGATGGCCACACCGACAACCTCGGCCCGTTCTTGGAGAACATTCGCAGCTTCCTCAAAGGGCTGAAGCTCACCAGCTCCGGTTGGTACCTTGCCAACCAAGTGGAGATTATTGACTATGTCAGCGGGCTGTGCGGCTTCACACGGTCGGCCCCTGGGGTGCTGGCTGTGGCAACCGCAATGTCAGCCTGGCATAAGCTCCACTTCACCGCCCTAAAGGAGGGGCACCTTCATGC
>LSYV01000006.1:2817438-2830995 GCA_001584585.1 Gonium pectorale | reverse complement strand
CCTGTGGAAAGGTTACAGGCGGAGAGGCGAGAAAGGGTGCAGACAACGGGAGGGACAGGCTGCCCTCCCGTGATGGGAACCACCGAAACCCTGCCCTAACCACAGCGCACCACGGCAGCCAAGACCAAACACCGACGGCACACACAAGAAGAGAAGGAACCCTGCACCATAAAGACCACAGAACAGGAAGGCAAAAAGACGAAAACGAAGGAAAGGAGAAGCTGAACATCAGGACAAGAGAGAAACAGACCGAAAGGACCCGTGGAGCACAGGCAGCAAACCACCCCTCCCCTAGCAAAAGCCCGCAACCCGAACCCCTACCCCCCTGCGACCCGCCGAAACAGAGCAGCAAACGGCAGGTGAGGTGGGACGAGCACTGGTGGAGTGTATACGGGCTGGTGAAGCAGTGCTCGGGGCCCTGACCTCAGAATTGCCAAGACGCTTGACTACGCGTGCTATCGAGCAGCTTCCTGACTTTCAAGGTGCCCGGCTGAGGGCCCGAAAGACGCGTTCTCTGGACTCCCTACGTGTAACGTGTGACCGTCGCCTGAAGACCGAGCCCAAGTGCCGCTTCCCGACGCCGGCGCCTGCATCCTTGGCACGTGCTGTGCCACCTTTCAGAGGGTTTGGATCAAGGGCGTGAGCGCCGCCCAAGGTGCTCACGCACGGGCAACGGTCAATAAATAAAACGCTATCCGTCTCCGCATCTCAATACCTCATGGTGGTTTAAAGTGCTAGGACTACTCCGTGCAGCCAGCCTACTGGGCGGCGCACCCGTTTCGGCCCCATTCGGCGGCAATTAAGCTGAGCCGCAGGGCGGGCCGCTTCCATACGACCGTCCTGTGAGGTGAAGGAGCCGGTGCCACGATCCTACTCTTTCAGTCAGCTGCGCGAACAAAGTCTCCGGTGGTTGCGCGCGCGCTGACGCCGCTGTCCTGCCACACATACACGTGCCCCGTGGTCGCCGCCGAACTAACATGCAGGGACATCGCCCCTTCGACTGCTTCGGGAGCTGGGTCCTACACCGACGCCATCACTTTCGCGCTTACGCTCGTCGTATGCGTTTTCCTTTTCAACACGTGCCCCGCTTGCGCCAAGGCGTGCGACCGGATGGCGGGCAAGTCACGACTCAATGACAATGGAGACAATCGCGGTAGTGCGTGTCTGAGTGCGTGGCTGAGTGGGGACTCCGGAGTGCGGGGACTGAGTGGGGGCTGAGTGGGGGCTGAGTGGGGACTGGGGACTGGACTGCGGACAGGGGAAATCCGGTTGGGATTCGGTCGTATCGGCAGTGCACTTTTTGGCGGCTTGTCCTCCGCTTTGACGTCTAGTCTCGACAGTAAAACGTGATAGCTGATTGTGCAGTTGCGGCATTACCAGAGCCGCCACTTGCCTATGTTTCTAGAGACCTTGCAGCGACCTCCCGGGTCCGAGCCCGACTTTTACAATGCATCAACCCGCCCCTTCGATAACTTTACATTCGTGAAAGCCTGATGCAACGACCCCAGCCGTCTGTCCCATTAGAATTTAAGGGGCTTCGACGGTCCTGATGCTTGCTGGGCTTCTCCGCTGTTTTGGAGGAGCAGGCGATGCGGGGCAGGCGGCCGAGCTCTGTCAGGAGGGGCCGCAAATTGGCCCGGTGCCGCACCGCGCGCTGCGGCATCAGGCCGGCAGCAGTAACGACAGCGGCAGCATAGATCTGGCTGCTATGGCTCGCCCCCGGGCACCTGAGCCTTGCCGGAAGCGGGAAGCCGCGGCAGGTCAAGCCAGCTCAGCCTTTTCAGCAACCATTACTGGCCTCGACAGGACTGGCAGCAATAGCTGCTGCAGTATTGACGCAGGGACCAATCGCCTTTCGACCGGCACAATCCTGTCGGTGGGCACCGGAAAGTCGTTCGCATCGACGGCGCCCGGGAGCAAGCAGCCAACCCCCTCTATGTTGCTTTCACTGCGGCATATGCACATGGCAGCGGGATGCGCGGCAACGTACATGGACTTCGTGGCAGCGTCCTCGTGTGGGGGCGACTCCCTCCAGGAATCGCCGTTTGGCGAAGGCACGTCCCGCCCCTTCTCCGTGGAGTTTCACGGTTTGGGCGTCGACGCGGGCAACGATTCCTCGGGGCCGCTGAGCCTGTCGGGGCTGCCACGGCAGCTCCGCTTCACGTCCGCCGCAAACCTTGCTCTCGAGGTACAAGACCTGCAGCCCCTAGGCCGGTAGGTGGCCTGCTCCGGCCTCGCCGGCGTGTAAGTAGGGAGCTAGCCAAGGCTCTGCCGGGCCTTCCCCTTGCCTCGTCGGAGCCCCTACTGGCGAGCAGGCAGGAGAACAAGCACACACACCACGGCCCGACCACGGACCGGCACCGCGCATGGGAACTCTGTTGCCACAGAGTAGAACTCCAGCGGCACGTCTTCTAGCGTCCCTATGTGGCCTCTGACGCTCTGTCCCCAGCTCTCTGCCTCGCGCCGCCCCGCACGCCTGCGCCCGAGCGCCTCTCTCGCCCTTGCAGCGTTGTCGCGGCCGGGCATTTGGGCGGGAAGCGCCCTCAAGCTAACGTCGGGCCGGAGGGTGTTACATCGCGCGTCCCTAAAACCCAGCGATATCCACTGCTTATCCTTTGATCCGCCCAGGGGCGGCTACGGTATGGTCCTTGCGGGCAACTGGCGCCAGGAGGGCCGGGTGGCAGTCAAGGTGCTCCTGTCGGATGAGGAACGATGGATGGAATCCTGCTACAAGGAGGCGGTGAGCTGACAGGACATCCAGGGCAGGGGGACCCACACGAGTGGGCGCTGCGTGGGGAGACCTTGCTCTCCATGCGGTAGTTTCGTCCTCCGCGGCCTCCGGGCTCACCGACCCCCGCTGCTGCACCGACCCCCGTCGCGCAGGTCCTCAGCAAGCTGCTGGCGCACCCCAACGTACTCCAGGTGCGCACGGCCAGCAGGATCCTGGGCCGGTTATGACGACGACCTGCTGCTCTGTCGACACACAGGGTAGCGCGCCGTGACGGGTGCGGGGCCTCGGGGGAAGTGGAACCGCATACAGCGCGGATGGAATCGTGCTTACCCTGGCCTGCGCTACCGCAAGCTTACCCGACGGCCCTGCTCTTCAACGCCCCCGGAACCCCTCTGCCGACCCCGCAGACGTACGACTTCCAGGCGGCAGTGCTCACGGAGGCCGACTGTGTGCGCGCGCGAGCCAGCTGGGAGCGGCAGCAGCAGATGCTCCAGCAGCAGATGCTCCAGCAGCAGATGCAAGGCCAAGGCGTGCTGGCGCCCGGGCTGCACGGCGCGGCGGCACCGCGGCCGGACGCGCGGGCCGACAGCTTTGAGCTGCTGCCGCTGCCGTCGGCCGGCTGTGGGCCCGTGGACGCGCTGGGGACCGCCCGGTAGGCGGGCAGCGCGGGATTGTGTGCAGGGGCGCTGCCTTGAGTATCTGGGAACTTGGCCCTCAGACTCTTGCGCCCTGCCGTCCGCACTATCTGCAACCTCCTCTGCACGTGTCGACTCGGCCTTAGGCGATCTAATGAAGAGAAGGAAGACTCTTGCCGCCCCTTGCCGCCCTCGCAGGGGCGGGGGCTGCTCCGGCGCCACGGACCTGTGGCAGGTTCTGTTCATGCTGGGGGCGAGGCCCGGCCAGTTCGTGACGCTCATCGTCATGGTGCGGGGCCTCGCGGGAGAGGGGCAGCCAGTTGGGGCGGTGGGGAGATGCTGTGGTCCTCTTGCGCAAGTGCTTTCTTGGTATCTTGGGTCGCGCATCGTTCAAGCGGGTGTGGCAGCCCGTCGCTCGGCTTACAACATGGGACTCGACTCCATGACATGATAGCATGCAAATTCCCGGCTCAGTTAGCTGATCGGGGGTTCCTGGCTGCCGACCACCGCCTGCAGGAGTACGCCGAGGTTGGAACCCTGCAGCGCGCTGTCGTGTCCGGTGCCTTCAGGTGTGCGGTGCTGTGGGCAGCGAGGCGGGGTCCTTAGGACCGGGCGGTGTATGAAGCATGAGGCCGTGCAGGCCGTGTCGTTGCCGGGGTGCGGGTTGGGTTTCGCGTCCAGGCGGCAGGCCGTGCAGGCCTCCTGTACACCGTACGCTGGCCCTCAGCGGGTTGCTGGCTGTCGCGTCACTTGATGACCTCTGGGCTCCCCGTTTGCCGGCGTTTCTGTCTGCAGGGAGAACGGCCGACTGAGCAAGTGGGCTGCGCTCCGCTCGCTGCTGGTGACCGCCAAGGAGATTGCGGGCGGCATGTGCCTGCTGCACAGCTACAAGATCATCCACGGAGACCTCTCGGGTGAGGCACATGTGCCGGGCTTGAGCGTCTCCTCCCGGGTTTGCTCTCGCTGTCTCGCGATGCCGTCCGGCGCCGTGGCTCGCACTGGCGGGGTCTCCGCCCGCTGTGCGTAAAGTAGGGTGTCGCTTCACGGCTTCTCTTGAATAGCCAGCAACTCCCCTGCCTGCTCCACTGCGCTAGTCAACCGCAATGTCGTATTGACTTGACTCGACCCCCCGCATCCGCAATCGCAGCCACCAATGTCATGCTGCGTTGCTCCCGCATCGACAAGCGCGGGTTCGTGGCCAAGGTACGACCCCGTCCGACCGCGTGCGTTTTCCCTCTTGCACAACCTTGTTGATCCTTCTGTCTTGCATGCTGCTGCAATGACTAGGAGTCTAATTCTCCCGATGTTGCCTCTTGACGCATAACCGCCCCCTCCCTGGTCCTGTGTTGCCTCTTGACGCATAACCGCACCCTCCCTGCGCGCCTTCACTGTCTGCTCCTGCTCCAGGTGGCAGATTTCGGCCTGTCCAAGGTGACCACAGCCGGCGTGGCACGTACCGACGACTGGGCCGGCCAGGCGCAGTACATGGCACCGGAGGTGCTCGACCACGAGGCGCGCCTCGCCTCGGATGTGTACGCGTTCGGGGTGCTGCTGTTTGAGATGGCGGCGGGGCGCAAGGCGTTTGCCGAGTACCAGCCGGCGCAGGTGAGCTGTCATGCCGGCGCTGGGGGCAAGGGCAGGCATGAATCCTGGGGACGGGGCGGGTAGAGGACCGGCGGCCTGGAGTCGGGAGACTTTGGGAGTAGATGCTGAGGCACTGTGGCCGGGGTGGGGGCTCACCTCAGCTCCTCCTGGCAACCGGCGCGCTCTGCCGCCATCCGATCGCCATGCACCTTATCGAACCTGCCGCACAGATCCTGGCTGGCCGCCTTGCGGGGGACCTCCTGCTCGAGTGGCCGCCCGACGCGCCGCCGCAGCTGCGCGCCCTGGCCGAGCGCTGCATGCAGCGGGAACCCGAGGCACGACCGTCGTTCCGCGAGGTGGTTGAGGAGCTGCGGCGGCAGGTGAGGGGGGGGGGCGGGGCCGTGGTTGCGGGCAGCAGGAGAAACAGGCGGCTGCGGAAATTGGGCAAGCCCGAGGCCAGTAGCAGCCGCCAGGTGCATCGCTCATGTAGTCCACTCGCACCCTCGTTCGAGCGCCCGCAACGCGCGCTGCTGCAACAAACGTCTCACTGCTGGTCCCGCCCGTCAGGACGCCGAGGCCAAGGCGCAGCACCGCCAGCACGCGCTGCGGCGACGGGCAACGGCGGAGGGCGTCTCGGCGGCTGCCGCTATGCTGGCCGGCGCACTGGGCCCCGGCAGTGGCATCGGCGGCGTCTCCGGGATGCCGCCGCTGCGGCCGCACCGCCTGGCGGCCGCCAGCCCCAGCGTCAGCACGCCCTTCAGCTCATCGACGCCGCCGCCGCCGTTTGACGCCGTGACGCCGCCCGGGCCGCCTTCCCTCTCCTGCAGCCCCTGCAACCTTGGCATCGCACCCACCGAGGGGAGCTCCGTCTTCAGCGCCCACCACCTGCCGCTCGTGTTCAACCTGCCCGTGGCGATGGGTCTGGGAATGGGGATTCAGCTGCCCACCCAAGCACACTTGCCGCTCCAGACGGCGATGCCGATGCCACAGCTGCCAATGCACCTGCCGATGCACACGCACACCCACAACTCGAGCGACTCGGCCCAGCTGCTCTCGGCTCTCGCCAGCGGCGGCCTTACCGGTGGCGCCAACATCCTCACCGGTGGTGCCAACATCCTCACCGGTGGCGGCATGTACCCCGTCGCGGGCAGCGCCGTGGCCGTCAGCGCTGCCGCCACAGCAAGCATGACGCTGCTGGGCTACCCCGGATCCTCGAGCGACGGCGTCGGCCTTCGCTCCTGCGGCGTCGGTGCCGTCACTGCGGCCGCCAGCACCTCCACCGAGACGCGCGCCGCCTTCTTGGCGCCCGACCTGCCGCTGCTGTACAGCGTCATGCCGCTGTTCCCGCGCACCGCTTCCGGGCAGCAGGCGCGCCAGCTGGAGCCGATCGCATCAGGGGAGCAGCTGCTGGGGGCGGGGTGCGACCGGCCGTCCAGCCCCTAGGGGGCAACCCGGCTGTATGCTCTCGGCCTGCTCCCGGGAAGGGTCATGTTGGGAGATGGTAGCGAAAGAACGAGAATTGGGACCGGAGATGCGCTGAGCAGGGACAGAGCTGGACTCGTTGCTGCGGGATGGAGCAAAGGCGCTACCGGGGGAATGGCCCTGCGCGCTGCGAAGGCTTTCAGCTGGGTGAGGGTTTGGGGACGGTCAACATGAAGCGGGGCGGGTAGAGAGTGGCGAGACCGGCAGAGCTCCGACGCCGTTCATCGGCACGGCTCATGTCCTGGCACTTGTCGTCAGCGGGTATGGCGAGGTTATCTGCGAAGAATCGATACTAAGGCCAAAGGCACACTTGCCTTTCTTTCCTCCACGTTTGGATTCTTACCGTAGGCATGACACATAAGTGGGCTTTCTCTACGGTGGGGATCGAATGCGGCAGCGCCCATTGCTGGGGCGAGCACTGCTGGGTGGTATGAAGAATAGGGCAGCCCCTGTGAGCGGCGTGGGGTGTGCGACGCGCCGTGCACCACACGACGCTGACCGGTTAGCTCCCGGAAAGGTCTTCTCGGGCGTGTGGGGAACACATGCTTCCGAGTATGTTTCAAGCTCGAAATTCCTTCGGGATGGGCGGGCAGCTCGCTGCCTTTCT
This sequence comes from Gonium pectorale, assembly GCA_001584585.1. Taxonomy (NCBI): domain Eukaryota; kingdom Viridiplantae; phylum Chlorophyta; class Chlorophyceae; order Chlamydomonadales; family Volvocaceae; genus Gonium; species Gonium pectorale. The sequence continues at coordinate 2,823,956 of LSYV01000006.1, read as the reverse complement.
GGCGTGCCACACGCACTCTGGTTTGCCTCGTGACTTGATCATCACGTGCTGCGGTCTGCATCAATTCGGTATTCAGGATCGGTGTTGCATATGCCTGTTTGGTTTGTGAGTCATGTTGTGTCGTTTACGGATGGCGAGGCAAGGTGGCAAGGGCGCGCTGAAGGCCTGGTTTGCCAGCGCCTCGGCCCGCATGCCCGGCCCTGCGAACCGGTCGGCATCGTACGTAGGCACCGATCCATAGGTCGCTGAATTGCCACGCACCTGCCGTTTCCGTTGATCTCATAATAATTGGGTCGCAACGCAAGTTCATCTGCAGGGTTTACGGGTTGTTTGCTATGGTTTTGGGAGCCCGAGGTACTTTGATTGCTAGTTGGTGGCACACAAGGTGCATGCTTCGGTGGGCGGCAGAGGGCTGAGCTCGCCCGAAGCTCTCGGGAGATTGGGCGAGCTGGCCAGCGGGCGGAGAGCAGTGCCCCAATCCGGCACGAAGGTTGGGGCGGTTTCTGCCGCCTGTGGTACCGGTATGCTTACATGCAATGGGGAGAAAAGAGGAGCACATGAAGAAGGGGCGGTCGTCAGTTTTGGAGGGCGTGCGGGCGCTGGGGAGAGCGGTGGTGTTGGTGGGCCTCTTCAGCGGACCTGGGGCGAGTGTGGCCAAGGAGGGTAGAGAGGCGCTCAGGCGGGCCAGGTGGCGGGCTGTGGGCGACGCCGCGCACGCAGGCGACAGCAGCGGCAACGTGTGCGGGCACTTGCGACCGCCGCCCCCACCCAGCTTGCGACCCGGTTCCTTTGATTTATGCGTGTTTCGACACGTAGCCAGGCAGCAGTCTGAAGCAGTGCTTTCGTCGGTTTCTTAGGTAGAGGCATGGGCGGGCCCGAGAAGCAGAGAAGTCCGTTTGCCGCCGGGCCCTCCCCCTTTTTTTCCGGCGCGGGGGTTTGGTTGGGTTATGCTTCCCTTGTCGATTGAGGTTGCATACCCGTGCCAACGCGCCGGCCGTTTGGTTTTTTGTTGTATGAGTTATGGTTGCGCACCTACTGCACATACACACTTCGGGATGGCGCCGCGGCGCCGCCCGCGCTCATTCTCCTTCCGTACGCCCGTAGCTGACCGCGTGGCACGCCGGGCCTTCGGCCCGAGGTTTTGTGGCCCGTGGGCGGTTACTTGCATCTGGGCGGTTATTTGCATCATAAGTTTCGCAGTGCTTATTGCGCGCAGCCACGCTACAGAGGCCCGGACGCCTTTTTCGCTGCATGTTGCAGGGATAGGCTTCGGCCGTCTGTCGGTCTGTGGAGGCACGTACATTGCGCTCGGGCTTGCTGAAGGTCCAGCCCGCGCGAACGCGTCATGAGTGCTTCGGTTTGGCTTCGTTGTCCGTTGAGGTTTGGCGTTGTTCGCGTCTGAAGTGGGCTGGGCCTCTTGTTTATTTCGGGCTCTGCGAATAGCCGAGCGGCTGCCCACACAAAAGGGTTTTGAGGTAGTGATGGCCATATTATAGCATAACCACTCCATATCCACTCCACGCACTCCTGATCAGTGATGCGTCACAGCGCTCCGTACTTTGCCTGCGCTGTAACGCTGCCGTTGCACCCATTGCCCGCAACGTCACGGACTGTGGCCGCGGCCCGCGACGTGGGCCCGGCATAATGCCGCCGTCGCCCCTTACGACTCCTGTTGGCGGAGGAGAGGGCGCGAGGACCGATAGCATGTGAATCTCATGCCGTTCGTTACTGTCACACAGCACATTGCTGCACAGCGGCAGACTGTAGCGGCAAGCCCGCGCCCCTGGCGACCATCGCACAGCGCGCACGGGGGTGCATGTGGGCCACAGCCTGGGTCGACCTCGCATGGCACGCTGCCTGAGCCACTCGCCCATGGCGAACATGCTGCTGCGGTCCCTTCCTCAGCCACGTGCTTTGCGCAGCCCCTTCTCCCCCCCGCCTTCCCGCCCCTGTATAGCAGCACATGTCGCCCCCGTTCCACGCCCCCCATGTATGCACACAAGTAGACCCCACTGCCAAAAGCGGCAACGGGGCCTTCCGGTTTTCACAGGATGGCGCGAAAGTGCACAACGGTGGTGGCCGCAGTCCAACAAACCAGTGCCGTCAACCGTCAACTGTCCAACAGCCACTGCTCCTAGGCCGCCCTCCGACGGGGCCCGCCGGCGGCCGTGCTCGCGCCCTCGCCAGCTCCCGGTGCGCCCTTGCCCGTGGCTGCCGCCGTCTCCGCCGCGCCGGCGCCCGCACCGGCGGCGGCACCGCCCATGCCGCCGCGTGCGGACGGCCCCCGGCTGGGTCCCCGCGGCCGCTCCGCCGCGGCTGCCTTGCGGCCCGCCCCGCTCCGCTTCTCCAGCATGGTCAGCAGCGTGGTGACGAAGTTGCGGTACGCCATGTAGGCGAAGGTGAGCCCCACAAAGAACACCCCCCGCATGCCTCGCAGGTCGGAGCCCTGGGGAGCAACAGGCGGCAAACACGTCGGTGGATCGCAGGTTAAGATCCAAGATGCACTTGCAGAAGCATCAAGTGCCGCGAACCTTGCAGGAGGTGTCGGTTCAACGACAAGCGGATACACAGTACGGAGAGCCGTGCGGCAGCGCTGAGGGGCTGGCAACGCACTGGTCGCCATGAGCAGCCACCACGCGGGTGCTCCAAGGATGTGCAACTCCGGTTGGATGCAGTTGCGGGTGCACCGCACCGGGCCGCGCACGTTCCTGCAAGTCCGCGGCCCACCTGCGCCTCGTTCTCCAGCCAGCCCTCTGTGCTGAGGATGGCGGGGTACGTCCGCCAGGCCACTCCCGCGCCAATAGCAAACTGGACCACCTGCGCGCCGTAAGGGGCGAGCAACACCGGGATTGACGAGGTCGTCAGCTCACGGACGGCCGCCTGGCACACCGTACGGCTTTCGGCTAGCTGCCCCGCGGCCCCCGCCCCAACCCAACCCAACCTGGATGCCGGGGACCCTCGAAACCGCATGCGCTGCAGCATTCCGCAACGTGGCCATCCCGCCTCCGCCCAGTCACGCACCTGCAGCGTGTTGACAGCGCAACACCGTTGTCGCCCCACTCCCGTCTCATTTCCTGCGCTCAAAATTCAGTCCCACTCCAGCAGTGCCTCAGTCCCCCCTCCCTCCCCCCTATCAACCCCCTCTTCCCTCCCCGCCTTCCCCGCCACCTTGCCTGCAGCGTGAACAGCAGCGGGTATAGCAGCACCAGCTGCCCCGCCGCGCCGCTGCTCTCGCCGGCCACCACGTCCATGGCGGAGTTGCGCCCGAGCGCTATGCGCGTGTACATGCGGCGGCGCTGGTAGCGGTTCTGCACGAACATGACGGCGGCCTGGAAGACGGACCACACCAGGAAGGAGCGCAGGAAGAGGTGCACGGCTGCCGGAGGGGATGAAAGGGGTGAGGGGAGTTGTTCAGTCCGTGGGGAAAAGCTGACTGATGACCGTCGAGTAGAGAATCGTTGACCCGTTCATACCAGAGCATTGAGGAGAGGGGGCGCGGCTGCACGTGGGGCAGGTGGGTGGGTGCTGCGCAGGTGAGGAAAGCGGGTGAAGGGGAGGGCAAGGTGGCGGTCGGGGGACTGGCGACACGCTGCTGCGGCCCCAGCGTCGGTGACGGAGGCTCGGGTGCGGACGCGACCCCGAAGGGACCGACCCGTGGCCACCCCTACACCACAGCCGTGTCCAGCCACCCCTGCCTCGGGGCGTTTCAGTGTACGGCGCGCGGCAGCGTACGGCACCCACCCAACCCACCCAACCCCAGACCTCCGCCCCGCGCCCACCATCCATCCACCCGCTCAGCGGCCCGCCCGCGCCCGCGCGTCCCCTTTGACCCAGCCGCCCAGCCAGCCACCCAACCACCCACCCACCCGGACTGGTGATTGGCAAGCCCAGCATGGCCAGCGACGCGCCCGCCGACCAGTAGTGATGCTGCATCCACCAGCTGCGGATGCGGCTGCCGTTGACGTACAGGACGTTCTCGCGGAGCGCCATGGCCAGGTAGAAGTACGACAGCCACATCAGGTACAGCTGCACTCCTGCACGCCCGCGAGGTGCAGGGGTGCGGGGCAGGGGGGCAGGGGCGCAGCGGGGGCGACGGCGGTGGATGCGGAGTGAAGAGGCGCAGCGACATGGCGTGAGGTGGGCGGGTGTCGGGAGGCACACGGCCCGCCTGAAAACTGGCAAGGGGTGAGCTGAACGGCTTGGGCGGGCGGGATTAGGCAACTGTGCACCAACACACAACAACCTATCCCCCGCTCCGTTGTCAGCACACCCGCTCGTCCGCCCCCCCCCCCGCCCCCCCCCCCACGCCCCCACGCGCCCGCGCCCCACCCGTCTGCAGCCATGGCGTCAGTGTGCCGGTCCCGAAGGGCACCCCCCTGGTGCCTGTCCGCCCAGCTCATGCCCAGCACCAGCGCCAGGGGGCCCAGCAGCATCACCGCCGCGCTGGTGTCACGGAACGCGTGATACTCCTCGCGGATGCCCTGCAGCGTAGCGCAACACACAGTTTCACCGATGTCTCCCGGCAGCAGGGCAGGGTCGGGGCCGAAGTAAGGCACGGACGCGCCCTGTTGTATAGCGTTCTTAGCAGGAAAAGAACTTGCTAGCAGATGTCTTTCTTAGATATGTTTGCTATACATTACGCCCCTGGGAGGGCGTGGAGGAGAGTTGGCCGCATCGTAGCCCCTGTAGGCAGGACTCATGGCCCCTGTGCAGTACCCGTCCGCCCCCGCACCCGCACCTGGCTCACGTCCCTCCGCAGCGCCACCAGATTGATTCGGTCGCCCAGCAGCAGCCGGACCAGCCAGGGGTTGCGCGGCTTGCAGAACTTGCGGCTGGGCGGGCGGGGCGGGGCGAGGCGGGGCGAGGCGAGGCGAGGCGAGGCGAGGCGAGGCGAGGCGAGGCGAGGCGAGGCGAGGCGAGGCGAGGCGAGGCGAGGCGAGGCGAGGCGAGGCGAGGCGAGGCGAGGCGAGGCGAGGCGAGGCGAGGCGGCGGGCGGCACGCGGAGCGGTGTGAGTTGGGTCGGGGTCGGGCGAGTGATTGGGTCGGGACGTGGGGACCATACGGAATGGGAAACGGGTCGCGTCGTGGACACCGAATCGCATACTCGGTAGTAGGAGGAACGGCGGTCTTGGGACGTGGGGAGGTCAAGAAGTGGCGTGCTGGGACACGGGCAGCTAGATGGCATGCGGGAAGGTACGGAATGGTCGGATGGGGGGGCAAGGAGCTGCCACGGAAGGGGAACCGCAGCGTAGGGAGTAAGTATGGCAGGCCGCTGCCGCGCCTTGCGCACGCAAACCAGTGCGATGGCCGTTGCCAGACCCGCTGGGGCCGCGAGCACTGCACGGCGCCCGCGGCGCCGGTGGGGCACAGCTTGCTCGCCTCAAGCCCCAAGCCCGGCCTGCATGCCGCATCCTCGCCCGGACCCGACCCGGCGCAGGACTCCATGACCCGCCTGGCCACGCACTACAGACATATGTGCCTCGTCCTGCCCCCCAAACCGCCCCCGCCTTGCCACGCCAAGCCGCGGCCCAGTCCCGTTCTCACAGGTCGCCTCCGGGCCCAAGGCCAGTCACCGCCTCGCGCGCATCGCGCAGAACGGCCCGGACCGCCTCCGCCTGCGTGCGGTCCGTCAGCCCCCGCGCCTGCTTCTCCGCGCTGCTGATCGTCTGCAGCAGCGACTTGATCTGCAGAATGGGGTGGGGTGGGAAAGGGCACGAGGGCCGGGAGTAGCGGGGAAAGGCACATGCGTATGGCTGTGTAGCGTGGTGGGTGGTGGGTGGTCGCCCCCCAAACTGGTTGAGGAGGGTGCGGTCATCCAGAGGCCGGCGGCATGGTTCCGAAGGGTGAGCAATAACACAATGCGGGACATCAAGGGTATATGCGACGTGGGAGACTTGTAACCGTTGTCCCGGCCGGAACGTGGGGTTTAAGGAGACGGGTCCCGGGGCTCACCTCAACCGCAAGAGCATCACTCTCTCCGACGATTCGATTGCAGTAGGTCAAGGCCCGGCTGCTCAACGCACGGCTGCGAGGGGAATGGGACGTGTCATAGCACGACACCCGACAGCAATCACTGATCGAGCAGACTAATGGAGCGGGAGCCGCACAGAGAGTGCCACAGGCCTCCCCTGGAAAATGGATAGAACTGGACTCACCACCGCGCGAGCACCTGCTCCGCCTCGGCAACAAGGTTTTCTGTTTCCTGCATTACAGCAGCTTGGACTGTAAATTAGATATCGAAATGCAGAGCCGCGATGGCGTTACACCGGCATGGTGGCCGTGGCAAGAGGGTGCATCGGCTGATCTAGTCGCTCCACTTCTCACGTCACTATCACACAATAGTGAGCAGATGGGGCAGTGTGCTCAGCCCGGCGTTCGTACACTTTCGTACACGGACTGGGCGAACTGCCGCTGACTGCCGCTTCCTCGGGGGGGGGGGCGGGGCGAGCGATGGGGGCGGGGGGGGCNCGNTCGCNCNCCNCGCNCGCCNCCNCNCACNCACGCNCGCACGACACGAC
>LSYV01000006.1:2807223-2817418 GCA_001584585.1 Gonium pectorale | reverse complement strand
AAGGGGGTAGGGGGGGAGGTGGGGGGAGTGGGCGGGGCGGGTGGAACGGGCGAGGGTGGTCCTATGGTGGGAGCCGTCCGGAAGGACGGCCCCCCCCCCCGTGCGGCATACCAGAGGCGGATGGAACACACACAGACCAGCCTTCCATTGGGCCACACGCCTTTCGGCCGGGTAAATAGCGAGCTGCGCAAGCGGGGCGTGTGAGGCTGGTCAGGCCCAGCTTTGCATACGGCCAGGTCTGTACACGGCAGGCTGAGCGGGCTGGGCGCACGAAGGTCTGGTAACCGCTGAGCGCCGTCGGACCGGTGGCCGTGACGACAGCATCGCGCTTTACACCCTTGCAGTCCACCAGGTAGATTCCGACAAACCGGCAAGCTGGTAAGCCGGTCCTTTTGGGGCGAGGGACGAACGTTACATGCCTTACTTGGTAACCGCCCGCCCTACTGGAAACGTCGCGCCTTCGGGCGTGTATGACCGCAGAGGCGGGCTCCCTCTTTCTCGGCAGATTTCTCTTAATTCATGCAACACAAGGCTACGGACCCTAAGTATGTCCAGGATTGCACAGACCCTTGGTACATCCAGGATTATGCCTCTGCGCAGGAGTGGGTTTCTGATGAGCCCAGGGGAGCCCTGGAGAGCTGCCGTAACGTGGGAGGGCTTCATTCGTCTTACTTACACACGCCGTACTTAAAAGCCTTCGAAGCGCATCAGTGAAGGGGGTTGAGCACTTTTTGACATCCCCACGCGACGTACTGACCCCCGCGGGCACTCATGGGGCCCCACCAGAGTGCGACCGGCACGGCCGTTGACGGCCGCCGCCGGCCGACTCAAGGAACCTTGAATTGGCGCCTAACAACAAATACACAAGAAAGGCTCGCAGTGCCAGTACATAGTCCCATTCATTCACAGTACCCAGGCCCAAGGCGGCTAAGGAAACGTGTGGGCCACATGACCAGTGCTCTCCAGCGCACCAAGTCTCTGCGTGCGCACAGGCGCCGTGCAGCTCCCCATGCGGACCACCCCGAGTGGCTAATCTGCAAGCATGCATGCGTCCCAGACTACATTCAGTCCCAAGCCTCCCCCACCGACAACGCCGCACTGCACCGCGCGGCCGCTCCCTGCAATTACACAAAGTACCTCATATCACGGTAACGCATGGCTACACTATCCGCGCGGGGATCAGCCGTTCCAAGGGATCATGCGCGGCGTTAGCCCGGCGGGAAAGCACACCTGCGAACACGAGTGAAGAGTCCCACACTTCTGATCCACGCCCGGCGCCCATGCACGTCTCACACCCACATCGGGACGCATCCAGGCTTTAACCGCCCAGGGCAGGGCAGGCCCACCCGTACGGCTGCGCCACGGGTCGGCTCATGGGCCCAGCTGCAAGGGCTGGCGCCGACAGGGCAACGCACCCCCTCCTAGCGATGCCGACCCCCAGCGATGCATGGGAGCACGCGGCAGCGCATGGCCGCTCCTCCGAGCCGCAGCCGCAGCCAACCGGGCGTGTGGCGCGCCGAAGGCATGCGCATGCGAGACAGGCCACACCTGCGCCACGTACGGCCTCTCGGGCGAGCCGAGGCGGAGATGGAGCGTTCCAAGCCTTGTTTGCCACGCAGCCCAACCCTAACACGCAGCACCCACCTACTCCACCACCGCGCCGCACACCACGCACAGCAACCGCCACCACAACGCCGCCCTCCATGTTCTGCCCCCGCTGCTGTCGCCGCGGGCAGCTGCTCACGCCCCACGACACCGTCACCACGTACAGATCCTCGCCTGGCCGGGCGTGAGAGCATAACACCTGAACACGGCACCAAGCCGCAGAGAATGGCGTCACGTGCGTACTGGATACGAATGTGTGTATGTGTATGGGTTCTTTTTCTGCCTATGTATTACTGTCAGACTAGAGGTAATGGAATGGTGTCGCCACTCAACCCCCCTCCCCGAGATACCCCCCAAGACACCGGCGGATGCGGTCGTGGGCCGACGCGGCGCCGTCACATCCACTACCCACCGTCGAACACTGGGCAACACAGGCGAGGGACTCCAACAACAGACCCGCTCCCGCGTCCCAGGATTGCACTGAAGTGCACTAAGCGACCCGCGCTGGGCGCCTCTGCCGCGCGCGGGGGGGGGGGCGCGGGGGCGGGCGGTGCATCTTGGTATCGCGCGCCGCACACGGCGGACGGGGGCTGTTGCGCGAACGCGGCGACGCCCGGTGGTGCCAAAAGGTCAAAATCATGTTTGCAAGGCAAGCATAGCGTGATGCAGTACCAAACGACGATTAGCATATAAGAGACAAATAAATTCAGCTGGACGGCTGGGGGAGCCTCCCTTCGCCTCCCATCCGTTCCCCGCCTCCTGCGCTAATGGACTGCCAACGGCAACAAGGGCGCCTCGCCGCCGCGTGCCGTGCGCATGGCCGCGCATGGGTAAGCCACAGGTGGGCGATGCAATACGAGAGGCCATGCGATGTGCTTTCATACTACCGTGTCCCATACGAGCCGATTAGCCTCAACACACGCACTGTGGGCCTGCGCCGCGGCCCTGTTCCGGGCAACGGTCAACCCGCTCAGCTGCCTCGGCACAGCTGCCTCGCGCGCCGCACTTTCTGCACGCCGGGGCGGGCGGGCGGGCGGGCGGGCGCAAGGGTCACTACACCCGAGCTCCGGCGGAGCCCGGGCGCCCCGCGCGCTACCGTCGCGCCTCCCACCGCTGCTGCCGCTGCTGCTGCGGCAGTGACGGACCACCCTGCTGATGCGTCGCCCGCGTCGGGCTCTCCGCCGGAGCAGGCAGGATCTCGGGGACGGGCGCGCCGGCTGCGCGCGGCGTGGCCGGCCCGTGCCGCGATTCGACCGGGGTCGCCGTATTCCCAGTCGCTGCCCCGGTCCGGTCCCCGGTCCCCGCCCCGGTCGCTCGCCCTACGTTGATCACAACGTCCTTCGCAGACACCATTCCGACGCCGGACGGGCGCTGTGCGAACATGGGGCCCGCCGCCGGCATGGCGGCCGCTGCCGCCGCAGCGGCGGCGGCCGGCGCCGGCGTGACGGCGTGCGTGCTGTCGTCCGGCCCGCCCAGCGGCAGTGGCTCCAGCGGCAGCCGAGGGCCCGCCGCGCGGAACACCGAAAGCATCTCCTGCAGCCGCTGCACCACCTGGCTGCTGTGCAGCCGGTTGTGCGGCTGCTTCTGGAGGCAGCGGTGCGCCAGCTTGCGATAGTCCACGGGGCAGGCGGCGGGGAAGTCGGGGAAGTCGGGCTGCGGGCGGAGGAGGAGCATGAGGTGCAGGGGGACGGCCGGGAGGGCATTGGCGGCTGGGCGGGCGGGTGGGTGGGTATGTTGGGCAGCGGTGCGCTGGGTGGGCAGATGCCAGATAGCGGGGTACCAGGTGGCGGCAAGGGTGGCGCACAGGCGATGCCCCCTGAGCTCCCTGTGCGGTGGCTCCGCACCTGGTACCTCGGCTCCCCGGCGGCGGTGCGGGTCCCCGCCAGCCGGCCGTGGTAGAGCTCCCACAGCATGACGCCCAGGGAGAACACTGCAGAGGGAGGGAGAGGAGAGGGGGGCCTCGCACGGAGAGTAGCACATCGAGCGCGTCGAGCCGCTCGGCCGCCCTTGCCGTGGGAAGTACCCAAACAGGGGCATCGCGGCAACTGCCGTGCCGCTCCGCAGCAATCTGGTGCAGTCCCTGCCTTAGAAGCCGGCAAGTGGACTAGGACCCTGACAATGCGCGCCATTACCCCCTTCCTGGGGCAGCTACCCTCCGGTGGCCATGGCTGCCACCCGAACCATTCAGTTACCCCTCGCCCGCCTCCCTCCTGCGTTCCGACGCCCGAAAGAGGTTGAGCTATGCCACGTTGCCACCGATGCTTTCATAGTGCCGTTAGGCCACCCGCGCAACACCGCCGTAATGGACTCCGGCACCCGGCCCTGCTCGGCTGACGACCCGAGCGACTCACCGTCCGCTGCATAGCCCAGCTGGCCCTGCAAGTCGGTGAGTCGGGGGAGGAGGAGCAGGAGGAGGGTCGGTCAGTTGACGGCCTCGTCGTGTGCGATAGTATATCGTGTGGACGCGGATGGGGGCAGCAGTACGAGCAGAGGCTCAAGACAGACCAAGCAGCCTCAGAAGGGGATCAGGCAGGTCGGTCGACCAGCGCCATCGACAGCAGCCAGCCGCGCACTCCCGCTGCGGTCCCGGTGTCCCACCCACCCTGAAGCACGTCTCGGGGGCGATGTAGTAGAGCGTCCCCAGCCGCAAGTTGGACATGTGCGTCTTTTGGATGGGCACCATGACGCTCAGGCCGAAACTGCGCGCACCGGCAGCAGATGAGGGGCAGTTGGGGGGCTCTGAGGAACACCGGTAAGGTGAACGTGCCGGTATCCAGCAGGCTCCCCATCGGCGTCGGCGATCCCAAAGTCAGGCGTCCGCCAGGTGTGTGCCGCCAATGTCGGCGCCGCCCAAAGTCATTCCGGAAGCGTTTGGCTGATGCGACGTTTCCTAAGCGGCATCGTCAGAAAGGCAAGGTCGAACTTTGAGATGTATCTGCGGGCGCCTATGTTGCCCGCCCTAATGGGCCTTCTCCTGGGCCGTGCATACAATGCATGGCTCAGCCCAAGACGGAGCTCGTCGGGGCACGTAAACCACCACGGTCCGGTCCAGCCTGCCGTGGCACCCGCCTTGAGCGGCGGCGGGTGACTTGTGCCCGAGCCGGGGCCACGTACTCGCCTTCATTTCCTAGCTTTAACACCCCCGCGAAGCCTCAGCCCAACCCCTAGCCCCAGCACCATCCTGTGCCCCACTCCCGCCGCAGCCCCCTCCCTGGTCCCTGCGCTCACTCGGCCATCTTCACTCGGAAGCCGTTGGGCGATGAGGCGTCCCGCTTGAGCAGCACGTTGTTGGGGTTGAGGTCTGGGGGCAAGTGGGGAAGAAAGCGTGGTGGAGGTCGTGACGCAGGAGGTGGGCCAGGCCAGCAACCGAGGCAGCGATCGGCGCGGGGCAAAGAGTGTCTGCATGGAAACGGTCTGCGCTACTGCACAGCTTGGCCGAGCAAGCTGCCGAGTTGGGGGTCCAGTGGGTCCAGTGGGCGCACCGCCGGCCCGCACCTCCGTGGATGATGTTCTTGGAGTGCAGGTGCGACAGGGCCTGGGCCAGCTCCAGAGCCACCTCGCAGATGACGGACTGAGGGGAGGGCACGGCGGCGCGTGAGGGGTAATGAAAAGACGGGGATGAACGCAAGAATGCCAGCGCGGCCGCAGCTCGGATGCGTGTGTGCGGGGGGGAGGGGGGAGGAGTAAGGAGGTGGGCAGGGCTTGGGTGCGCGAACCCAGGTGGGTTTGGGACATTGGGAAGGACCCGGCAACAAGCAGGTAGGCAGCAGCACGCAACCATCCCCCGTCCAGTGCTTGCAGCGAACACCCGTCTACCCAACACTCTTGAGCCCCTAGCAATCACTTTTGCGCAATCGCTGTTACGCAACGCCTTTGAACTGCACAGTGGCGCACGCTGAGCAGCTCCTGCTCCTCCAATCCTTCCTTTCCTTTCCCCTCCCTCCCCGGCGCCATTCACCGCTGCTCACCATGTTGGGCCCCGCGTCCGACTGCAGGTACCGCGACTGCACCAGCTTGCGCAGCGGCCCACCGTCGCAATACTCTGCAGCCAGGCAGGCAGGCAGGCAGGGGAAGGCGGGCCGACAGTCGGCGGGACGGGTGAGGGCGGGAGGCCCGTGACATGGCCAGCCAAGACAGACGGCATGCAAGCGTGCGCGCAGGCGATGCCGATGTCGAGGCGGGGCCATGCGGCGCACAGCCCGCGATACCGGGTGGCCAGAGAGCGCGGGCGCACGTCGCGATGGCAGCTGTCTCGAGGCACAAGCGGCGCCCGTCACCCGTCGCGGTGAAGGCTCTACCGCCCTCCCCACCGGCCAGGGCTTCTCTACTGAGAATGCCTTCCAACCCTCTACCCCATCGGCCAGCTGGCCCCGCCGCTCACCCTGCACGATGTACAGCCGCCAGTCCTGTGCAGCGGGGCCGAGGCGGGGAGCGGGGGAGCGTGGTGTGCGTGTGTGTGTGGTGGGGGGGGGAGCACGGCGTAGGGACCAGTGGTAAAGTCGGGAAGCGAGGTGCGTGCAGTTGATGTGTACATGATTTGCGGTGGTCGTGTCGCTAGGCCCCTCTAGTGAGAACGCTATGCCACCTCTTGACCCCCTTCTGTTCGCACCAGCAGTGTTGACAGCGTGGAGCTGCGGCCGCCCGGGCCCGCCAGCGCGGGCGTGTTAACCGCCCCCAGCGGCTGCACGTCCACCGCGTAGGTGGCCACGATGTTGCGGTGGTTAATGCTCTGGCACAGGGCAGCCTCCTGCGGGGGTGCGGGTGAGGTGCGGGTGAGGGTGCGGGTGAGGGTGCGGGAGGAGCAGGAGGGGGGAAGGAGAAGGGTTGCAGGAATGCCAGCAAGATCACACGCGCTGAACGTGAGTAGGTGAAGCCGGGGCTCCGAACCGTGGCCCTACGCGATGTGGCTTTGGCCCCCCCCACTCCACCGCCAGCGAGCACGTCACCCCGCGCGACTCCCAACGGTGTTCCCAGAACAGTGGAAACGGCGCGCAGTGCGAGGTCGCCGGAGGATCCGGCACCGCACCGTCCTTAAACGCACAACACCGCCGCTTCCCCCACCTGCAGCGCCCGCTTCCTGTTTTCGCTGCTGGCGCTGAACACAACCGTCTTGACCGCCACCTCTAGCCCCTGCCATTGGCCTGCGCGGGGTTGGGTGTGAGGGAGGGGTGAGGGAACGTCGAGGGCGCTGCTGCGCGGGGAGTGCGCAGCGCAGAAGTGAGGGCTGCGGCAGCGGCATGCCACAAGAGCGCTGCATGTACGGGGGCCCGCATCGTGTCGCCCATGGTGCGCACCACTCACGAGAACAGCCCAGGCCACAGCCTTGACGGATACCTGCTCGAGCAAGACAGGCCCTCCCGGCCCAGACGCGGCTCCGCGCTGCCATCTCCCACCCCTCCGCGCTCTCCCTATGTTGTCGCGGCCTCCCATCCCAAAGCCGCATACGCTCCTCCCTCCAGCGCACGCCCCCGCTCACCTCGGTACACCGTGCCGAACGCGCCCGAGCCCACCACCGACATGATCTGCAGCTGCGTGTCGTTAATGCCTGCCATGATGTCTCGCCGCAGCAGCTCCAGCTCGTCCATGAGGTCGGTTGCCTGCCGTACCGCACACGCAGGCGCACATTGTTTTCGCTTGATTTAGGCTGTCTCGCAGCACGCTCTAAGGCCCGCAGGGTCGTCGGCGCGGTGGCCCACGTGCAGATTTGGGAGCAGAATTGTGTCATACGCCATAGTACGTTCCATCGTCGACAGACACCGCCCAGGGCGAAGCCCGCGCAGGGTCCGCTCCGCAATCCGGGGCTCACCTGCGTCTTCTGCACCTCCATCTCCGTGTCCGGCGCCTCGTCGTCGCTGTCCTTTGAGCGCATCACCCGCTGAGCCACGTCGGCGGCCGCGTACGTCGTGGCATGCCGGTTACCGCCACCGCCACTGCCGCCGCTGGCAAGCGGTGTTGGCACCGCCGCAGCGCCGATGGTGGCAGTGCCACCCCGCGCCGCCGCTGCTGCCTCGGGTCCCGAGGCGGACCCCGGGCCGACAAGCGCAGGGCCGCGCTCGCGAGACGCAGGCGCGCCGCAGCCGCTGCTGCTAGCCCCTGACATGGCCGCTGCCGCAGCCGCTGCCGTGCCGGGTGCCGCCGACGCGACGGCGGCGGCCGCCACCCGTGTCGCGAGGAGCGCATTCACGCCGGCTTCCGTCAACGGCGACGACCCATGCCCCGCGCCTGCCCCGTTGCCGCCACTGTTCCCCTGCCCTTGCCCGCGCGCTGCGGCCAGCATCGTCGCCAGCGTGCGCGCGCCGCTGTTCCCGCTGTTCACAGACGTCACGCCGCTGGGGTGGGACTCCGTGTGCGTCACGCGTGTGCCGCTGACCAGCGCGCCCGCTGTGGCCACCGGGACCGCCGGGTCGCCGCTGGCGCACTCGCCGCTGGCCCGGCCGCCGGCCCGTCGCGGCGACGCGCTCCCCGCCTCCCCGCTGACGCGAACGCCGGGTGCCCCGCCGGGCGCCAGGCCGACCTCCTGGGCGATGGGGTCGGTCCCCAGCTCGAGCCGCACCTCCTCGGCGGGCGTGTACTCGGGTATGCAGCGGTTGGGGCGGTTGCTGATGTCCTTTATGAGGTTGCGCAGGTTCTCGTCCTGGTGCAGCTCCGGCTCGCCCTCCTCCTCGGCAGCGTACCCCACCTGGGGATGCAACAAGAAGGGAGGCCATGGGACGGCCGCTCGCAACGACCCACTCCACTTAAGGAACCCCGAACACGCCACGTCACGAGTCGACACGCCGGTTCCATGCGCACATACACAAGCCGTCGATCACGCAACCTTACGAATGCAGCTTGATGCATGCATCAGCCCAGCCTCCGCTCAACCTCCAACCACGCGGCCTCCAAGCCAGCCACCATCCCAGCCGATTCCCCCATAAGCCACAGCCCCAGGGCCCCAGCTCGGGGCGCCATCCGATCCCACCGGCATGGGCATGATCTGCCAGTCCGCCTCGTCGCCGTCCAGGCCGTTGAACATGATGCCGTGGCCGGCGGGCCCCATGCCCAGGGCGTCCTTGATGCGGCGCATCTGCACCGGCAGCGCGGAGCTTCAAGGACATGATCAACAAGGGGAACGGGTCCACAGCAGACGGTGCTTCCTCGGACCGGCAAGATGCCAATACACGGCGAGCACGGAGCAGGTTGGACTGGGACTGGGGTTTCACCAGCGAATGGGGTCTGCTCCTAGAGCCATCACCCCTGGCGAGGCCGTCGCCTCTCGGCCCCCGTCGACGGCGCCAACGTCGACTGGTAGCCTGCCCGCTTGCGAGAGATGCGGGAGATGCAAAAAGCGAAGGGCAAGAGGTGCCAGAGATGCTCCTGAAACAACGCTCTGACGCCGCAGCGCTGTGCTCCAGCACCGTGCCGCAGCAAGGCGAGAACATTGGGCACGTCGCCCCCTCCCAAAAGCACGGTACCAGCACCCGCCCAACGCCCAGGCCCAGCGTGCCCGCCGGCGTCGCGCCCCGCGGTCGGGACGGGTGTTCAGTACTGAGGCTGCTCACCCTCCGCGCCCTCCGCTGCTGGTAGGTCCGGTAGTGGCGGCGGAAGTAGAGGAAGAGCAGCATGGACACCGCCAGGATGGCCAGAGACGCCACGATCTGGGGCGGCACCCAGGGGGCCGTGGCAGGAGGGCACGCGCGGCACGGCAGCGGGGCGGAGTGAGGGAGGGCAGTGAGGCGGTGTTGGGAAGCGACGCGGGAGCCATCCCCTTTGCGCACCTCTTGAAGTGGAAAGCTTGAAACCCCCTTTCTTGGCGCCCCGCCCCGCACTGGCTCCCGTGACCGCAAGCCCGCCCACCTTGACAATGTTGCTGTCGGATGCCTTCGTGCTGATGCGGATGGGCCCCACGTTCAGCAGCCGCAGCTGCTGCACCACGCAGTCACGCTCCGTGGCGGTGCCCACACAGTCCGCGGGCACCAGGAAGTCAACGGCATGTACGGAGTCAAGCGAGATCATGTCGTACTCCCCCAGCGGCTCGGCGCCCGAGAAGAAGGGCGACGTGGTTTGCGGCAGCCTGCTCGCCACGTCCACGGCATACACCTGGAGCCACACACGAAGTGACGGGTGGGGTGATCCACGGGGTTGGGACCGTACGGGCAGGGCAGGCTGGGGTCAGGGGAAGGTCGGGGCGCTGCTATGGCCTCGGGGTGGGCCCCAGCACCCAGTAGATGAGTGTGTGGCAGGCGCAGGTGAGGTGGGCGAGCGATGAATGAGACGGAATGCGGCAAAGCCGTGACGGGGAAAGCAGCCGGTCGCGAAATGGACTCAGCAGCAGATGCATGGCGCGAGGGCCCGCCGCCGTGCTTTTGATGGGATGGGATGGATGCAGCGGCGCAGCCAGCGCATGCCCCGCAGCCACCCGGCCGGCCCTGCCCACCGGCGGTTCGTCCCACGCTGGCAGCACTCCCCACGCGGCGCACGCGCGATGGCTCAACCGATGCCCCCTCCCCTCCCCTCCCCTCCCCTGCCCCCTCACGCCCAGCCGACACTGCACGCCGCCACAGCATCAACCGCCAACCCGCGCCACGCACCACGTCTTGCAGGCACAGCT
>LSYV01000006.1:2772637-2807203 GCA_001584585.1 Gonium pectorale | reverse complement strand
GAGTGCGGTGGTATGTTTGCGTCGGGAACGGGAAGAGGGAGCGACCTGTGTGGACAGGATCGTATAACTTCGTATAATGTATGCTATACGAAGTTATTACGGGCAGAAGCGCGGCAGATAGAACGCCCGCTGCTGGCTGCTGCTGTTGTTGCTGCTGTTGCTGGTGATGACGGCGCTGCTACGGCCAGGCAGCCGCGGCAGCGCCTGCAGGTCCGCAAGGTTGCGCTTGCCCTCAAAGCCCGCGCGGCGCCGCTGTATGACATTGTCATACACCACCACAGCGCCGGGCGAGGGCAGCAGGAGTAGCATGGTGAAGCCGACGTCCGTCACATAGTTGTTGAGCTCCAGAAATCGGAAGGTGAGGCTCACGCCGGGCGCCAGGGAGATGCGCCGGGCGAGGCTGGCGCAGTCCAGGGTTACGTACACTTGAATCACGGCGAGGACGGGATGTGCTCCAACCGTGACGTTGCGCCCAATGCGCAGTGGCGCCGCCCAGTCCTGGCTATTCAGCGCGATGTCCTGCGTGAGATGGATGCTGGCGACATCGCTGACGTTGAGCGCCGCGTACAGTTCCTTGCTGTTGCTAACTACTGCGACGCCTTGCGACTCGGTTTCCCCTAGCAGAAGCAGCACCAGCCCGAGCAGCAGGACGCTGCCGGCATGAGTCCTGCCGAGCACGGGCTGGTCACACCGAGCTTCACTGTCATGCCGCCTTAATACGCTGAAACTGCTGCGTACTGTCATGGCTAGCTTGCGGTCAACACCATGTTGAGGATGCGGGCGCGAAAGCTTATCACCCGCGCCCAAAGTAGTTAGGGAATGAAAGCGTTACTAGTCAAGGACGTCTAAAGGACTTTAAGTGTTGCTATGAAGCGGCGAGAACTGGTTCAAGGTGGCAAGGGTTCGCGTTTCTCCTGAAAAACAATTCACGTGTGGCAATCATGCCAATTATGAGGAGTTGCGCGGGGAGTGTTCGTGGAACTGGGCCCCGAGGTTGGACTCATGTGACTCTCTCGTACGCCTACGGCACGTTTGGTGTGTTTTCTCAACGGTGTCGTTATGTTTGTTATTGATGATCCGATTGCTGTTTCGACACGTTCCTGTTTTTCGACCCAACTTGAAGCTTCCGATTTTCCCCCGCCTTCCCGCCCCACGGTTCAGCTCCGCGGAAATGCCGCCCCGTAGCAAACGACCTGCGAAGCGATCTCGGAAGGATGAGAGCGAGGAAGAGGAGGATCTGCCGTCGTCCGAAGCGTCCGAGCCCGAGGTCGAGCAGGAGTCGGACGACGTAGAGGAGGAGGAGGCGAAGCCGAAGAAGAAGCGGACTCCGCCACGGCCCAAGAAGGCCGCTGCTGCGCCGACGTTGGAGGCCGGCTGGCAGGTTCTGCCGACGCTGCTGTTCAAGTAGGGCGCGCCATCGGGCGGGATCTCACGCCGCTGCCCCGTCCGCGGTGTGAACCCGACTACACCACCCCTTCCGCTGCAGGTCCTATGGCGACCCGCAACCCAACCAGAGGATTGCGGCCTTTGACCTGGTGCGCGGGGAGGGCGGGAAGCGTCGGGGAGCACGCCACCAAGGTCGTGGCACAAGGTGGCGGCTCGACCCCCACGGTGACCTCGACACGCTTTAGCTCCCTAAGCTGATCTGCTTCGATGTATCCGACCCTGTCCCCAAGTCCCATAGCTGACACAGGGCCAGCGCCAGTACAGCAGCACGTGCACAAGTACGCCTAAGCGAGGCGGTGCTCCCAACCCCTGTCGCCCCACAGTGACGAGAAACTGTCTCGGATGGAGCTCGGGTCCTAGCTCCGGTCCTAGCGGGCACAGCGTGCGGTCGGGCTCACCAGGGTGATTCCGGGCCCCTATCTCTGCCGGCGGGCCAGCCGAGGGCAACGGCGACCGTGGCCTCCCATTCCCACCGCCCAGCCCTTGCCCACAGAACTCCTAACCCCCCTTCACCCCACCCCGTTGCCCGCCCCCGCCTCCGCCCTAACCGGTGACCCCGCCCCGTACCACCCTGCCCTTGCGATGGCCTCGAACTCCGCGACGCCGCTAAAGCCTCCTTCGCACTTGAGCTCTATTACTATTTCCGACGGGTCGGGCTATGAATGCGGCCCGGTATGCTCTACTGCGAACGCCACCCAACCCGCTGCCCGCAGGACGGCACGATGGTTAACGTCAAGAGCACCGCCAAATGGCCCAAGGACGCCCACGACTACAAGTGGTGGAACAAGCACACCATCGCAAAGATCAAGTCTTACCACGATGAGGGCTACAAGGTCGTCGTGTTCACGTGCGTTGCGTTGGGTGGGGTGGGGGTGGGGGTGGGGGCAGGAGCAGGGGCGTAGCGGATTGCGAGGGCGAGCGAGGAGCGGGGTTGGGGCATAAGAGGACACGCACGGAGGGTAGGCTGCGGCGGGGAGGAAGGAGTGTACGAGATGGGGCGCGCAGTGTTGCAAGGGGGGGTCGGCGTTTGACGTTGCAGGCGGGCGGGCGGGCGGGCGGGTCGCGCTGCGGCTGCGGCTGCTCCGTAAGCTGTGAGGGCGCCGTGTCTCTGACCCCTGATCGCAACGCGCCCCCGCCGCCCGCCGCGCCCCTGCAGCGCCCCCCCCCACCTCCCGCCCACCGACCCTCCACTGCTGCCCAAGCGCCTCAGGCTCCATTGCCACTCGCGTAAGCCCCGCAACCCCGCAACCCCGCAACCCCGACCCGTGCCCGTAGCAACCAGGGCTCCATTAAGAGCGCCGTGACGGGCAAGGCGGCTGCTAAGGTCAAGGACCGAATCGACAACGTCATGGCTGAGGTGGGCGGGGCGTGGCGGGCGGGACGTGGGGAGGTAGGAGGGGAGAGTGGGATACGGGGCGGACGGTGGCGGGGGAAGGAGGATGAGCTCCGGCCGGGCTACCAGGCGGTGAGCAGGATGGCGGGTTATGAAGTGGATTGCCGTCAGCACCATCGGGAGCTAAACCCTTATGGAAGGCAAAGCCTTCCGGGCGTACCTCTTTCCCAACCACCCATCCGCCTGCCCACGCGACCCCTCCCCTCCCTCAGCTGGGCATCCCCGCGCAAGTATTTGCGGCCCCGGCGGACGACTGCCACCGCAAACCCGACATTGGCATGTGGACCTACATGTGCAACCACTGCAACGGGGGCATCCAGCCAGGTGCGGCCGCGGGCCGGGCGGCCGCAAGCAGGCCGGGTGTGGCTGGCTCATGTGCCAGGCTGGACAAACGGTTTGGGACGCGTGGCGATGCAGGGCGGCGCGACCCGGCCTGCAGCCAACCCCTGTTGGTCTGGCTTGTTTTGGAGGCATAACGTTTGTGCCAGTGGCGGCACCTGTCGCCCCGTCTACTTCCCTGCATACGTCTGCTCCTGTCAGTCCGATGACTGACCACCCAGCCAGCCGCATTCAATTTACCGCCGCCCACCGCCATTCCCTGCAGACAAGGCGGCGTGCTTCTTCGTGGGGGACGCGGCGGGGCGGCCGGGGGACTTTTCGGACAGCGACAAGGGCTTCGCGGCGGCGGTAGGGATAGAGTTCCGGACGCCCGAGGACGAGTTCGGGTGCGGTGGGCGGGGCGACGGGCGGGGTGGGGCGGAGCGGAGCGGGCACGGGTGGGCATGGATAATGAAGGCAGCACCACGGCTTGGTGCGGCGCGGAGGTCGCAGTTGTAGCTGCGGGTGTGGGTCGTGTGTGGGGCGGGGCGGGCGAATCTCTGTGGCTGTCTTGGCCGTGACCTGGCTGGTGGAATGTCGGGCTGTTGGGGCCCTGAGGTGCTGGCGGGCACGGCATGTGGCTGCTGCGCCCGGTGGGGGTGTGGCACCATCTCGTGGCTGGCTGGCTAAGAACCCTAGATTTTACCCCCGCGCCCCTGCGCACCAGGTCAAAGGCGGCAATCCTCGGTTTGGGCTGCGGGTCGCCATGGGACCTGCAGCGGAAGGGGTTGTGTGGTCGGGTTCACACCGCGGACGGGGCCGCGGCGGGAGATCCCGCCCGATGGCGCGCCCTACTTGAACAGCAGCGTCGGCAGGACCTGCCAGCCGGCCTCCACTGTCGCTGTCAGGGATTGGGGTCCGGGGACCATTTGGCACGCCGCACCGCCGCACATGCCCGCGTGTTTCGTGTCCTCTCATGCGACCACCAACATGGATTAACCTACCTTGCCACCAGGGCCATGGACGGCAAGAAGGCGCTGCTCGGGGGCGACGTGCGGCAGCCGGCCGCCAAGAAGGCCAAGGGGGAGGACGCCCCGGAGGTGCGGCGAAGGCAGCGGCACGGGCGGTGTTGCTGCTGCAGCACAGCCACGGGCGCTTGGCCGCCTGGACAAGAGGCCATTGGGTGTGCTGCGTGTGTGGGGATGGCTGCGAGGCGAACTCGCATGGGGGATGGCTGGCTGGCGGTGGGTGTCCTCTATCCTGGGATTGGCAGCGCAGAGTGGTGCTGCGGGGCTCAGCCTCGCGGCAATCTGCAACCAGCCCAGAACCCGCCGCCCCCCCCCCGCCCCGACCCTGTTCCCCGCCCACCCCGACCCCGTCCCCCGCCCAGCCCACGGGCAGCTCCGTCAAGGTGCCCGAGAACAAGGCCCTGGTGGAGGCGTTCACGGCGCTAGCGGACAAGTACTTTGAGCAGGCGGCGCTGGAGGGTGGGTGCCTTGGGGCGGGGCAGGGCGGGGCGGAGTGCGGTGGTATGTTTGCTCGGGAACGGGAAGAGGGAGCGACCTGTGTGGACAGGAAGGAGCTGTGTCGGTCCAACCCGCCGCACCGCCCCTCAGGCGGCAACGCCAAGTTCAAGGCCATCGCGGCCAAGAAGGCAGGCGGGATGCTGGCGCAGTTCTGGGAGAAGGTGCGGGGGAGGAGCAGGTTGGGCTGGCGGGGCGGACTGGGCACGCATATGCGGCAGCCGGCGGCGGAAACGGAGCTGTCAGGGGGGGGGCATTTCGGATACCGGGGCGTAATTCTTAGGCAACCCTGTGACCGCACCCGCACCTGCAGCTCCGCCGCCCCAATGAGGTGCACATTGAGCCCTACGGTATGTTTCCAGGCGCTGTACCAGGTGCATGATCTGTTAGGACTGAACCGGGGCTGCTTTTGAGAAGCGGGCCCGCTCGGCCTTCCACCCCTTCCCAGATCACGCTCAGCAACCTGAAGGAGGTGGGCAAGCTGCAGGGCGTCGGCAAGGGAAGCATCGCGAAGGTGAGCGTGGCGTGGCGGAATGCTGCTGGTATGCGCCCCGCCGACACGGGCGGGGACGTGCTAGCCAGCAAGTCAGGGGCAGGAGCTGGAGTTGGCAGTATGCAACGGGGCTGGGGTAGTGGGTGACTGCTGTGCCTGCAGCTGGCCAGAGGCCCAACGGGTTGAGTGATGATGAAAAGTCTGTAGAGCGTGCTGACAGCGTCGCGTCTTCTCTACTGTCAGCGTGGGGATTTGTGGGGAGAGCGGCAGTGTGCTGCGGGTTGAGCCCTGCGCAACCCGAGGCACCCGCTGCCGCGTGCCTGGCTTAACCGGCGTGCATGATGTGCTCTGATGCAGATCAAGGAGTTCCTGGAGACGGGCACCATTGCGGAACTGGAGGGGCGGGACGACCTTGCCGGCGTTGGCAAGGCAGCGCCCGCCGTCAAGGACGCGGGCAAGGACATCGCCAATAAGTTTATGTAGTCGGACTGGGGTGCAGGCGTGAGCTTTGGTGGTTTGCTTGCAGGCAAGGGTTTTTGGCTGAAATATCAGGGCGCCCAACCTAGGCATGTTTCTGCGCCCGACGCGGCTATGTCAGTAGCCGGTGTGATACCATCTTGTTTGGATTAAGAATTATGCAAAGAGAGGGTTGACGGGCGACAAGTGACTGCCGTTGAAAGACTGGTGGGCCACCGTTGTGCTGGCATGTGCGTGTGGATTGCGTTTAGTGCTTTCTTTGGTTGGGTTGGACTCGACTCTCCCGCCGTGTACGGGTCGTCAACCGGCGTCGCCGGTCGCAGTCGCGCACCCGGCCGGGCATCGAATCTTTTTATGCGCACCGCGAGCGGGAGCTCACTATGTTAGTTTGACGCTTTGACCCGACGGTATGATGGGCCCGCGCTCCATCACTGCTCAGGAACCTTCTTCGACCCGACGACCGCCACACTCAGGACACTTGACTTCGATAAGTCCGCTGAACCCCAAACCTGTCTTGTGGAGCACGATGATGGGCCTGCGCGTCGGAGCGTCGGGCGCGAAGCACACGACAAGGCGATTCTGCATTGCGGCCCTGGTACGTGACCGCGGGAGCTGACGTTGATCCTTGGGTGCCCCCAGGGCTCACCATGGTTGACCAGACGCCAGGTCGGGTCGGGTCCACTTCCGGCAACGCATGCCTTGCTTCCGCGCACGGACGAGAACCGACACTCGGACGTACTCGCGCGCGAAATCGTTCGAATCCCGCTATTGAAACTGAGCTCCATGGAGCCCTTCTCTCCTTGTGGCACAGGAGCCTGGCCGGGATGTCGGGGCACGAAGGAGCAGCAGCTCCGCTTCGCAGCTTGCGCCGTCCCTTTCACGACTACTGAGCCTGCTGCCAGGACTGACGTCAGGCCTGCAGCAGCCCGTGGCGACCCCGCCCGCGGGTGCGCCCGCGCTCGGCTTCGGGTCCACCCTACGCACCGGCAGCCTGCTTCCGCACGCCATGGCCAGCCCCTCAGCGCCCACGCCTCTTGCGGAGGGCTCCGGCGACTACAGCACCGTTCGCCCGTCGCCCGTCCTCTCAGCGCCACAGCCACTTCCGGGCCTCGACGCAACGGACTCGGCCCTTGGCTCGCCCGGCGCCGACAGCGGGCCGTCGTCGCGGCTGCCGCCCGCCGACCTGCTGCTCGAGGAGCGGCGCCACTCGGCCGCCGTCGCCAGCAGCTCAACGGCCGCCGCCAGCAGCGGCCGCGGCACCACGCGGCTGCACCACCGCCACCACCCGCACCGCCACCCTCACAGCACCCCCCACCACAAACACCACAGCCACCATCACCGCAAGCACCACCACCACTACCCTGCGTCGCCGCTGCACCCCACGCTGCGCCTGATCGCGGACCGCGTCCGCTCCGGCAGCGCGCCCGGCGCCCGCACCGACGGCAAGCGGCTGGGGCTGGTGGTGGAGGGCGGCGGCATGCGCGGCTGCATCAGCGGCGCCATGCTGATGGGGCTGCTGGACCTGGGCCTCACCAACGCCTTCGACGCCGTGTACGGCGCCTCGGCAGGCGCCATCAACGCCACCTACTACCTGGCGGGCCAGCGCGAGGGGCTGCGGGTGTACTACGAGGACCTGACCCGCGGGACGGCCTTCCTGGACTTTAGGTGCGGGGGGCGGAGGGTGGGCGGTGGGGGGGGGCGGTCGTGGGGTCGAGCGGGCACCAGCCGGTCGGACGGGGCACGGGGGGGGGCGCAGGCGGGAGGGAGGGGGAAGGGAAGGAGGGAGTGGTTTTGCAGGCAACTGGGGGTATGCGTCTGGCGCGGAGGGGGGCCCGCATGCAGCCCGCGGGCCCCGGGCCCCGGGCTCATCGCAATGGCCCGCCCTGACCCGCCGCCGGATGGGCGAACGCGGCTGGCTACCAGTTTTCTCTTTCAACCCCCCCATGGATGGCCGTGACCCCCGCCACGTATGCAATATGCCCTCCGCCCCGCGCAGGAACCTGTTTTCCCGCTCGTCGCGCCCCGTTATGAACATCGACTTCCTGATCGATGACGTGCTTAACACATCCAAGCCGCTGGACTGGGACACGGTGCTGGCCTCGCCCGTGCCGCTCAAGGTGAGGCTGCGGCCACAGGCATTGGCACATAAACCAGGCCACGCCTCCGCAGCCACGCATACGTGCTGGCCGTCGTGGTACATGCCACTCCCCTGCACGTCCTTGCGCCTGCTGCTCGGCCCCATTGAACTCGCTCCGCGCCCTTCGCCCCCCCCCTCAGGTGGTGGCGTCCTGCATCGACAGCTGCCAGCCGGTGTTGCTGGACAACTTCGCGGACCGCGCGGAGCTGGCGGAGGCGCTCAAGGCCAGCGCGGCCGTGCCGCAGTTTGCGGGCCCGCCGCGCCAGCTGCGCGGCCGGACGCTGGTGGACGCGGCGGTGTTTGAGCCGGTGCCGGTGCCGTCCGCCATCCGGGACGGCTGCGACCACGTGCTGGTGCTGTGCACTCGGCCGCCGTACACCGGGCAGGGGCCGCTCGCCAAGAAGATGCGGACCACCGTCGAGGTGCGGCGAGCGGCCAGGCGGCGCATTCGGACTGGCGCGGGACGGGCGGGAGCGCTGTGCTGCCAGGGAAGGGGGCTCGTCGCCTAGCATGAGGGTCGCTCACAGGGCGGCATCCTTCAGGGCGCGGGGGTGGTGGTGCGCTTGGGGCTTGGGGAACACCCAGTACCGGAATGCACAGGAGCGCAGATCCGGTCACCGCCAGCTGCCTTCGTTCCCCTTGACCCTTGCAGACTGGCCCTTGTCTCATTGGTTTCCCTATCCCGCCGCCCCTGCCGCACCGCCACTCCCACGCAGACCCTGGCCAAGACGACGGTGCTCAACGCGCCCTACATGCGCCAGGCCTGGCGCACCGCCAGCGACCCCGCCATGGGCCTGCCCGACGAGCAGCTGGTGGCGGCGCTGCGCTCCTGCCCGCACGCCGTGGCCGCCAACCTGGGAGCGTACGTGCTGCCGCTCTACCCCGAGTCCACCGCCGGGTGCCACCCGCTGTGCCTTGACCCACCGACCATCATGGCGGCGTGTGACGTGGGTCGCGACGCGATGCTGCGGCTGCTGGGGCCGATCGTGGCCGCGGCGGCGGCGGGCGCGGACCAGGCAGACGAGGTGGCGACGATGACGGCGGCGGCAGCGCTCGAGGCGGGCGCCGAGTGGGCCATGGGCGGGGAGTTCGGGGACGCTGAGCTGTACACGCCGGGCATGGAGCTGCGCTACCGGCCGTGATAAGGAATCAGGGCGTCGGCCGCCTGTGTGGGGGCAAGGTGGTGCAGAGGGGGTGCAGTGGCGCTCGATTGCGGCCCGTGAGCTGCCCTGCGCTCTGTATGCCGCACAACCAGCGCGCTGCTGTTGCTGTAGCTGCTGTTGGGGTGCCGCATGCAGCGAAGGAAACAGGCGAGCTATGGGGCCGCCCTGACGGTGCACTGGACGGCTGCGTGCACTCCGTACCTGCGAGCAGGGCATTGCGTTGCTATGTACCGTATGTCCACGGGCCGACGTGCGGTCGGTGCGTGACTGAGCCTGCTGAACCAGGCTTGTATCTTCTCTGCCGGGCCCTGGGCTTGCAACCCAGTGGGTGCGGCACCTGTATTTGCTTCAAGCTAACGGACAAGGTCGACAATGCCTTCACGGCAGCAGCCAAGCTTCGAAGGGCGGATCAGGAGTCGCGGAAACGTGTACATGCGCGCTGTATTTATTGACCAAGTTGACCACGTCTTGGGGGTGAGACGGTGCCGTTGCTCCTTGTGAACGGTCACCGATGTCATCAAGCTTTCCCGATCCAGACGGCTAATGTGCTCGGCTATTGTTTGTGCTCGCCTCGGTGCCTAATGCGCGCCGGTGCATCGCTCGTGTTCACTGTGGGTAAGGGGGAAAATGGACGGCTGGGATGATGGAGCTTCCGAGATCCCACTGAGGAAGGTCAATCGAGATGGACGCCTGCTCTCTGCAGCGGGGTAGACGGCATGAACGTGTCTGACATTTTCTCGCGCTCAATTCTGAACTTGCAGACCCATGGGTGAGCAATCTGTGCCAGAGATGACGTGTGTAACCGTGTCCTTTGCTTGCCTGGACGTCAGCTTGTGGACCCGTCCAGAGGCATTGCAATAGGCCCTTTGAGATTGCTCATACAATGGTAGCCCCTCATCGCTGTGCGGCTACTCATCTACACGCACAAGCAGTCCGTACTAGGCGGTCACTATGGCAGCGGGCCACGGAGCGCAACTTGCCCTTGAGCACAAGAATGCCACCCTGCCACCCTGAGGGGCACCCCAGCAACCCTAAACTGTGCATTGCCGTCCACATGTAAAACCATCGAGCGGCCTGGACACGCCCAAGCGACTGTGCGATTGTACATCCGCGCCCCCCAGGTAGCTACCCTGGCCAAAGCTTCAGCATGACCGAACTTAAATCGACGCTACTTATCCTGGTGCCCCACATCCGCCGGCGCATCCACGCGCTGCCCGCTGAAAGGGATTGCAGCTCGGGAACAGGTGGATCCCGACTGCACGTCACGCAGATCCGTCCACTCCTTTGCGCACGGCGGAAATGGGCCCCTTGCGCCGGCCTTACGACCGTCCAACCGTTAGGCTACAGCACCAGCGTCAGCCCAGGGCGCTCCGCCGCTGCTGCCTGCAGCACCTTCGCGGTGGCAGCATCGATGCCATTGCTGGACAGCGCCAGGCGGCGCAGGCAGCCGCCTCCACCGCTGCTGCTACTGCTGCTGCCAATGCTCGGCGGGGCGTAAGCGCTGCTTGCTGTCGACGGACGGCTGCTGGTGTCACCCGAAGCGGAGGGCGGGGTTAGCGGGCGTGACGCGCCGGCGGCTCGGATGGCACCCGCGAAGACCGCGGCGGCGGCGCCCGTCAGGCTGCAGCTGGAGAGGTTGAGGTCCTCCAGTGACCTGCGGCGGGTGAGGGGTGGACAAAGTTTACTCAGAAGCGCGGGGGTCACAATATCCGTTGCGCAAGCATTGCATGGCACTCGGCAGGTTGCGTCAGGGAGCAGGGTGCAGAACCGCAGGATGGCCATGCCTAGATAGCGGCTTCCACGGGGCACGTGGCGCACCGGTTGACGCGCAGCGCCTGGGCCATCGCCTCCGCGCCCGCCGCGCCCAGCCCCTCCAGGCGCTGCCCGGACAAGTCCAGCCGCAGCAGCGTTGTGTTGCTTCCCTCCAGGCAGCGCGCCAGGCTTCGTGCCCCCGAGGCGCGGATGCTGTTCCTGTTAGGCAGCGGCAACGGGCGAGCCGGTTGACCCATGCAGCCCGCGGGGCGAGGACCCGGCACAATTTGCGAATGCAACTCTCATAACAATACGCAAGCCTTGTACAAGGTGGCGCACCTGCTGAGGTTCAGCTCGCGAAGGCCGGTGTTACCTGACAGCCCCAGGGACAGCAGCGCGGCGCCACCGTCGCCCAGCTTGTTGCCATCCAGACGCAAGCGGCGAAGGCCTGGGTTGGCACGGGACCAACGCCGGGTCATTCAAGTAGCAATGGGGCCTGCTGACCGTGGAACGAGGTTGGTGGCAATGGGACACATGATCACGGAAGGCAAACAAAGGACAAAGTGATCTCACACCGGCCGCATGCCTACCTGGGTACACCAGCAGGACCGTCATGACCAGCACGCAGTGGTGCGACTCCAGCGCCTCAGCGGACAGGTCGCAGTCCACGCCCACAGTGGCGCCGTCAGCGCCGCGCGCCGAGGATGGCCGGTACAGGGCGCCGGTGGTGTCCGTCGACCCGGCGCTGGAGCAAGTGTTGGCGGGATTGGAGCCGATGTCGCTGTGTGCCGAAGACTCGCTGCCCGACCGTGAAGGTCGCTGCAGGTGCTGGGCATGGGTCTGGCCACTCCGCTGCGACAGCCGCAGCATTTCCGAGTACCACCCGTCCAGGCGCTCGTTGCCGCTGTAAAGGCGCAGCACGCCCTGCAGCAAACCGCCCGTATGGGTCAATTGTGGTTGGTGGTGGAGAACAACCCGACGACTTGAGCGCCCCAAAGATTGTCAACAGTGAGAAGAAGATCCCTGCTTCGCACCTGCCCGCTGGCCTGCGCCCCGCACGCCTCGTCCTCCTCAGCGCCACCCGCCGCCAGCTCCACCAGGCCTGCCGCCAGCAAGTCCCGCAGCATGGCGGCAGCCTCCAAGTCGAACAAGTTCGTGGCCAGCTGAACGCTGCACACGAGGGGATAAGAAGGAATCATGCGTCGTCACTGGAGTGTCTTGGGTACCCGGTCTTAGACGCCGTCCTACGCCAAGCTCACTGTCCCCAAGCCAAGCATACAATCTCTTTATGAAGGCTTCACACGCAGATTGCCCCAATGCGCCGCGCCCCGAGAGCGGGGCGACGAAAGATCAAGCGGGGCACACACCAGCTCGCGCATGCCTCATCAGTCCGGACCTTGCTGAATGACGCGTAGTAAACGCTTGCAACTCTGACGTCCAACGAGTCAGCGCTTACACGCGCGTCAAGTTCTTGCGCAAGCATCCTTCCTCATCGGCGCCTCACCTGCGCAGCATGCCGCCTGCCACGCCGCCGCCTCCCCCGAGCGCCAGGAAGGGCAGCGCCGTGCCGTTTCCTAGCTCGCCCCACGTCCATCCGCCCAGCTGCAGCGTCTGAAGGCTGTTGTTCAGCCCCACGGCAGCGGCCAAGCAGCAAATGCGCAGACCGGCCTGCAACCGATAACCACGGCGTCAGAACTGTTTGTAGAACTCACCGAATTTCCACACCCACCTTCTCCCACGTGACCTCGCGTGACGTGTCCATGTCCAGGGCCAGATGGCGCAGCCGCGACGAGTCCATGATTCCACTGGTGAGGGCGCCCAGCAGCGGCAGCGGTGACTCGCAGATTTTGAGACGCAACCGCTGCTCGCTGGTGACGGCACTGTAGCTGTCGGCTTGCTCTGCATCCTGGGGGAGACCAGTGGAACCGGACGGCTTTCCCTGAGGCGCTTGGCGAGCAATCAATGGATACGTCGGGTACCAGGCAGGATGCATCATAATCCTGCAGATGCCGCTACACCCGTCACCCTTGCAGGTCCCCATGCCCTCTGCGACGCTACCTGGCCCTCGCGTGCGCGCCCGCTGCCAGCGGCCGCCAAGGCGCCCTTGTTCGCCATCCGCGCAATCGCCGTGAGCAGCATGATCTTGCGCCGCAGGTCCGCCGACGCGCGGTCGTACGCATTACGCAGTCGCCGCGCCTCGGTATCCGCCACCTCAGCGGCAGCGCGCGCCTCCCGCGCGGTCGTGGTGCTGGCGTCCGCGCGCGAGCGCGCCTCCACCTCGGCCGACCGGCTGCTGGCTAGCTGCTCCCGCAGCGTTGTGGTTTCGGCCTCCAGCGAGTGCAGGCGGGCGAGCGCTGCGGAGTGGTCCTTGGCCATGTTGGCGAGCTGCTTTGCGGTTGTGATGACGCTCTGCGTGTTGGCGGCCGGCCGGCATGCGGTAGCGGCTCAAAATGCAGGAGGCCATTATGCATGGCCTTCATGCGGTGGAGTGCGCATTTGCTTTAGGCATGCAAGATATACAGGGGCCTTAAAGCCTCCGGGACTGCGCGAAGGCAATGGAGCACGCACGACATTGTTGCACGGTCCATACCTGCTTGGTGCTCAGGTATTGCGCGTTCGCCTCCGCCAGCCGCGCCTCAGCCGCCGCCTGGTCCTCGAGAGACCGGGTAAGGCGGTCACTGGTTGAGGACAGCGCCACGCGGCTCTCCTGTCATGTAGGGTATCACGAACCAAGACCGTCTGAATCTTCTGCTTTGATGTGGCGATGCAGGATCACGCACTAACAACACCAACGATGAGCGGGTTCCACCCCAGGCCATGGTCATAACATCATACCGGTATGGGTTTAAATATGTTGTTACACGATGGACCTACACTTCTCGCATGCGTTTCTATCCAACCAACATATGCGCACCTGTAGCTGTGTTTGGGCGTCGGAAAGTGCCTGCCCCTGGCTTGAAAGCTGCTGTGACGCTGCCGCCAGGTCCCGCCGGGTGCTGTCGAGCTGGCTTCGGGTTGCCTCAAGGGCATCCTTCGCCAATCGCTCCGCCGTACGTGCGTCCCGCAGCTGCAGCAAGGTAAGGCAAGGACATGTTGGGAGCTAAGTACTGCCTTCAACTTCAGTTTTTTAATAGTCCCAGCGTTCACCATCCACGCACCGTTAAGCAGGCTTTCAAGGGTCTCGCGCACCGCCACCTGCACGACATGTACGGATCGCACGTAAGCTCACCTCCGCGGTCGCCGCCTCGTAGAGCTGCTGATTGTGCGACGCGAGGTCCTGCAGCCGCCGCAACTCCCCGCGCACCGCCTCCAGCTCCGCATCACGGGTCATCAGGGCAGCGCCGGCGGCCTCCAGCTCCTTGGCGCGCACTGAAGCCAGCTCCTGCAGCTCCTGCACCTTGGCGCCAGCCTCCTGCGCGCACAGGAAGGGCATTTATCATCACGAAAGGGAGTGGGAAGCCATGCCGTGACGACGATCCTTTCGGCGTTGCCCCGCACACGTCGTTGACGCAGCACACATCTCGCCCCAGACTCTTCGCAAGCGTTTGGATCCAACTTGCACATGCATCCCTGCAGCAGCTAAGGCTACATGTTATACCTGCGCCTGCGACACGGCCTCAGCGAGGTGCGTGCCCAGCGTCCTGACCTCCGCTTCCGCTTCGCGCACGCGGCCATTTGAGGCCTCCAGGTCAGCCGCCTGCTTCGTAAGCTGCAGGGAAGCCGCAGCAACACCGGGGTGAAAAGCAAGGGACCCGCTGAAAGCGTGCAGTGATGTAGGTGCTTACCACCCCGGCGTCAGTGTTGCATTGCTTCTTCAGGCCGCTGAGCTCGCTCAGGGCGGCCTCAAGCCGCTGCTGTATCTCCTGGTTAAACCCTGTAAGAATTGGCAAACATCAGCATGTGACACACGTATTGACTCTGTGCTTGGGTGGCGGTACGCTAGGTAGCAGTGCGTTCAAGGGTGCACTCCCCAGGCAGGCGTACCAGTGAGCTGTTCGTTCTCCTGCTCCAGAGCGGCACACCGGAGCTGCAACACATTCTGCTGATCGGTGGCGCTTGCCTCGGCTAGCTCCAGGCGCCGGCGCACCCCCGCCAGGTCAGCATGGGAGGCGACCTTATCTGCCGTCGCCTCTTGTAGCTGCTGCAGCAGCTCCTGCAGCCGAGACAGCGCCTGGTCGTGCACGGCGGCCAGGGCCCCAAGCTCCCGGTCCAGCTGTTGCGCCACCGGCAGTTTCTGGCCATCGTCGGCTGCAGCTGAGGCCAGGAAGGCCTGCTTCTCACTGCTGCTGGGGCGCACGGCGCGGCTGGTGCGCCCGTCAACGTCATCCTCCTCAGCGATACATTCTGGTTGAACAACCAGGACGTTCGCTGCAGTGGCGCTGGTTGGGTCTCCAGCTGCCGTCTTGGCCGGTGCAGGTGCTGACGCTGAAGGCGACAAGTGCTTGTCCAACAAGTCCTGTAAGCGCGACGTCAAGCCACTGTGGAGAACTGTGACATGGGAGAATGTGCGGTTTATATCTGACGACCGCTGCTGCAGCTGTCGCTCAAGCTCAGCACGCCGCTGCCTCAAGGTATCCCTGTCCTTCGTGACACGGGTGTTCGCCTCCTGCGCCTCGGACAGCTTACTCCGCAGCAGCGCATTGTCCTGCTCCAGGCTGCGCTTGTCGCGGTCCAACTCGGACAGCAGCACTGTAGGCGAACCGTGAGAGTTAACTCAAGGGGAGTCGACGGATGGAAGAAAACCTCAGGCTCCGCAAAATACCAACTCCCTAAACACCACACCATATGCCTGCATCACAGCTGCGGCAAGCACACGAGCGACCGCTGTCGCAGCGGCACAGACAACGCTGCGGACCATGCCCGTTGTTGCTATCGAGCCAGCTTGGACACCTTTCGAAGACGACGCGCAGCATGAAGAGCTCTGCAACGAGAGGTTCTCCAGCCGGGCCCGAACAGGCAGCCCGGCAGCTGCGCCCAACACTCGGGCAGCTGCGGTTCGCCAACCTACCCCCTTCACGAAACTTCACACCTTTTGTCGATGCATTCTTTGGCCTGAAGCACATGTTGGTTTGCCGGGAGCTCCAAGGCCGAGCCCAAACGCCTCGCGCGCTGTTTTGGCTGGTTCCGCAGCAGTTGTTGAAGATGCTGGAGCAACTGGCATGTCCCTATTTACTGCTGCTGGAATAGGGGTCGCACTGTAATCGATTCTCCAGTTCCAGTTCCATGTGGTTGAATTAACGGTCCCCGGCGTCCGTAGCGTCAGCCATTTCTTGGAGCCTGCTGGATAGCCGGCACAGCGTTGGGCCACAGCCTGCAGGCCCCGAAGGCAACGGTAGTGAGCGTTGCCCATGCCACGCCTCCTTTAATGCTGTCTAAGTCCCCCACGCTATAACGTGCAAACGTAATGGGTGAACGATGGCTGCCCGATATGAACGCTGGCACGAGGATCGTTAATCTGTTCACGCTGCTCTGACGCTGTTCGTGGGTAGCTGAGGTAGCTGCAGCGTGGCAGTTGCTATTCCATGTGGGTTTTCATGCCAACACGCTTGGTGTTGCCCTGTGCACCAGATGCATGGTATGACGCAAGGAAGGTCCCGCAAGGAACGCCAACCATGTAGACTTCGAGCACCGCTGTGACACGTGCGTGTACGGCATACAACACCATTCCTTGGGAAGCATAACGAGGCTCGGTACTTTCTGAAGGCTGTGTACAGAGGCGTTGGCGATCAAGGCGGTGGCAGCTTACTGCTTTACTGCGTGTATTTGTTGGCGGTGAGGGACGCAGCCTTGGGCTAGATTGGGTGCGCCGGCGGGGCAACGGCTGCGCACTGCCGTGTCGTGTACCGGGATCTCTTGTTGGCGTTCACTTGTTTTATGGGTTCATGGGTTTTAGGGTTTGGCTGTGCCCGGGTGTGCCGTGTTCTAAAACCCCCGCCGAACACTCGCGCCGACAGGCAGCGGAAGCAAGCAATGGAGCCTGGCGCAATACGTGGTTGCCGTGGCACCTGACACCTTTGCGCATATTGTAAACTGAGGCAAGGAATGCACTGACCTTGTTAGGGTCTGTGCCAAGCGCGCGAACTTCCGTATTCATCACGTAACCTATCGTTAGTACTGCACTCAAAAACAACGTGGTGTTCATCTTCACACATCCCAGGCTTGCTCAGGCGACAAGCTCGTTGTTCCCGGGGCAGATGAGTGTCCCTGTAAACAGCGAGTGGCCAAGCACAGACAGGGAAACGGGCAACAGCGTGTACCTGCTGTTGCCCTTGCCTAAGTAACCATTGCCTTGCACCAAGGCACGGTGGAGGCCGGCCGTTATCAACGAAGAAGTTGCTCCAGCAGCTCCACCAAGGGTTAAATGGACCAAAAAAGTTCATCAGGCGCCTCTCTCGCTGCCCATCGCCTCCCATGACTTCCAACCAAACCTTACAGCGCTTCGTCAGTTAATCTATCAAGTGAACCTCCGAAACACGAAGGCCTCTTGTGTGCTCTTTCTTGTATCAGTTGCAGGATTGTGGGGCCAGTGGCCGGAGTGCATTTGCTCTGTGGGGCCAGGTTAAGCTCCAGTCCTCCTGCTTGGAAGCAGGAGGATGTGGCGCAGCTGAGCTTGCAAACCCCTTGCCCCCCCTTCATACCTGTGATCCCCCTCGAACCGGGCAAGGAGCAGGTTAGCTGGCGATAGGGCTGCACCGCTTGCTGATCCACATACTGCCCTAGGACGACAACTGACTGGCACGGCTTTGCTTGTAGTTGGCTGTCGAGTCAGACAAACGGGGGCAAGGCTAAGGACCCGTCAACAGCGCAACGGGCCCATGTTTGGCTTACTGTCCACCCAGCATGCTGCGGCACTCGCTCCAAACGCAGGCGGTAACACACCTTTCGGCAAAAAGCTAATCTGTCACAAACGGTTGAGCGCCTGTACGCAACGTAGCGGGACTGCAACGTACGAGACTTTCTTCCCAGATACAAGCAGCCCTACCCACTTGATGAGCCCTACCCACATGCCTGCACCCTCGCTCTCGCCTCTATCAGCCATCTGCGGGCGTTGCCCTCACCACCACAAGCCATTCTCACGTGCCATCCTT
Organism: Gonium pectorale; assembly: GCA_001584585.1. NCBI lineage: Eukaryota > Viridiplantae > Chlorophyta > Chlorophyceae > Chlamydomonadales > Volvocaceae > Gonium > Gonium pectorale. Next base: position 2,789,413 of record LSYV01000006.1, on the reverse strand, counting down.
GGGGCCCGACTAAGGGGTCGGTTCTCAGACCGAACCAAGATAAGTAGTACGTACACAGTCGAACAATCGCACTTATTACGGTATTGCAGGCAACATGCAGCACACGCCCAAAGAGTATTCCCTAGTGAAGAACCGCAGGTTTTAAGTCCCAGCCCAAATCGGTGGGCACAGAGTGACGCGCGCGCAAAGACAACCCAACATACTCGCCGATAAAATAAACATGCATCTAACCGGATGTAGGCAATACGAACCCCGTACCTGCCGTCTTCGGAAGGGACACCAATGGATCCCCATTCAGTGAACTACATGCATGCAACCATCCAATAATCGAAATGGCCACAGTTCCTAGTGTTGGCAATTCCATGGGCTCGTGTACGCAGAGCCCACACACGAACATGTTTATCAGATGCCACGAAGGTGGGGCTGGTCAGCAGGAGGAGAGAGCGGAGGGCTCACAATGCTGGGGCGAGCATGCCACAAAAGATAAATGACGGGCCATGTGCAGTCCCAGAGACAGCCTTCAGTAGAGTTCAAGCACTGTGTCGTCACCGACCACGCGGCCCAGGGTTGCATGCAAATGCCAACGCTACGCCACATGCAACGCCCCACCAGTTGCAGGAGGAGGCCGCTGCCCAAGAGAGGCTGTGGCCGAATGGACAAACCCAAAGTTGCCACGCACGCTGCCATGCTGCCCCACAAGATGTAGGAGCAGCCCACACCCTGGAGTTCGAGTACTCAAGTCCGACGAGCCAAACGCAAGCTCGTACCAGGTACAGCGCAAGAGCCTTTACTGCCACCCGCCGCAACGTCCCCACCGTCCAAGGCCTCTTTGCTCACACCAATGTCGCTGCTGACGCACCAATGCACATCGACTGCCTTGCTCAGGATGTCAACGCCTGCTTGCTAATGAACTCGGCCGCCACGCGTTGCGAACGCGGCAACGCAGCTGTCGTCCCTCGGAGGAAAGGGATAGGCCTCGCCATTTCCGACACGCCTGTCCTTCATGCGAAAGTGTCCTCGCGTATCACCCGATACTATCGTCGCCTCTCATACTAGCGTTCCACCGCCATCGTTTGCCACCAGCACCATCTGATACTGGCAGTCATGCCCATGCATTACCTACGCCCCACGCGTTTCGTTACGCCTCCAACGAGCCGCCAAAGCCCCCCGGGTTTAACGCCTCCAGGAGGCCTTCGAGGCGCAGCTCCACGTCTGCGGCCAGCGGCCGGTTCTGCGGCTGGCGCTGCAGGCAGTGGAGGGCCACCGCCGAGTAGGCAGGCGGGCAGGTGGACGGGAAGGAGGGGAAGATGCTGCAGTATCGCGGCCCAGCATCCGTGCGGGTGCCCGCCCGGCGGCCGTGGTAGAGCTCCCACAGCATGACGCCCAGGGAGAACACTGCAGAGGGAGGGAGGGTGGGAGGGAGGGAGCGAGGGAGGGAGAGAGGAAGGGAGGGAGGGAGGGAGAGAGGGAGGGAGAGAGGGAGGGAGGGAGAGGGTAAGATACAGAACATACAACCAGATGCAGCCGCAATACACGCGCCTCTATTAGCGAGAAGCGCTCTTACTAGTAACATTTACAGCTCCCGTCAGATAAATGTACAAGCGCCTCTCTGCAAGCATGTAGCTGAGTTGGAGTCCGCCTTGTGAGTAAGGCGGCCCGTAGCAGCCCAATGGCCAATTTGCGCCGTGACTTACCGTCGGAAGATGGACCGACTTGACCCTGTGGACGAATCGAGTGCCGCGCCGATCGAAGCAGAGCGACGGGACAGGGAGCATCTGAGCAACGCTTTGAGAGAAGGACTGGTCCTCGGCAAACAGCGCAACAGACAGTCATCAGCAGACACCGTGAACAGCCACACACGCAGGCGACTCGGGCTCCACCTGCGCCGCGAGGGCGCGGACCGATGTACTTGCTGCAAGGCACGGGCCCAACCTCCAAGACCTGGCCCTCACCTTCATGACCACGGCTGGGCACATGTAGAACATGGTGCCCATGCGCAGGTTGCTGAGGTGGGTGCGGTGCTCGGGGAGCATGACGCTGCGGAGGTTAGGTTTTAAGGGGAGAGGGGGGCGGTTAGGGAGGATCGGGGCTGGAATCAGTGAAGCCCACGGGGCAGGCAGGCTACGCACGCACTCGCCAAGGCAAGGCAGTGGGCTACACGTAGGCGGCTACTTCGGACTGATTACCAAGCAACGGCTGCCGATGGACCCAGGGAACCCCGGTGCGCACTTGAGCTCTCGCACCGATGGATATCCCATGAACAGCATAGGGAACCCCGGTGCGTACTTGAGCTCTCGCACCGGTGGATATCCCATGAACAGCAGCGACCTTCCTCTATCCACCGCTTGTGCAAGGATGGGCCAGGATAGATAAACCAGTTCACGCCGGTTTCGTTCGCTGCCCACCTTAGCCCAAAGTCCCCAACTTTAACCACGAAGCCCGAGGGCTCGCCGCTGTCTCGCTTGAGCAGCACGTTGTTGGGGTTGAGGTCTGGACAGCAGGCGGGCAGGCAGGGCCACAGCAGCTGGGGCACGGCCACAGACAGTTCGCAGCTGATGCGCACAGCCGCTCGTGGCACGGCACGAGTCAGCCCTGGATGTGCTTATCATAAGCGCCACAATTTGCTCAAAGATACAGATACAGATTACAGGCTCCCTCAGAGAGGGGTTGCAGGGCACACGAGCCGATTGGCTCCCGACCCGCCATAACGGAGAGGGTAAAACACCAACAAAAGGCTCAGCAGAGGGCGTTCAAGGTCCCGCATGCGGTCTCCGGTAGCTGCGCAGCCAGCGTAGCTTGGCGGGGCCTAACCGCCAACCTCACCTCCGTGTATGATCCGCTTGGAGTGCAGGTGCGACAAAGCGCGAGCGATGCCCAGGCCCAGAGCCACCACGGCCGGCTGCAGACCGGGGAAACAATGAATTATGGATTGAGCGCCACAGGCATATAACGACAGTGGACCGGCAAGCCACATGTTCTACCCATTCCAGCCCTGCGCACATGCACATGCACGCGTTTGCCAGTGACCCCGAACTCACCAGATTCGGCTCGCCAACGCGGCGCCACAGGTCCTTGCTTCCGTACAGCGTGCGCAGTGGGCCGCCATCCGCAAACTCCTGCACAATGTACAGCCGCCACTCCTGCGGAGTTGCAACGGGGCGAGATGGAAGCTGAAGGGGGTGTGGACAAGAAGAGGCTTGGGCGCCAAGGGAGGAGAAGGCCCCTGTGCAAAAACCGTGAACTGACGAGAACTGTGGCCAGATCGCAGCAACCAACGATCATGCCAACATGGAATCAACGCTGCGGCAAGGTCAGGCACCCACAGGTCCAGCTACCCGGGACAGCCCCAACGTCCGCCTCCGCCAGCCCTCGTCCACCGCAACGCGCACCGTTAGCTTGGACATCTCCCTTTCTGCCAGCCCCTCGCTGGGCGGGTTGCCCATCTCCGCGGATCCGCCCCCTGCCAGGGTGCCCGATATGGGCCCCAGCGGCTGCAGCTCGCTCGAGTAGGTCGCCTGCGGGGACGGGGAGGGGGGCCGCCTTGAGCAGGCGCATGTTCCCAGCGCCCACGATCCTCACACGCACAGGTCATGTGGAACCCCCATCCAGAAGCTGGTATCCGTGAGGGCCGTGGACACGGGCCGTGGCATCTTGTCAACATTCACACGAGAACAGGCCCGAACGGACTGTGCGGACGCAGCCGGCCCGCACCACGACGTTGGGGTGGCTGATGCTCTGGCACAGCGCCGCCTCCTGCAGCGCGCGGCGGCGACTCGCGTTCGACGCAGAGAACACGAGCGTCTTAACCGCCACAGGCAGGCCCTGCCAGATGCCTGCGGGAGTCGGGAGGTAGGTGCCACCGAAACGGAAGGCGACATGTTACCCCCTTAGCACACGGAGGACCCTAAGCAGCAAGGTGACCATGCATCGCATGTATCTGGAGATGCTTCTGGCATTGTCTGGGCAGCACGCAGAGGCTCCTCCGTACATCCGCACCTTTATACACGGTGCCGAAGGAGCCGCAGCCAATGACGGTTTCCAGCTTGATTGCGTCGTCCTTGACATTTGCCTTCAGCTCCTGCGCCATGCGACCCAGCTCAGCGACCACATCGAGCTGCTGCACTATCGTGCGTGTCGTGGCCCCGCTGATGGGCCCTGCCTCTGCCACGTCAGTGCTTGCGGCCTTCTTGACGCCTTGGGCCGCGGTGGCGACGGCGGGAGCAACACGTGGCGTACTGGGGCGGTCGCCCGCCCCCGAGAGCACAGCGGCGCTGTTATCCTGCAGGAGGGATGAGACTTCCGGCCTGAGCCGCCCCGAGTTGCCATGCGCGCTGCGGTCGCCGAACTGCTGGACGGAGGGGCGGTGCTGCGATATGTCGCCAGCCGCGGGCGCTGGGCCCTTGCGGCGCGAGGCGCTTTTCTGGCGTTCCACTCCGAAACCTTCCTCGTCCACGTCATCCTGCAAACGTGTCGTGTTCAGAGCTGTAGTCAAATTCATATCATAAAACATCTAACAACTAGCATTGCACGGACCGCGCGCGGACATGCACGTTGAAAGGCTGTACAAACCGCCACAGATGGCGGCGAGGGATCCATCCCGGTTCTGGGCGGCAGGCTGTGACTATGCCACTCAATAGAATGGATGGGCATCCATCGCACGCCCGGCTCGAACTGCAAACGCGTAGTCGCTCAGAGCCACCCCAGGCGATGGATACATCGCGCCGTCGGGATGTGAACAAGTTGACAGCCCAGGCAAACGCGCCCCAGCAGGGGATGCCCCTTCCCGGCAACGAGCTCATGGGGCCCCTCCCTACCTCAGTCGCTCCCTCCGCAGTCCATTCTGGCAGCGCCTGCCCCTCCTCCACGCCCAGGAACACGCAACCGCTATCGCCGCCGCCGACCACCGCCACTGCAACTGCTGGCGTGCCAGCTGAGCCCGTTCCGCCAGGGGAGCCCCCGGCTTTGGCGGTGTAGCCACCCGAACGGCGCCGGAAGCGAACCACGAAGGCTACAAGGACCGCGGCAAGTATTATGACAACCGAAACAGGAACCACTGTAGCAGCCACAATCTGTAAGGGGCGTGGGGGGCGCAGCAAGGGGCATGGAGGCACAGCAAGGCACTGACGGCGATGCCTACCGCCCATGTGCGCGACTGCCATTGCGGTAAAGAGCGGCTGGCGGTGTGGCGATAGGGCGAGACGCTCGTGCGCTAGAATAGAAACAGTCATGTGGCAGCGATCCTGGCACAGCGGTCACGCGGCCTAGGTGCAATCACAGCACAACAGCGGGAGTGGGGCAGGGATCATGTGACAACACGATGGAAATGCCGGTCAGGGCCGGCAACCGCATGCGCCTGCACCCAACAGCGCGGTGAAATCCGCAGAGTCCTCACCACTGGCACCCTGTTGCTGCTGCTGCCTCCGCCGGCCTGAACGGCCTGGCCGTCAGCGTTTGGCTGAGAGGACTGCTCCGCGAGCTGCTGCAGCAGGAGCGCCACGCATTCTGTACCAGGCCGCTGGCTAAGGCACGACTGCGACGCGAAGTTGTCCACCAAGTAGTGCGACCTTACGACGATGTGCGTGTATCCGCCGAAATACAGGCCTTGAAAGGCCAGCGAGCTGCAACGGTTGGGGCGCATCCAAGACATCTGTTAACGTGCTGGACTATCGCCTGCATCCCTCACATGCCAAAGTCTTGCCGCCCCATTCCAGTGGCTCCTTGCTCGCCGCATCCGAGTACCGAGTGGTGGCATGCTTGCCGGTTCCGCACCTGTCAAGCACCACCACCGTCGCGTAGTCGTAAGTTCTGATGGCCACCGGGTACGCCAGCTGCATGGGGCTGCGCGTCGTCCGAAAGGTGAAGTTGGAGATGATGTTGCAGATTTGCCCCGTGCCCTCCATGCCCTTGGGCCGACCGGCAGCAATCATGTTGACCACGGCCGCCTCGTATGGCAGGCCGGCGATGCGGCGCTGCACGCACTCCTGGATGACCAACGTGGCCCCCACGGACTGGCGCAGGGGCCGGAAAGTAGGGCCCACATAGTCGTAGTGCCTTACCAGCTGTCAAGGGCACATGGCAAGGGCCGAGAGGGTAACGGACAGGAAGGTCAGCGCCAGAGCGTACCGCCCTGTGCCCGGTTGCCACGCGCGGGGCGCCGAAGCAGGGTGTCGGGTGTGCTGTTGACACCGTGGCTCCTCCCCTTTCCTCCAGCCGCACCTCCAGCCCCACGAAGCGCAGCGTGCACCCCGGCGCCACGCTGAACAGCATAGCCAGGTTGCTGAAATCCAGCAGCACGTAGGTCTGTGACGCGATGCGCTCCGCCGAGGCCGTCACCAGCAGCGAGCGGTTCACGTTGACGGTACCGCTCCACTCCGAGGCGTTGAGCACCAGCGAGTCATGCAGCACAATTACGCCCACAGATGGGTCCGACAGCCCAGCGAAGAGCTGCCGGGTCGACGAGACGGGAACAACGGAGCCGATGCCAGAAGTGCTGGGCTGCTGCGCGCTGGCGCTGAAAAAGAGACAAGCCGGCAGAAGCAGCAATACTAAAGAAGGGCAAAGCTTTTCTGGCATTTGTCTCGCAAGAACCTCAGAGTGCTGACCAGTAAGGACTGTAGCTGCACGTGACAGTCATCATTACAGACGGGCAACGCATGGTAGGAAGGGCAGGTCGCCTAAAGGCCAAGTGGCCAACCCCAGCCAACACTGCCGTACACCCACAGAATGCCTTGATAGATGGAAGGTACTTGTAAGTTCGGAGGAGATAGAAGAGATAGAACGGCCGTAAGGGGCTCTGGGGCGGTGTGTCTTGAAAATGTCAAACAGTAGGCTCCCGCCACGGCTCCCGCTCCCGCTCCCACCCTCTCGCTCCCGATGCCTACCCCGCTCCCAAGGCCCCCAGCCCCAATTTCCAACCGAAGCCCTTCCACTTTAGCAACAACAGATGCAGGATGCGGCCCTCGCAGATGGTATTGAGAAATCGGGCCACAACGCCGCTCCTATGCCACAGTGCATAAGTGGAGCGGAGTTGCTGAGGCTCAGATGCTAGGGGTTTACGCTGGGGATGATGAAGTGGACATGCCAGTGGCAGCCTGTGACCTGGCCGTTGGCGCCCATCCTCTGGAGCCAGTCCCTATTGGTACTCTGCATGACTCATCCTTCCGGGTCAGACGCTGGAAGGAGGCATTTGCAGACAGAGACAGACGGAGAGACTCTCTTGTACCGTGGACCAGCACTTATATTCCTGTTGCGCCCGGAGCATTTGGGTTCATACTGAGCCAGGACTCGGGCCGGGATTTTAATTGATTCATCGCCTGCTGGCGTCGCCCAGGGCCGGGCTCCTGTTTAAGCAGCCCTTCGATACACCGAGTCTGCAGCTTCCCGGGCTGCTTTACGACCCCTCGTTCCCCGCTGGACCCATCATCGCCACAATCAGGACACGAATACGCCCATATAGTACGATGGAGAAACCCGGTACCGTACGTGGAACCAGAGAGCTCACAGGAGCCCTGGGAGAACTCGCAATCACGTACTTTTACATATTACGCACCGTGTTGCTCTTCTTGGTGCTCAAGCAAACAATGTAGACAACAAATGATGTCATGGCGCCCCTTCTCGCTGCAACTGCTGCTGCTCCTGCTCTTCCTAAGCGCTGAAGCGCAGCAGCTCAATGCGAGCAGCGGCAGGAGCTCCGTTGTTCCCGTCTCATCGACACGGCAGCTCTTCGCTGGGCTGTCGGACCCTTCCGTGGGGGTAATTGTGCTGGCTGACTCGCTGGTGCTCAACGCCTCGGAGTGGAGCGGCACCGTCATCGTGAACCGCTCGCTGCTGGTGACGGCCTCGGCGGAGCGCATCGCGGCACAGACCTACGTGCTGTTGGATTTCAGCAACCTGGCCATGCTGTTCAGCGTGGCGCCGGGGTGCACGCTGCGCTTAGTGGGGCTGGAGGTGCGGCTGGCTGGCGCTGGGGGCTGGCGTGGGTGTTGGAAACGGTTCTCCCAACAACCCTAACTCCCCATGATCCCTTTCACTTGACACCGCAGCTGTTCAATCACTTTGATCTGGTGGGGCCCACCTTCCGGCCAATGCGCCAGTCTATAGGCGCAACCCTCATCATTGAACAGTGCCTCCAGCGCCGGGTCGCCAGCATACCACTCGACGCTGTCGTCATAAACTCGCTTGCCGCGCCGAGACCGGCGGACCAGGAGGGCCAGACGCATGTCATCAACGTGATCTCTAACTTCACCTTCCGCACCACGCGGAGCGTCTCGCCGCTGAGCGCCGCCACCGCAATCAGCGTGTACGACTATGCGGCGCTTCTCCCGCCCGACAGGTGCGCGCACGGCACGCGTGGCGGGTCTGTGGGCCACCGGCAACGGCTGCACCAGCTGGAACTTGAGCCCTCTTGATACTCGGGTGAACGCCGCTCCTTTCTTCCCCCCTCCCCCCTGCGATTCGATGTCCGCTACACAACCCGTTTTCCTTCTTCATGACCCCCTCCCCCCCTGGGTGCAGCTCGCTTGCGTTCCAAAACCTGTTCTACGGCGGCTACAAGTACATCGTCGTGCGGTCGTACTACGTCGCGGAACACGTTGTGCCGCAGTCCTGCCTGGATAAGCGGCCCGGGTCTGAGTGTGTGACGCTGCTGCTCGCGCAGCTGGCTGGCGGCAAGGACGGGTCACTCACGGTGCACAGCTCCAACGGCTCCATCACGCCCAAGGTGCACCGCGAACAGCCCGGATGGGAACCGCGTCCTGGCGGGCGGGCGGGTGGGCGGACGGACGGGCGGACGGACGGACGGACGCGCGGGCGGACGGACGGGCGGGCGGGCGGACGGACGGACGGGCGGCATCCCGGCAGCATCCACGCACGTGCGCGCGTGTCGTCGTCCCTCGCCGCCAGGGTCTGCCGCGATAGCACCGTTTCGCGCTCGTCCCCTGAGCGTCCACGAACACGGCGGATGGAAGGGCGTGTGCTGCCCTCTGGCCGGCACCTGCCCGCACGGGCACGACAACTTGTACTATATTGCCCCTTCTCACCCTACTGCCTTCTGCCCGGCATTTTACACAGACCATCGTGGCGATTGTGGTTCCCGTCTCTGTGGCCGTGCTGGGGGCTGCAGCCCTGCTGGGAGCCTTCGTCGTCCGCCGCCGCCGGCGCAAGCGGCAGCCGACCCACGGAAGCAAGGATCCGAGCGCATGTGTCGACGTAGAGGCGGCCCCAAGGGCCGGGTGCAGCTCCGCTGCTTTCCTCAGCGCAGACAGCAGCGGTTGTGTGTTCTGGGGCGTGGAGGAGGGGCAGGAGCTGCCGCAGTGGACTGCGGAAGGCGCAGCAGAGGTGAGGTGTGGGCGGCGATGGGGAGGAGGGCACGTACTCGCGTGTTGCCTGTACCTACTGCTATGTGATTTGTGTAATTTGCGGAATGGGGATCTGCGGGTCTAGGAGTCTGGCAGTGACAGAGGGTCACATCCAACGAGCCATGATGATACCGTACACGCAGGGCGGTGCTTGCTTGCGTGCTTGCGTTTGTCACGAGCACGCCGTTTGTGTATCCGTAACGCGCAGGATGGTGAGTTCGAGCTGGCGTTGGGCGCTGCCGAGGGCGAGGTCGGTCCAGGGAAGGCCGCGCAGGCGGAGCAGCCGCAAGCTCAGCAGCAGCACCAGGCGGAGGACGGCGGCCCGCACGGCCATTCGGCGCGGCTGCGGCCCGCCCTGGCGTCACACCTGCACTCCGCGCAGCACGATCAGGCGCGCGGAAGCGGCTGCGACGCTGCTGCGAAAGGGGACCGGGGCACAGCTTCTGGGTCTGCGAGGGGCGAGGACGGCGGCATGCATGACGCGGAGCCGGCCGACGTGGAGCGGCCCAACAGCACTGGTGCCGTCGCGGCCGGCGCGGCAGTCGCGCCTCCGCAGCAGCCTCCCGATGTGGTCGCTGAGCTGGGCCGCATGGCGCAGGAGCTAAAGGCGAATGTCAAGGACGACGTGATCAAGCTGGAAACGGTCATTGGGTGCGGCACGTTTGGTACCGTGTACAAAGGTGGGGAGGCCGGGCAAAGACGCAGAGTCGAATATCCTGTGACGCTAATGTTGGGCCAGGAGTTGGTCGAGTTGTGTGTTGGTCAGGCCAGAGCAGGCGGAAAGAACAGGGCTCGCCCGTCTGCTCCGTGTGCCCCCCACGTGTGGCAGGCACGTGGCGGGGCCTGCCGGTCGCGGTCAAGTCTCTCGTCTTCACGGCGTCGACTGCGAGCCGGCGTCGCGCGCTGCAGGAGGCAGCGCTATGCCAGAGCATCACACACCCAAACATCGCGGTGCGTCGGGCGCGGTGGGAGCCCGGAGCCAGCGGGGCAAACTTGTGACCGCGGATAGCAGGGCCATATATCACAGGCATTGCGTCTCTCTCGTGTTCTACATTTTGAATTGGCAGAATTGGTGTTTGTCCCTGGCCTGTGATGGCGCTGGCATTAAAACGCGCGCAGGCATCAACGGCGAAGGCAAGGCATAACTGCAGCTAAGGCGGCCCTCGCCCTTCCTCGTCCCTTTCACCCTCGCCGTCCCCGCAGGCGACCTATTCGAGCGAGCTGCAGCCGCTGGGGCCCATATCGGGCACCCTGGCAGGGGGCGGATCGGCTGAGACGGGGCGCGAGGGCACCGACAAGGCGGCCCAGACCGCACAGCTGCCAAACGTGAGCGCTCGCAGTAGGAGGAATCTTACGAAGCAAAGGAGGTGACTATGTGCACGGATGGCTCTAGATACCGGCCGGAGCCGGAAGAGGCAGGCGGACTCGACCGGCCTCCCCGTATGGCGCCCCGCGCCCGCTGTCAGTGTTCTGAGGCTGCAAGCCGGGACTGTGGGGGTGGCTGTGCATGATGTCTGCTCGGGCCATCATTGGCTTCTGTGACCTGGTGGTGGTGCTTGGCTGCGGGGACCGAGGCATGGGCATCGGGTGGAGTATGAGACACGGCCAGGGGCGGCGGAAGTGGTCGAGCAGTCTGCTCCCGGATGGCCTCGAGAGGTGTGCCGCCTCACAACGCCGTGTCTGCTCCCGGCTCGCCGCGTTGCTACTCCGCAGGAGTGGCGGCTGTACATCGTGCAGGAGTTTGCGGATGGCGGCACTCTGGGGAACTTGTACGGCAATAAGGACCTGTGGCCGCGGATTGGAGAGCCCGACCTGGTGAGCGTGCGTTACCGTACTAGGTTTGCACTGCATGAGGCTGGCTGCCCGGCGTCCTTGCTTTCAATGGCCTTGATCTCCGTCCTACGTGTGCAAACCTTACTACTGCCCCGCCGCTCCCACAGCCCGCCGTCCTGTCCTTGGGCCTGGGCATTGCTCGCGCCGTGGCGTATCTGCACTCGAAGCGAATCATTCACGGAGGTGCGCGTCGCGACAGCAGCTGGGGGGTTGTGCCTTGCTGCCTTCTTCAAGCCGCTAGCGTCGCGAGCCTGCCGGCCTGCTTGGCCATGAACAGGTGTTCCCTCCCTGCCCTCCCTGCCCGCCCGCCTGCCGTCCAGACCTGAACCCTAACAACGTGCTGCTCAAGCGGGACGGCGGCGAGCCCTCGGGCTTCGCGGTCAAAGTTGGGGACTTCGGGCTAAGGTGGGCGATCGCTAGCGGCGAAGACGGAACCCCTGGGCTTGTGCCCCCATCCACTGCGCTCTTCGCGCTCGTCTTTGTGCCGTGGATAAGGCCTTGGCGGCTACCCTCAAGGATCCGTCACCCGCCACCCTCACCTGCCTGCTTCCCCCTAAAACCTAACCTCCGCAGCGTCATGCTCCCCGAGCACCGCACCCACCTCAGCAACCTGCGCCAGGGCACCATGTTCTACATGTGCCCAGCGGTGGTCATGAAGGTGGGGCTCGGCGGGTGCGGGCGGGCGGCCACCGCACCTCGAACAAGCGCACTTTCTCCGCCCCGATGTGCGCAAAACGTACCCGCCGTTCGGCAGGGCTCATAGATGGTATGCACGCGCACAGTGCGCCCGAGCCTCGTGCCGGTCCCTGCACGATTGCCACCGCTGCAGCGGGAGGGAGATGCACACGGCATTCGGGGCCGCCCGGGCATTGACCGGCCCTGCTACCTCCCACCGTCCGCGGCACCCACCTCTGACATCCGCCTGGCTTCGGCCCTCTCCGCCTGCTCTCTCCCCTCTTGCATGCATTCGACGCGGTCTCTGTTGCGGTGGCAACAACAGGGGCAAGTGGGTCCCTCATCTGACGGTGAGCAGCTGACTCCAAAAAACCTCGCACAGATGCCTTCGCACCTTGATGCGCTGTTACTGAGACGGGGCAGCAGAGCGGTGGCGCAACGCACCGACGAGGTGCCCTCTCCCTCCCTCCCTCCCTCTGCAGTGTTCTCCCTGGGCGTCATGCTGTGGGAGCTCTACCACGGCCGGCGCGCCGGCACCCGCACGGATGCTGGGCCGCGCTACTGCAGCATCTTCCCCTCCTTCCCGCCCACCTGCCCGCCAGTGTACTCAGCGGTGGCCCTGCACTGCCTGCAGCGCACTCCCCAGCACCGCCCGCCGGCCGCTGACGTCGTTGTAAGGCTTGAGCGCCTGCTGCGCTTGCTGCTGACGGACCGGCAGCAGGGCGCGGACGGGCCCTGAGGCAAACGGCCGAGGTCGCAATCCTATGCCGGCAATGAATGACGGCCTGACGGCGTGCCAATCCGGAATCCATCCACATATTTGTCACATATCGTAGATACACATGAACTGCGTCATCTTTGATACTTGCTCGCAAGCCTTTAGCGCCAATTCCTTTTAGCCGACCCCGGTCGCGCCCGTCGACGGGGCCGCTGACGGCGCTGCCGTGCTGGTGGCCGGCGAGAGCCCACGGAGCGCTGTGTTGAAAAGGAACAACGCAGCGGAGCGCTGTGTGTGCGCGTGTGTTCGATATTCGTGGCAGCGTGTGCAAACGAGTCTGATTATGGCAACGAGCGAGACCGCTGTGTAAGTGTGTTATGTATGCAGAACGGTATGCTCAGAACAGGTCAATAAGTAAGTGTGTAAGCGTGTGTTAGTGTGCGTGTGTGTGCGTGTGGTGTCACAACTCCGGGCCGACGCTGGCCAGGGGCGCTACCCGCCCCTGTGTATGTGTTTGAGTGTGCACCAGCGGAAGCTTATAGATGCTGGTATCGACTTCGGACCGAACCGAGAGCATGCTAATCAGCAAGCTACCACTGATGCGCTTCGTATAAGTAATGGGGAAACTGCGTCGGCGTCAGTTGCGCCGTGTGCATCTTGCGTGTGGGTGCTGTGAGCGTCCGGGGGCGCAGCAGGGTTGACGTCCCATCCCTCGGATCGTAACCTGCAGCCGCAGTGAGACTTTTGCGTGAGTGGTTGACAGTGTGGAACATGGCGCGGTGGCAATGGAGCGTTACCGATTGTGTCTGCAAGTGCGGAACCCTCGACCTTGCGCGGTCTCTTGACCTGTCAGGCAGGCGTGCCGCGCATGCGCCACCTCATGGGCCAGCTGCCTTTGTACGGTGCGTCCGCGAGACTGTAGGGCATACACTTGTCGGGTTTGAATGGCTAGGAGGCAACCGGTACTCGGGCTCGTTGCCATGACGTCGGGTGCACGCAGGAGGCTTACGGCGGTTACGGCTACGCGTGAGCTACGCCCGCACGGGTGGGACGTCTGTGCGGCTGCCGCACGCGGGGGGCGCCGTCATGGGGCATCCCCCGTAAGGGGGCACGGTCACCAAGCGCAACTGCCTTAGTGGGGTCGCGGCGTGGTACGTACGTTAGTGGGATCGTCGAGGCGTGCGTTGTCCTTTGTAGTAGTTTGGCTGATCGGCAGTGATTCCGGTTGCCCTCTTCCAGCGTGCGCATGTCGTACACGTATGCTCCTCGGCTGGCGGTTGGCCGCTGTTGACCCTTGACATAAGCGAGAATTAGGGATTGGTGGTCCATATGGTGGACCGTCCTGGCGAGGTCGCGAAGGTGCGTCCCACTCGTGGGCGGCGCACCTCCGGCGGACAAGCCGGACCCGCGGCAGCGGCACCGGGCTTCTAACCGCGTGTAGGGTTCCCGACCTCGCTGAATATTCCGGTTGGTCATGAATGGCGGATGCCTGAGATGGCAATACCAAGGCATGCATTTTCAGTTGCGAGCCCCTGGAGCTCCACCGGGGTTGTTCTCTTGGCGCTGAAGCCTGCTGTGTGGGCCTTCTCCACCGTCCAATGAAGTGCGTAGAGGATCGCACGGGGGTAAATACTGCTGGTTGGTTTGTGCAGCAGCCCATCCCTCTCGTTACCATCGCTTCTCCGGGCCGCATTTCCCGACGGCGTGATGGTTTTGTGTTGTGCAAAGTACCATGCGTCACCTGCCGCCGTGCCGGACGGTGGTGTCAAGCCAGCACCCGCGTGCAGCCACCGCAAGCGCAGAATGTGGGTTCCTCGCAGATTAAAGCCGACACTGGGACTGAGAAGCTACTGGTTCGCCCTGGACCAGTATGGCGGAGACGCGCTGTACGTTGCGCACATGCAATGCTTTTTGCAGTCAGCGCTGTCTACTTGCCTTCAAACCGGCACCAGCAGTCCAGCACACTCGCTCGCGCCTTTGCTACAATCACCTCCTACCTTGCACGCTCGGTGTAGGGTCAAGGTTCGGGACGCTATAATCGGCAGTGGCTCAGCTTTCTAACCTACCGAAAGGACCGCACTTGCGATCGCACATTACTTGGTTTACCCGACATACGAGAGCGATGGCGGGTGGAGACGCTTCCGGCCGATCAGACGAAACACGGCCGCTGCCCTTCGCGCGCTGGTCTGCTCAGCGGAGCCGCATTCCCGACATCCTCGTCATCTCCATCGAGTGCGCCACATTATCTATCCTGCACGTCACGCAGCTGCTCCACCGGCTGCGCTGCGACCCGGCCATCCTCGGCGGCGCGCATCACGCAGCAGCGCGGTGCCAGTCGCCGGCGCTCGCGCCGCCCCTAGACCGCGCCTCGCGCCGCGCCGATGCCGTAATCAGCGGCTTTCCCTGCGGCGTTGGCTTCGCCCAGCAGCTGCTCTACGTTCTGCGCACCGGAGCCGCGGCCGACCCGTGGGTCAAGGCCCGGATCCACGACTACGGCTGCCTCGCGTGCCAGGCCACCGCGCTGCTGGTGCTGTTGGGGGCCCTGGCGGCGCCTGGACTGTACGAGCGGTTCCGAAGCGTGTTCTGCGTGGTGGACTGGGTGGCGGGGCTGGCGGGGCTTTACGCCTCGACGGTGTGGGCCCCCGTGGGCTCGGCCGTGTACATGAGCACCGCCAAGCGCCGGATGGGACTCGCCAACTTGGTATGGAAGTCGACGGTGGTGTACAAGGCAAGTGCGCCGTGTGTGTATCGTATGGTCCGTGCGTTGCGAAAAAGGAAACGGGAACAGGGAAGGCAGCCTCTACGGTCATACACACCCGGGGGGCGATGTTTCCAGCAGGGCGCCGAGTATAGGGCATGGCGGGCGAGGGAGACGAGCAGGCGGGCCCTCCCGGTGTGGACCAGTGGCAACGTTACCTGACGAAATGTGGTGGTAGATGGTCCGGCGAGCGGTGTGGTCGGCGAAGTTACCAGTCAATCGGCGGCCAGCGGTTACTAGACTCGGGCCGCCCAGCCCGCACCCCCGGACCGCCGAGTGGCGTAGGACAGGCCTGGCATGGAGGACGTTGCACGACACGACGTCCGCGCGGAGAGGATTCGTGGGCCTGCCCCGTGTTCACAGGACCCTCGGCTGGGCCGGTTGCGTCTGTATGTCCAACTTGCTTGTTCGGCATATGTGCGTTGGCGTCAGACCTGCAGCGTGTGCTAGCTTTGCCATTGACGCCCCGCATAAATGCATGCACCCGATGGGTGAGGTGAGCATGCACCCGATGGGTGAGATGAGCATGCACACGATGGGTGAGGTGAGCATGCACACGATGGGTGAGGTGAGCATGCACACGGGCCAGCCTGCGCGACAGCCCTTGCGTGGCAGCCTGCTGCACAGCAGGCAAAGCACGCGTGCCACCCCGCTGGCTGCCGCCGCCTCTCCCTGCTGAGTGTCACTGGCGCCCCGCGCGGCTTCAACCCGCCCACAGCTGTCCCCCTCGCTGCAGCTCGTCGTGGGCCCAATCATGTGGTTCCTCGCACTCGTCGTCACCTCCAGCCTGGACCGCCGCCTGACGCCTGCCGCGGAGCCGCCGCCGGCGGCGGCGGCGGCGGCGGCGGCGCTTCCCACGCAGCTGGCGCTGCTGCGGAAAGCGACGGTGCTCCTCCTCTCCGTCATCGTACTGCCGTACCTCTTAGTCAGCATGTACGAGCGCTTCTCTCTTCGGCGTATATACGACATGTACGTCCGCAGCTGCGGAGCCCCCGCTGGGGCCGGCAGCACCGGCGACTCGGCCGGCTCATCCGAGGGCAGCGACCACAGTGACAGCTACCAGGACAGCTGCAAGCAACTGGCTGCCGGGATCGGCAGCTGGCCCTGCGAGACGCCGCCGCTGCTGGTGGCCGCGCCAGCCTCTCCCAGTGCCGCAAGCCCTGGTCTCACCACAGGCTCCGGCTCTGGCCCCCGCGCTGCGCCGCCCTGCGGCGCCGAGCCCACTTGCGCTGTTGAAGGGTTGGATGCGGCGGAGCCTGGCCCCTTCCCCGGCCCCAGCCCGGGCCCTTCCATGAGCTGGGGCGCTGCGGAGCCCGTGGCCGTAGGGTGCCGCTCGTGACCGCCGGTCGGGCAGCGGCTGCAGCGGCTGCAGCGGCAGCGATGAGGCGGAGTGCAGCAGTGGTCACCCTCAGCGCCAAGCTGCTGCTGCGGGGCAA
>LSYV01000006.1:2740148-2771305 GCA_001584585.1 Gonium pectorale | reverse complement strand
CGTGGAGGCGGCGGCACTGGAGGCTCTGGGCCGCCACAACGCCGCCGCGGCCTCCCAGCTGCACGGCCGGCGCGGCGGCAGCAGCACAAGCTACAGTGAGAGCGGCTGCAGAAGTCAGAGCGGCACCAGCGACGGCACCAGCGGCGACAGCCCCACGGGCACCGCAGCCAGCGGCGCATCGACGGTGCCAGCGGCGGGAGATGGCGATGGTGACGGAGGCGCACATGCCGGGGCGGCAGGGGAGCCGGTAGAGGGAGAGGGGGCAGATCAAGGTGCTGCCGCCACGGCTGCCGCGTCCAGGCGGCCCGACGCGCTGCACAGCCTTCCCCTGAGCCCGCTGCAGCTGCTGTCGTTGGCGATGGTGGAGGGCTGCCTGCACCTTCTGATGGTGCTGGCAGTGCGGCGGCCGGCGGAGACGCTGGCGGCGGTGGCCGTGGCGCCGGCGGTGCCGCTGCGGCACGAGCAGGAGCGCGCGCAGCAGCAGCAGCAGGCCACCAAGCAGCGGCGGCGTGAGGGTGCGACGCAGCAGCTGCACGAGGCCTCCGTACAGGTCATGGAGGTGGTGACGGGAGCGGCGGTGCCAGCGCCGTCGATGACGGCTGGGCGTGCGGCTGCCGAGGCGGCGTTGACGGCCCCGCCGCCTCCGCCTCCCGAGCCCATGCGCCACGTCACGCTGACGCTGGCGGTGGGCGATGACGGGCAGCTGGAGGACCCGGAGGGCCTGGTCGGGGCGCTGCAGGAGCTCATGGCCGCCGTTGGGGAGGCGCAGGCCGGGGCCGCAGCGGAGGTCGAGGAAGTGGAGGTGGCGGGAGGCCCCGCAAACACCCCCGTCTGGGGCCGTGATGCCAGCCCTGGCGCTCTGGTGCCTCGCTGTGAAGTATCCTCATCATCCGTGGGCCGATTCGGCTGCGGCGCCACGGCGCAGAACGGCTACGTGCTCTGGCCGCCGGCCCTGGCCGTGACGGCGAGGGCTGCGGACACTACAGCCGGCATCCAGAATCCTGGAACGCCGGATGAGCGTGAGCCGTCGGCTGCAGCGGCGGCGCCGCGCGAGCCGCCCCTGCCGGACGAGGTGATGGTGCTGGTGCCCCGGACGGCGCTGCGGGGCCTCACTGCGGTGCGGTGCGTGGCGGTGGCGGTGGGCCTTGGAGCAGGAGCACCACGGCGCTGTGCAAACGGAGTAGTCAAAGGTGACGGCGACGGTGACAGCGATCCGGGCGAGGTGTCGCCGCCGCAGGCCGCGGAAGGAGGCGCGGGGGCGCGGGGCGGAGCGCCGCTGCTGGACGCGACGCTGCCGGTGCGACCGCTCCGCACCTACCCGCCGCAGCGGGAGGCCGACGGCTGCGAGCCTGCAGCGGCGGCTCCCAAGGGACAGGAGACATACGGGGTGCTGCGGTAAGCGGGGTGGGGGGAGGCGGTCGAGGCATGAAAGTAGGGGAAAGAACGGGTATGGGATGTGATACAACACGCCCGTGTGAGGCGCACGCGCCTGCAGTATGACGGACGCATGACTCGGTCAACCCAAGCGCTCACGGTAGGGGGGCGTCCATACGAGCACGAACGCATCGACCGCGGTACGGCGGCAGCCATCATGTGAGCGCCGCCCCGCGCATGCCCCCCCCCCCTTGCGCAGGATTCCCATTCCGCTAGCCGCAACGTGCTGCAGCGGCGCCGTCATGCTGTACCTGCTGCCCGGCCGTGGCGCGGAGTCAGCAGCAGGCAGCCGGGCAGGGCAGCCGCCGCTGATGCCGCCCAAAGGTGCCCAGTCTCCCGTAGCGGCGGCGCCTCCCGCTGCGCCCACGACGGCGGTGGCCCCAGCGACCGCCGAAGAGCCGCTGGCCGCCCTGCCACTGCTGGTGCTGCCGCCTGCAGCCTGTGCCGAGGTACTGCAGCTGTACTGCAGTGTGCTGCCAGGCGGTACGGCGGATGCGCTGGGTAGCTTCCTCCTGTTGCGCAGCAGTGGCGATCTGTCGCCGCCGACACCTGATGCTCATCACGTGGCGGCGGCAACGCCGGATGATGGCGGCACGGGCGGCAATTGCGGCCCGGCCGTTCCGGCTGCAGCTGCCGCGGTGGCGCTGCGGCAAGGCGGACTGTGCGCGTTCGCCGGGGACTTTGCGGCCGTCCTTGCCATCCAGCAGCGGCGCTGGAGCAGTGCTGCCGCCGCTTTCTCCTCCGGCGGCGGCACCTACGCTTCCCCGCCTCGGGCGCCGGAGCTCGCGCCGCCTGGAGCTGGTGCGCTGGGAACGTGGTCTGAGCTGCTTCGCTTCCTTTCCGCGCAGGGAATGGGAGCATGCCAGCGGGAGGTGAGGAGCAGGATTGCACAGCCGGCGGTCAGGGTGCTGCAGGCGCCGGCGACTTCGGGGAATTCGTGGTCGCCGCCAGGTGATGCTGCCGGCTGCGCAGAGGTGCCTCGCTGTTCGGAGGGTGACGGCATCAGGCGGTTTGGCAGCGGCTCGCGGGTCACAAACGCATCTACCGACAGCGACGGCAATGCTTGCAGCGCCCACGACAGCGAGCCGCCCGACACTCCTGTGGTGGCCGTCGTGGCCCTACCCGTCGTCGCCGCCGCCACCGCCTGTGGGCCTTCGGGCCACGACTTTGGCAGTGGTGGTGCCCGGCCCGGCAGCATTGGCTCGGCGGCCGACACTGCGGCCGTCGCTGGCGGCTCGCAGCCGCCTCATTGCGAGCCCCCTGCCGTCAGCTCCGGCGGGCGGACGCTGGCCGGGGCGCTGCTGATGGGTTTCTCTCCCGACTCGGCTGAGGCCGCCTTCCAGGCCTTCAAGGCGCAGCAGTGCGCCGGCGTGGACGGCTTCGGGCTGGCCTTCCTCATCGCCACCCGCCTGTCCGCGCTCGTGCGCTCCCTCCAGGAGTGGCGCCCCGAGGTGGCGGCCGCAGCCGCAGAGGCACCGGCAGCGGCGGCGCTGCAGGGACAGCAGCAGGCGGGTGAGGGTCGGGCGCCGCCTCTGACGCCTCCGCCGCTGCTGTCGCGCTGGCTGACGCCGCTGCAGCTGCAGCTGGCGCCTCAGGTCGGTGTGACGCAGTGAGGCTGCAGTACTGCCGTCGTGCTACCGGTAGTTATGCCAGGCCCCTCGTCGGGCCTGTCTCTTATGCAGTTATCCTGTGGCAAGTTCATGCTCCAACCAAGCGCTCCAGGGTGCTTCGTTCACGACGTTGGGTGTCCGTCTTTGCGGACCTCACCTCCTGCCTAGCTACGAGCGCGCCCCTCGATCGCGTTGGTTGCCATGTGTCCGCAGGCGCTGTACATGCTGCCGGCGATTCTGGCGCTGGTTCTGTCGTCTCGCGCCGGCCGCACCCGCAACAGCCGCAGCAGGTAATGTACCGAGCAGGGTACAGTACTACCGGTCTGCATGGCTGGGGATCTGACGCCAAGACTTCTGTTCGGGGCGTTACCAGGAAGCGTGCGTCGAGAGCCAGACTATTCCCAGATGCCGCCGGCGAACCCCGAGGGCTCAATGACAAAATGGCGCCCTCTCCCCCCGGCCCCCCATAGTAAGCGTACACTCGTCATCCCGTCTCGACCCGCCTGCGAGTTAGGCTGCTCACGTCTCGGTACGTGCGAGGGGCCGCATAAGGCCAGTTGCCATGTCGCCATGTTGACTGACCACGCCTTCTCCCACTTCCCCTCGCCGCCCATCTGCACATGGGCACCCGCACCACCCGCGGCCGGCTGGCTGGCTTGTTGCTCGTTCCGCAGCGGCCGGCGGCGCAACGCGCTGATGCTGGCGATGGGCCTGCTGGACCTGGCGATTCTGTGCGTTATACTGTGGCCTCTGCCGCTGCCGGGCGCGGCGCCGCTGCTGCCCACGCCGCAGTCCTGGTTGGAGCCCAGCCGGCGGTACGGCGTGCACTGGCTGTACGAGGGCTTCTGCCGTCCCATCACCACGCAGGTGTGAAAAGCGGGAGGGTCAAGCGACTGAAACGGCGGGGGCAGTTAGAGGACGAGGTAGCATGAGGTTACCTCAGCCCCCGATAAAGAAAGGCAGGTTGTGAGCCCTGTAAGTGTTAGTTTGCCTTGTCACTGCAGCTGTGTTTTGCGGCTCTACGGATCCGTTATCCCGCCATACGCTTTGCCATCCCGCCATACGACCATGTATCCCTGATACTGACGGTCGTAGTAGTCTAAAGGCGGTCCTGGTGCCCTTGTCTGGACCTCTTCATTTGGTTCTCTCCTATCGCCTGGGTGCGTATCGCTACGCGCAGCTGTCTCCATACATACAAGCCCGGCTGGCGCTGGCGTCGCTGATGCCAATGTTCCTGCTGGGCCGCCGCATCTACCGCGGGCGTGCGGACCAGGCGACGATCTTTGCAGCTGGCAATGCCATAAGCGGACTGGCTGTGGCGGCTGTCACGGATGGCTTCACCCGGCACCGCTTCCTCCGCGCTTGCCCATGCAGCCAGGACTGCTCCATGGCCGCGGCGGCGGGTGGTGGCGGCTGCAGCAGTGGCGGCTGCGACACACGTATCTGAAGGCCGCGTGGTGTTCAATTAACCCCGGGCTGCTTTCATAGGGGTCCTTCTGCAAACTTATATGACGGACCGATGATTTCGCATAGGTATGCGCTCGATGAGGGGAAGTTTAGTACTAACGTGGATTTCAGAGCGCGGCTGCGAGGACCCGTGCCGAAATTGACAGGGCTGAACCATGGGTCGCAGGATGAAGGGACCTGAGGCTTTTCCTTTGAGCCTTTGAGGCAAATGGTCACCAAAATATTATGTATGTTGATGAAGAGCCTCTCGCGCCGTCGAGCCTCTCGCGCCAAGGCACATCGTAGCGTACTGCCATAGACATCTTCAGTGGAGGTTGCCCTTGTCAATCAGTAACCGGTATACACAAATATCAAGTACATGGTAATCAATGAGACCGGTGGGGCCCAAGGTACTACCGTGCGCATGACTTCCTCGGCGACAGACGTAAAGTGGTTCATATAAAGTCTCGTCGACGACTGAAGCGCAAAGGCATGCGGGGTGGGCTACCGTAGAGAGCAGTTGAAAGCCCCGAATGTGAGCGAGGTATCGCTCCGCATGCAGGAGTTGTGGCTTCGCACTCTAGGAAGCATCGGGAGCTTCAGTACGAACACTGATGGCCGGCGACGACGGGCGTGACATGACGCAGTGGACTCGGCAGGTGACGCCGGCGATTGACCGGGAAGGGCCCCTCCCTTAGAAGCCAGCGAGGCGACGCGCCGTGGGCACTTATGCGGCGCGAGCGCGGCAGGCGAACGCCAGGTTGTGGGCCTCTTGCGCTGGTTGCTCGCCAGCACGGCAGACCCCCTCTCCCTCTTGCGCTGGTTGCTCGCCAGCACGGCAGACCCCCTCTCCCTCTTGCGCTGGTTGCTCGCCAGCACGGCAGACCCCCTCTCCCTCTTGCGCAAACACCACACGGACCGAACACGACGGCGCACAACCTGCAGGTCTGCTTCCACAGCGCCTCTGCACTAAGCGTGCTCGCTCTGTGTCCCTCACGCTGGCGGCCCCCTCTACTCCCCCGCCGTCACTCCTGCAGCGACGCGTTGTGGAGCCCGATGTAGAGCCCGTATTCCGCCGCCGGGACGAGGCAGCTCAGCGGGCTGCGTCACCCCCGTCACCCCAGGCAGGCTGCTGCTGGCGCCGCTCCAACGCGGTGCACGCCGTCAGCGCCGCGGCGCCGGCGCCGCCACGGGTGGTCTGTGTGCAGCCCGCTGCCGGCGGGTCGGGTGCAGGCCAGGACAGACCAGCCCAAAAGGCCGGTAACTCATCTCCAAAAGCGCTGACCGAAGCGCCGGAGACGTCGACAGACGAACTCCCGGGAGAACACTTCGGAGCCAGCAGCAGGAGCACCGAGGCTCGGGTGGAGGCCGCGGGAGTGGCATCACAGGATGAGCCCGGCTCAACAGGACCAGACTTCCCCGGGGGAGCCGGCACTGCCCACGGTGACGGCGGAGACGCCAGCGCCCGAGGACTCGCGGCGGTATGTGCCTGGTTGGTTGCGGGGCCGACTCGGTGGTATGTGCCTGGTCGCAGGGTCGCGGGGGACTCTTGAATCGGAGTTGCGCCTTGCTTCGCAGTGCGGACGTCTTACCGTACTTGGCACTCTGCCAACCCTCCTTACGGCGTCCAGTGCGATTCGGCGCGGGAGGCCTCGACTTCAGCAGTCATAATGCCGCCATGCTTCCCTGTGAGGGTTGCCGTTCCTTGAAGGCCCTCCCTGGAGACCTCGTCGCCTCACCTGCCGCCGCTCTCGCCGTCGCTGTCAGGACGTGGCCGAGGCTTTCAAGGCCGCCGATGTGCGGCGGTTGCGCCAGCTGTTGGTGCCTGCCAGCATCGAGCCTTGTGCTGCTCTGGCAAAGGTAGGCTGCAGCGATGGGTACTTGTTTGGAGGCGTTCGCTGAAGTGTCCGCCCATGGGTTACGGCTTTTCGTGAGACATGAGACACAACTGAGTGCCGTACCCGTGCGACGTACCGGTACATGCCCTTGCGGATGAAGCCGTACTCCATTGCTGTGGAAGTGGTTTGCCATGGCATCAGGCACAGTGCAGAACACACTTAGTGCACGTGAGTGCCGGCAGGAGCCCCACCTGCGCACCGTGGAACTGGCCGCCGCCCCCCCCCCCTCTTACGGAGCGGGATTAGGGCTCACGCGCCCCGCACTCCGCCCCTACACCCAACGACAGGACGAGGACGGCCAAACGCTGCTGCATGAGGTCTGTGGGTCCGTGGACAGCGCGGACGTTGTGCGGGTGCTGCTGGGTGGTTCTGCGGCCGAGGTCGACGCAGCTACGGAGGTGAGCAGTGCGCTCAGGGTGTGTGGGGCGACGGGACGCGGCCTCATTGCAAACCCAGTTACGGCCGGAAGTGCATGAGGACTTGGCGTGAAGCTATACGAAGGGGAGCCAGCCTCTCCAGCCTCGCGCAATGTTCCGTACCGCATCTGAAGGAACGGCCCGGCACCTGCTTGGTCCGAACAGGAGGGGCTGACGCCGCTGCACTGCGCTGTGACCGCCGGCCATGCCGGGGTGGTCGAGGTGTTGCTGCAGACCGGCGCCAGCGTCAGCACCAAGACCAAGGTACGGCATGGCGCTTCCGGGCCAGAGCGACCCAGGTTCAGCGCCTCCGGGCCTCCGGTTTGCACCTCCTATGGCCGAGACCTCCGGCGCAGGTGCCTGTTTAGGTGCCTGCTTGCCTGCCTGCCTTAATGCATACCTTTGCAGCAGGATCACGCCGCCTGCCGTGCACGTGTCCATACCGTTGCGACATCTTGGCACGGTCGCACATTGTTACTGTCACGTACATTGTCGCCGTCGCTTACGCACCCGAACCCGTCAAGCAATCGTGTTTGCTTAATCGCCTGCTGTCCACTGCCCACTCCAGAAGGGCCGTACGCCGCTACACATCGCCGCGTACCGGGGCTATCTCGAGGTGGCCGAAGCGCTGCTGGGAAAGGGAGCACGGGTCCATGACACTGACCAGGTTCGTCCGGGGCGGCCTTTCTTCATCATTACGACGCTGGAGAGACCGGAGTGGTTAATGCACTGCTGCTCCAGGCATTGGACCCGCTTCACCCCCTGAATCTGCTCCGCTGCATCCGCTCAGGACGGTGACACGCCGCTCCACGACGCGAGCGCGTGTGGCCACCTGGGGGTGGTGGAGGCGCTGCTCGCGGCCGGGGCGGACGTGCACGCCAGGGGCACGGTGGGTCGCGTCGCGCCGCGTCTAGTGTAGATTGCAGAGCGGCGGGCCGTAACATGCCTGCTTGCCGCTTTTTCAGGACGACCGGACGTCCCTCCACATGGCATCAATTGATGGTCACGCGCGAGTCATGGAGGCCCTTCTCCGCGCGGGCGCAGACCCAAACGCGCGCGCCAAGGTTGGTGGCGGGGCCGTCACAGGGTGCGCCACGCATTGCCTCATCGCGCGCGTCGCAACGCGCCGCTGCTGTGGGGCGGGCCGCACCGCATATATGGCGGCGCCAGGAGAAGACCCTCGGGTCTGACACTTGGGCTCGCCCCCCTTGGTCGGTCTTGGCCAGTGTGGTGCCTTGGCACACGGCAGGCTCCACGCACCTGCGTCCTGCATGCCGTGCCGTACGTGCTGAGCCTATCTTCTCTGCCCGACATCTGACATCTGACCGTCTCGCGGCTGCGTCTATCGTACATGCTCGCCCCCAGGCCGCGTGCGTACCCCTCCACATGGCCGCTCGCCACGGTCACGTGGAGGGGACTCATGTGCTGCTGGGCGCACAGGCCGACACGTCGGCTGCGGATGAGGTGCGTGCGCTGCACCAGTCCTGCAACCACTGTTCTCTTGCTCGGGCAGCTCGCGCGCACTGCTTTATACGTAGTCTGTCGCTTGAGCCGACAGCTGCACCGAGCGGCTCCTCTGAACGGGCATCCATATACTCGGTGGAGGCCACGATGTGCTCACCGGCAGATACCAGGAGTCAATCAGGACACGCCAGCGCCCGGCAGGGAGTGCGAATGTCAAGCAGGACACGGCAGCACCCAGCAGGGAGTGCGAATGTCGGTACAGACTACGTTGCCTTAGGCAAGGCCGGCGAGCGTAGGCTGCCCCGTATGTATCCTCAAAGGTGTAACGGTTGATGTGGGGCTAGCTGGGAGCGCGGTCGTAAGGACACAGAAATGCACGGTAATGGCCATCGCCCCCTGCCCCCTGTCCTGTGCTGCCGCCGCTGCACTGCTAATTGTGTATCACGTGTACGGCATGTGCGGCACGCCCCGCAGGCGGGCCGGACGCCATTGCACGTGGCATCGATTTACGGCCACGACGGAGTGGTGGGGGTGCTTCTGGCGGCCGGTGCAGGCGCTGAAGCGTTGGCGGTGGTAAGCGCCAAACGAGTGTACGGGCCAGCAGTCAGCAGCCAGCAGCCCGTTGCTCCACGGGCATTTGAGACGGGACAGGGCACCCAGCTCGTCCGCTACACGCCAAGGCGCCTGGTGCTTGGTGGCTGGGCGAGTGCCTGCATGGGCAACTGGGATTGTGGCGCTTGATGGGTGGCTCGCTCGCAAGACGCATGAATGCCATTGCGTTCTTGACTTGGATTTCATGTCCGCAGGATGGGGCCACGCCGCTGCATTACGCCTGCGCCAAGGGCCATGAGGGTGTGGCCCATCTGTTGCTGCAAGCAGGCGCCAGCACCGACGCGACACGCCGGGTGAGAGGGTGCTCGTGTTCGGCGTGCGGTACGTGTATGGCCACACGTAGCTCCAGGGGATCGTGCCTAAAGGGCGGAAGGGATGGAGCATCATAACAAGCACGTATGGCGCCTGTAATGCGCCCGTCACCAATGACGCTGACGTATGAGCACGTCACTCAGTCATTTGCGGGAGCAGTGGTCGTATGCGACTGGAGAGGTCCGATGCCACCTACGCCCTGGCACACCATGCCCTGGCCGGTCGGCTCGCGCTGGGCTGTGGACTCTTCCGTACATGGGTCGCCAACCCCACCCCACCCCCGCCCCGGGCAGGACGGCCGCACCTGCCTCCACGCGGCGGCGTTCCACGGAAACCAGGCGGTGGTGCAGGCGCTGCTCACAGGGGGCGCCTCAGTCTCTGCCGTTGACAAGGTATGGTCGCGCCAAGCCCTCACCGCTCGCAGTAGGAGGCGGCACCAGCGGGCGTTTTCTTGGTACTGTGGGTCTCCCTGTGCGGGCGTGTGTGGGTGCTCTCCATGTATCTTCTTAACCGTCGCCTAACTGTCGCCTGCCTTACATGAGCCCTCACAACAAAAAGTCCAGTCCGATGTCGACCTTGCGCTGCGTCCGCTCAGGACGGTGACACGCCGCTCCACGACGCGAGCGCGTGCGGCCACCTGGGGGTGGTGGAGGCGCTGCTCGCGGCCGGGGCGGACGTGCACGCCAGGGGCAAGGTGAGTCCCGCCGCCTGCCGCGTCGCTCCCCCGTCCCTGGCTGGATGTTGCAGACCTGCTTCTGGGGGGGATGGCTCCTGCCTGGTGCCTGGCGGGGGGAGCCCGGCGGGTCCGCCCTGGTCCTCGGCTGCCCAGGGTCCTTGGCCCCGCCGGGGCTCAAACGCACGCTCATGGACGGGTGGGAAGGAAGGTGCCCAACTGCCCGCGGTGACGCTCTGCACCGCTGCACACCTCCTGCAGGAGGGGAGGACGGCCCTGGCCAAGGCTGCGATCGACGGCCATGCCGCTGTGATGGAGGCGCTCCTGCGCGCGGGTGCGGACCCCAACGCGCAGTCTGAGGTGCGCGCTGTCGCCGATGAGACGGTCTGACGGTGTGACGGTGTGACGGGGTGGGTGGGGCCATGCCACGTGGCGACAAGTAAGCAATGTTGTGAGTAGAAAACGACGGCCTAGAGGTGCCTCGTCCCTCTGACCAGTCGGCGCTCCAGAACCAACCATTCTGCCCTGCTTTTATAGCTACCGGTCTGTGGAATCATAACTGGGGCCCTGGTCGACGGTTCTGCAAGCCCCGCGAGTCTTCTTTCTGTCTGTCCGGCTGTACTCGCCCAGCGGTCCCCTTCGCCATGCACCATGTCACTGGGAATCATCGGTCTCCGCACGACCCCCTCCCGCAGGCCGGCCGTGTGCCGCTTCACATGGCGGCTTGCAACGGCCGCCTGCGGGCTCTGGAGGTGCTGCTGGCGGCCGGGGCGGATGTAGGCATGGGAGACGAGGTGGGGCGCGGGGCGGGGCGGGGCGGTGTGACACGCCTGCCAGCTTGACCTGCCCACCTGGACCAGGGATCAGGTCTCGTCTGGCGCCTGACATGCGCCGTTATATCGGCTGGAGGTCCCGGCGTCTGGCGTATGGTCCTTTCCTTGTTCTGGTGATTACGTGCTCCGCTCCGCTTGGGGCCCCGCTACTGCCGGATGTTTTCAATGGGATTGGTTTCTTGTAACTGTGGAAAACCCCACAGGACGGCGACACGGCGCTGCATTACGCGAGCAGGATGGGTCACACGGAGCTGGTGGCGGCGCTTCTGCACGCCGGAGCTGACGTCGCAGCCAGGGGAGAGGTCAGTGAAGGCCGATCTATGGCAGTTCATAGCTGCGTAAGTTGATGGTGCAGGGCGCGGAACCGGCTTACCTGTGCAACAAAAATTAGAACGCGTGCGGCATCCGGGGCCGGAGCACGTGTCTCTGAGCCCGCAAGCAGGGCCACCCGTTTGCCCACCTGGTGGGTGGGCTGTTACTACAAAAATTGGGCCGCCGGCATTTCGGGCCCATACTTGAGTTGAGTGCGCAAGTGCTGATGTACGTTCCCTTGCCCCGCGCCTCGCTGCCGCTCCCTCGCGGGCGGCAGAGGAAGCGAACTGCCCTCCACATGGCCGCGGTGGACGGGTTCGTGGGCACGGTGCAGGTCCTCCTGCAGGCCAAGGCCGATCCGAACGCAAGAGCCGAGGTGTGTTGGGGGTGTTGTGTTAACGGGGTAGCAGCAAACAACGGCTCCGTGGTGGCGGGCGGCGTCGCTTGGTGGCTGGATGGCTTGCTTGATGGCGCGGGCGCGGCATGTCGCAAGGGGGTTCGCGAGCGATGGGCGTTCGTGCTGTGTGGGGCTTTGCGCCGTCCCTGTGTCCGACCGCCTCAAGCCAGTGCACGGGACCGTGCCGCCCCCCCGCCGCAGATCAACCGCGCTCCGCTCCATGTGGCCTGCGCCTGCGACCGGACGGAGGTCGCTGAGGCGCTGCTCGCCAGCGGAGCGGATGTCAATGCACCCGACGAGGTCAGCCGCACGAGCACCGCCCCCTGCTGCCTACGTGCATGGGAGCATCGTACTTGCGCGTGTGCCGTGCCTGGGGCGTTGCGCATATCCAGAGCGCCTACGCGTCGCTCGTCGAACCCCAGTGTGAGGGCCGACAAGCACCATTTATAGGACTGCAGTTTCGGCTGCGGTTACTGGGACTGCAGACGGTACATCACCAGGCCCCAGCCCGTTGGTCGCCGCACCCCCGACAGGTCGGCAGCACCCCGCTGCACTACGCCAGCGGCAAGGGGGGCACTAGGACGGTTGAGCTACTCCTTCGGTCGGGCGCGGCGGTGGCCGCGCAGGGGGAGGTGAGTCGGCGCGCAGCCTCCAGCTCCTGCATCCGAGCCTGCAGCACGCTGTGCGTCCCTCACGCTGTTCTCATGCTGTTTTACTTCGGGGGGTGGGGTGCGGGAACAGTTTCCCGCCGCAAGATGGAGGCAGCCATCGTGCCAGCTGTGCCCATAGGGTACAGAGACTAGGCGCCCATAGTGTACAGAAACCAAGAGTGTGGGGCTACACTGCGAGAGGAAGCAAATATGGCCTACGTCGCGGACATTCAGCGCCCAGCACCTGCTTTAGGACCAGGAGTCTTCAAACGTTGACAAAGTAGTGCCCCAGGTCCCGCGAAATGCGCTTACTCGCCCCGTCTGTCTGCATGCTTTCCCGGCTGGTCCTCACATGTCGTGTGTGCAGCGGGACGCCACGCCGCTCCACATGGCCGCCATTGCCGGCCACCTGGAGGCAGTGGAGGCGCTGCTGCGGGCGGGGGCGGACCCGGACGCAAAGGCCGAGGTACGTGGGTGCGCGAGGGGGCCCCGCGACACAACAAGGTCTACAGGCAGCTACAAAACGGACGCCAGCCGTGACGACGTGATTCAACTCCGCACCAGATATAGTCACCATCGACGATCTCCCACTCCCGTGTGGTCGTGCTCCCCCGTACAGGTTGAGACCACCCCCCTCCACTTGGCCGCCACCAACGGGCACGTTGCGGTCGTGGAGGCGCTGCTGCGGGCGGGGGCAGACGTCTCAGCACGCGAGCAGGTAGGTTGCTTGATCATCGGGGCGGATGGGGCCGCTTCAATGTATTGCACACTTTCACGGTGCTCAGCGGGCAGTGCGGGGTTTCGCAGCGTTTTTTTGCTTACTGAACGTTGGCCGGTTTCCTCGTGTTTGGTCATCTCATGAACGCAGACGGCGTACCCCTCATGGGCGGGGGGCGCTTCCCTGCGCCCTGCCCTCGACGCCTGCTGCGTGGGTCCACTCACCTCTTTCGCCCCTCTGCTAGCTCCACTGCTTCTGTAACGTGGCTGTCGGTCGGAGATATACTAGTAACCCGGCTCGCCGCCGCTCCGCCCCTCTGCCGGGCGCGCTCCGCCTGTCGTCATGATGCCGTTCATTTCCGCGCTCCCTCCTCCCTCCTCCCACTTCGCTCCGCTCCGCCCCTATCCCACCCCACCTGCTCAGAACCATCACAGCGCGCTGATGATGGCGGCCAACGGCGGCCACGCGAAGGTGGCGGAGCTGCTGATCCGCCACGGTGCTGATGTGGCCGCTGCAGACGAGGTGGGCGGCGGGCAGCAGGCGGCAACACCCACACCGCACCAGTAGCTGAGCTGCTGTGGGGCGGTGGCTCACGGCACGGGGCTATGGGCTTGCAGCATCACATATGCGTATGCGTAGATACGTACGCGGCATGCCTGACCACATGCAGCAGCTTCTTGGATTGTCGCCACGACACGACTCCCGAGCGCCCTCTCGCGGGAAAGCCGCCATGCCAGGGGCGCCGGCAAGGGGGTTCAGGAATCGCATGTCGGCGAGGCGCTTGACAGCCGCCCCCGTCCCCGCGGGCGGCCGCGACGCGCAGGACGGCGACACCGCGCTCCACTTCGCGAGCACGCGGGGGCACACCGGGGTGGTGGAGGTGCTGCTGCAGGCGGGCGCGGACGTCTCTGCCAGTGGAGAGGTAGGAGCCCGGCACCCGGTCAGCGCAGCGCAGGGGTCCTGGCTGTGTACCTGCGCGAGGGCGCAGGGGGGCTGGCTGTGTACCTGCGCGAGGGCGCAGTGTCGTGCAATTGTATCGGGGCCCGACCTCGGTTGCGAGCGATCTCATGTGTGCATGCGTGCGGCGTATCGCGCACGTTGAGGGTACCAGCCTTCTTCCACCGAGGAGCCAGCATGTCACTGCTCCGCACTGCTACGCCTCCACGTGCCTACCGTATCGCTCCGTTACCTCTACACGACGACCCCCCCCCTGGCTGGGTTTCTGTCCACACGCCCCGTCGCAGCTGGGCCGCACGCCGCTCCACATGGCCGCCATCGACGGCCACCTGGAGGTAGTGGAGGCGCTGCTGCGGGCGGGGGCGGACCCGGACGCGAGGGCCGAGGTGCGTGTGGGGAGTTCGTTCCGCGCACAGGGCAGGGCGGGGTGGAGCCATGGCTGCTGGCCGGACGTGCGGGTCACACAATGCCCGACGATCGAGTGGGTATTGCAGCACGGCACTGAGGCTGCGTTGGACCTCTGCAACTGCAAGTCTGCGCGCGGCAGAACGGGCTGCCACCTGCCGCCCAGCCGCACCCCCCTCGCCTCGCGCTGCTCGGTTTGCTCTCCTGGGTATCTACAGCAGCGTTATGGGGTGCCGTACATCAGGCTGCCCGCCGCGCTCCACCCCTACAGGAGAATCGCACTCCGCTACACATGGCCTCCGCAAATGGCCACACCTTGGTCGTGGAGGCGCTTGTCCGTGCGGGAGCGGACCTCTCTGCGGGCGATCCGGTAGGCGGGGGATAGGGCCGGAGGGGGCCGTGGGGGCTGTACGGAACACATACCTTTTACGGGTCATGCGGATTCACGTGTGTAGTTCTGTCTTTGCCGCCGCTCTATAACCCCGACCTCGCGGGCCGGCCCACTTCCGCAGGACGGCGAGACGCCGCTTCACTTTGCGTGCCGCACGGGTCATGCGCTGGCTGTGAGGGCGCTGCTCCAGGCGGGGTCAGCTGTTGAAGCGGAGGGAGAGGTGAGCGCCGCCCGACACGGCAGGGCATGAACCATGACACACGAATCAGCTTCATTGCCAACTGTACCACGTGCGCTAGCTCAGTCCTGAATCGGCGGCGATCTAGGTTGGGTGACCCAGCTGCATTCCCGCGCAGTGAATACGCGCGTCTGACGTACTCGTGCATTCAGTTTTAGGTGCTCTCTCCCGTCTCCCGTCTCCCTTGGCTTCCCGAGCGCAGAGGCGGCGCACGCCGCTCCACCTGGCAGCCATACACGGCCACCTGCACGCCATGGAGGCGCTGCTCGAAGCGGGGGCGGACCCCAGAGCAAAGGCCGTGGAGGTAGCTAAGCAGCAGTTGCGCGCTCGTGCTATCTGGTTGCCGTTGTGCTTGATTGCCTCCCTGTGTCCGCTTCCGTTGCAGCCAAATATGCCCTCTGATCTGATGTGGGTCGCAGCGTCTGGGCGTGTGCGAGGAGACCGCATGCAGTGCTTGGTCTCTGACGCAAACGTAACCTTCGCATCCTGGCAGGGCAACACTCCACTCCACCTGGCCGCCAGCAACGGGCTGGTGGCGGCGCTGGAGGCGCTCCTGCGTGCGGGCGCCGATGTGTCCCTGGGAGACAAGGTGCGCGAAGGTGGCGGCTGCGGTGGCTTTGTGGCGCGCCTCTTGCCCCCTCCGGATGCCACACCGCTGGCTGTGATAGGATACCCAATATCTAAGTCACGCATATGAGATGGTGTTGTAGGCGTTTGATGTCTTGAGGTTCTGAGGTCCTTGAATGGAACCCCCATCCCCCCCGCCTGTCACGCCTCTTGGGTGCTCCTTGCCAACAAGTCGCTCTGACGTACGCCCCCCCTTCCCCTTCCCCCCCCCCACATATCCATGGGGTATCTGAGATAGGATGGCGACACCGCGCTGCACTACGCGAGCAAACGAGGCAACGCCGAGGCTGTGGAACTGCTGCTGCGCTCCGGAGCAGAGGTTGGCGCCAAAGGGGAGGTGCGTGCGTATGTGCGGAGATCACTACTACCCCACCGGCACAGTTGTTGGTGCATACCATTTCTCCACTGGCCCGTGCGCCAAAGCCGCGGTCTGTACCAGGGGGAATCTCACGCGTGACACGATTGATCCCCTGCGTCCGGCATCCACTGGCCGTCATTGGCTGCAAACTCTGCACCCCGGCACCCTTGGCTGCACACACCGTCGCGTGCCCCGTACCGGCCGGCTGAATCCCGGTGCCCTGTACCGGCCGGCTGAATCCCGAACCCCGATCCGGTTGTGGCTGTTTTGGCCCGCAGTTTGGCCGCTCAGCCCTGCATGTAGCTTGCGCCGACGGCCACCTTCGCACCATGGAGCTGCTCCTGCGAGCGGGGGCCGACCCGAACGCGACGGCGCTGGTGGGCCGGGGGTTGCGGGCGGGGGAACGCATGCATACGTACAGGTACATCGGACAGCTCTTGTAGAGTGCCGTAGAGGGAGGAGTCTGCTGTGTAGCCTCCCCGCAGGCAACGTATGGCGCACGCGGTGGCGCCGTTTGGGGCCTTGGGCGCAGCGTGGCTTTGGGCGCAGCGTGCATCGTGCAAGGTGCATGATGCATGATGCAAGCGTCGGACCTCATTTCGAGGGTTGACGATGGGGGTCGGGGCTGGGCGGCATGCACGGGGAGCCGCGCCCTGTCAGCACGCGGTCGGCTGTCCTGCACGCAATGCTTACCTTGCGCATCACCGACGCCCTGCGGCTCATTGTCGATCGCCCTGCTGCTGTCGGTCGCCCTGCTGCGCAACTACCGATACCCGTCCGCTGGCAGCAGACCGACGAGACTGCGCTGCACTACGCGAGCAAGAAGGGCCATGAAGAGGCTGTGGAGTTGCTGCTGCGCTACGGAGCCGATGTTGCCGCGAAAGGGGAGGTGCGTGTTGGGAGCGGGAAGCGTTATCCTCCATTTGTGTCGCATCACACCTTGTGAAACAAGGGGCGTTCAGCTGGTGTGCACTTGACGCTGCCTGGAGACTGGCCCACGAGCCACACAAGGACCCCTGGGGCAATGGATGGGCCATACGTGTGCCATCCAGCCACACTGTCTCTTGTCCGCGGTTACTTACCCCCGCCCCGCCCTGCACCGCCCCTTAGCGGAACGCAAGCTTTGGCCACTTTGGCAGCCATTCCCCACCAACACCCCTCGCCACAATCAGCATTATCAACGAGCGGCCTTTCCCGTGCGTGTGCCCGGCGTCCGAGCCCTCAGCCTCTGCCTGCGCCTTGCCTCTGCCTGACGCCTGCGGTGGCTTGCCCGCCTGCACCTCAACGGCCTTTCCCCCACAAGTCTGCGCTGCTGTCCGAAACCCCAATGCCTGGTCCCCTCCCCCGCAGCTCGACCGCACGGCGCTCCACATGGTCTGCATCGACGGCCGGTTGGGTATCGTGGAGGCGCTGCTGCGGGCGGGTGCCGACCCCTGCGCAAAGGCCGAGGTAGGCGCGGCCACACCAGGGCATTTCGCGCAGTCCGTTCGGGGCCGCATTCTTACCTGATCCGGCAGCCATCCGCCGTAGACACCTGTTGAAGGCACTGGCGGAGGCATGACGAAAGACGGGCACGGCTGCGAGCCTGCGCCTGCATAGATGCGCAATGCAGGCACGCGGACTCCTCGCGGCGACGTCAACGTTCCAACGCAGGCACCCAGTACCGAACTGGCATTTGCGTGTCGGCTACAAGCAAGTGGGTGACCCCTCAACCGCGTCACGTCCGTATGTCATGTGGCTCCGTCCTCGCCCCCCCCTCAACCAGAGAAACCGCACGCCCCTCCACATGGCGGCCAACAACGGCCACGCACCTGTCGTGGAGGCGCTGCTGCGGGCGGGGGCTGTGGTTATGGCTGCCGATGAGGTGTGGCCTCGTCGTTCTTTCCCGGAGGGGTGGCCCCTGCCTGGCAGTGGGGTGGCCTTCCGAATGCCGGAACGAATAAAGAAGTGCAATCCGAGCGCGCCCGGCTCTGTGTGATGCCACCCATGTTAGGACTCATGGTGTCATGGTTGCTGCCTGGTCTTGCCTGGAGACACGTGCTTAGGTCTGGGACCCAGACTGCCCCTGGCCCCTCCGCCCCCCCCCCGCACCGCAGGACGGCGACGCGGCGCTGCACTACGCCGCACGCAAGGGCTGCGCACCGGTGCTGGAGGCGCTGCTGCGGGCGGGGGCGGACGTCCACGCCACGGGGCAGGCGAGCAGTAACACGACCTGCCGGCACCCGCTCTGTTGGGGCAATGTGCCATTGGCCACTGGTTGAGACAGATTTGATCGTGCTGTGCGATCGTGGTCCCTGCAGGGCAACCTCACAATGCTCTTGCTTATGGGCGCTTCGGTGCTCCATCCTGCCAGCGGGACTCCCATCCCGACCTGCTGTTGTGCGCTTGTGTCCCCCTCCACACCCTCTCCTGTGCTCTGGTGCCCCCCTGTGAATGTGTACTTCCTGCCCCTGCCCAACGGAACTCCCCTCGTCAGGGACACGCCACGCCCCTCCACATGGCCGCCAACTTTGGCCACGTGGAGGCGATGGAGGCGCTGCTGCGCGCAGGGGCGGACCCGACCGTGGTGACGGAGGTGCGGTGCTACGCGCGCGGCTGCGGCCCGTTCCTCCGCGTGCACCGCGTGCACCGTTGCCGTACTGCCGTTGCGGATACCGCCACCCGCCCTGCAGGCAAAAGCCTTGCTCGCGCTGCTGACTTCTGGGGCCTCTGTCGCGCACGCGAGCTGCACGTGCTCTCGGGGCTGTGCCGTGCAAAGTAGTGGTGCTGTGCCGTACATGATAATTGGGTGTCCCGTGGCCTCATCGTCACGAGCGCGCTTCCACGCCACGCACCTGCGCCGGTCTGCCCTTCGCCGCCTTGCGGCACCCAGGCGCTCGCCACGCCGCTGCACATGGCCGCCGGCCAGGGCCATCCGGAGGTGGTGCGCTCGCTGTTGAGCGCCGGCGCGGGTCTCTCCTCGCCGGACAAGGTACGGGATGTACGGCAGGCCTTTGCTCCCGGTTAGTCGTACCCGGGCAGCAACGGTGTACTGTACGGGACGGGCGAGGGTAGTAAACTCGTCGGGTCAAGCGGCACGTGGTTGTTACGAGCTTGGTACTCGGCAGCGGTGTCCCAAACTAAGTGTTTCCATGATCGTGGTTTCTGTCGCAAGCTGCTGGTCCGGCACGGCGCTGGTGCTCAGGTGCCGGTGCGGCTGGTGCAAATGACGCAGCGCCAGGGCCTCCTCTGCCGTCGTACGTGACGCGGTCGTACGTCTTTGCAACCCGCTGGCAGGACGGCGACACGGCGCTGCACTACGCGAGCAGGGCGGGGAGCACCCCCGTTGTCCAGCTGCTGCTCCGAGCCGGGGCGGACGCCACGGCCAAGGGAGAGGTGAGGTCACCCGTGTCTCCTCCGACATACTGCGCACGTGGGGCAACTCATGACGTAGCGGAGGGCAATGGAGCAGCAGCCGCGCACACAAGGCACGACCCTCCGTCGTCGTGTCCGTTCACAGACCATCCTGCTACTCGCAATGTGCTTCCGGCTTATCATGTGGCTCCGGTGCTTTATAACTCCACTTCAATCCCTTGCATTCTGGACCAATGTTGGGTGCCCTTCATGCCGCCCTGTCGCAGAGAGGCCGCACGCCGCTCCACATGGCCGCCATCGACGGCCACATGGAGGCGGCGGAGGCGCTGCTGCGGGCGGGGGCGGACCCGGACGCGAGGGCCGAGGTGCGGGGGCGCACGAGGGGGCCACAGGGTCGACAGGGGCATGTGGTGATTGCCTGGTGGGTACAGGACAGGGCTGTTTCGCAAGGCAAACCTCAGCGGGCGGCCAGCCTCCTACCCGCCTTACCGGCCCCGAGCTTGTGGGGCAGCCTGAGTGTTTCGAACTCCGGCTTCCCCTCATCCATACTGTCCCGCCCACACACGCACGCCACCGTGTTTGCCGTTTCCATGTCTTTCGTCGCCTGTATGCCCACACCCGCTCTTCCCTTCCCTGCCCCGCCCCGGCAGCTGGGTCGCACTCCGCTCCACATGGCGGCCAGCAACGGTCACCTGCGGGTGGCGGAGACGCTGCTCAAGTGCGGGGCGAGCATCGCGGCGCGAGACCAGGTTGGCAGCAGGCGCGCGCGGGGGCGAGGGAGCTCCGTGGGGGAGCAGAGGGATGGGGCGGGCTCGTGCTCGTGGAGCATAGCGCGATGCCTGCATCCCTCGATGCCTGTCCTCGGGGCCAGTGCGCGTAGAGGCAACGGTGTGGAGCGGTGGTGCGGCGGCTGCGGGTGCCCACAGCATCCTCGAGGACCAGCAAGCGATGGAGGGGGCGCTGCTGCATGCCTCAAGCGTGTGTGTGTGTGCGTGTGTGTGTGTGTGTGTGTGTAACTCACTCAACGGCTCCAGCTCGTGCCTAGTTGCGGCGGTAAGCGTGCCGGTATGTCCGAGGAGCCGCCCGTACGGTCGCCCTCTTCCTTGTTGACCCCTGGGCAATCCGCCTCAACACAGGCCTCCCATCCCCGCCTCCCGTCCCCGCTCCTCCCGCCCCCCCCCCGCCCCGCCCCCCTTCCCCAGGACGGCGACACGCCACTGCACTACGCGGCCGCGGGGCGCAATGCGGAGCTGGTGCGGCTGCTGCTGCGCTCCGGAGCAAGCGTCGCCGCTCGAGGGAAGGTGGGGCACCAAGCAAGATGGGCACTGCACTGCTGCATCGCGTCGGTGTCGCTGCAAGAGAAGTTGGAAGGGGACAATAATATGGAAGGTTGGACGGCAAGGGGCCCAAGGGGGGGGGGCGATCAGTCGCACCGCAGCTGAACCGGGCGCGGCACAGGACACAGCACTAACAATAGCAGTCCGTAAGACGATACCCGCACGCGGCACATGCCGCACCGGCGGGCAGCCGCGCTGTCATCCTTTTACCGCTGCCTTGCTGCACGGCTCCTGCCTGTTGCCGCGCACCGCAGGGGGGCCGCACGCCGCTCCACGTGGCCGGCGCGTTG
Organism: Gonium pectorale; assembly: GCA_001584585.1. Taxonomy (NCBI): domain Eukaryota; kingdom Viridiplantae; phylum Chlorophyta; class Chlorophyceae; order Chlamydomonadales; family Volvocaceae; genus Gonium; species Gonium pectorale. The sequence continues at coordinate 2,750,573 of LSYV01000006.1, read as the reverse complement.
GGCCGGACGGACATTGTGGGGTCGCTCCTGCGGGCGGGAGCCGACCCGAGTGCAAGGGACGCGGTGAGCTGGTCGGGGCCCGGTGCACGCCTAACAGTCTCTGCATCGGTGAAGTGCCTGAGCGGCGGTGATCTCCGGCCATGTTGCCAAGACCAGTACCCAAAACGTAGTTGAAGGTCGCATGTGCACGTCGTTGAACTGCCAGAGTGCATACGTCCTTTTGCAAGTAAGGACTTCGGCACAAACGCAAAGATGTGCCAAACATGTGACCACGGTAGCGTTGGAGATCCCTCTTGGTCGCGCAGCTTCCCAACTGGAGTGTTAGACCTGAACCCGAATCCAGCTCCCGGCCCAAACATTGTCCTTTCCGGCAGAACGGCCAGACGCCCGCTGAGCTGGCCGCCGACCAGGGCGAGGTGGCGGCGGTGGAGCTGCTGGAGATGCTCACTGGGAAGCGGGGCGTCGTGAACATCGCCCCGCCGGCGTGACCCACGGGTCAGTGGCACCCGAGCGGGAAGGCGGTGGGGAGCCGCGCTGTCAAGCGAGTCCACCACGCGACGGGGCTCGTCGGGACCAGCCGCACCTGGAAGGATACATGCGCCGTTCGCACGCGGGGCATACGGGGCAGGACACCGTTGCTGGCGGAAAGCGGGTGTGCATGTTGCTGCGCGGGTGGCCGCATTGCGTCTGGCGGCGGTGTTACAGTCTTGCGTGTAAGCATCAAATTTGAACTGTTGTCTTCACCGATCTTGTCATGTGCAAGTAGACCACATGAAGGGTGGTTTGGAGGATTTGATCGGGTACCGTATCGCATGGCGTTGCGTGCTTGAGGCGACGCGGGGGCTGCGAACCTCCGATTGCACACAGGACGCATGCAAACACTCGATGCGTTGACAAATCGAAGGCGGCATCGGGTTGGTGCGTGGGCATGTTGGTTGCGCCGGACCGGCGTGAAGGGGATTGCATGCCGCCTGATAGGCGGCAACCGCGTAGGTAGGCTACGTAGGTGCGACAAGTTACTGCCCTGCTGCTTAGCATGCGGTCGTGGACCTACTCCGCGGAGTTGCTGTATGCTGCGAGGCGTTTTGGGAGTAGCCCGGGTGTGGGCAGGATGCTGTCTGGGTGTGAGTTAGACCCGGGTTCTTGAAGCAGTGCCATTCGTGATCTTGCGTTCGGCCTCTTGACAACGTGCTCTGTGAAGGGAGGCTTACCGACGCCCCTCCCGCCAATGTGTAAGCTGTCAGTGTGTACCGGCGGTTACGCCTCCCTACTTTCGAGAGCATGCTTCGCGGTGGCTAGCTGCGATAGGTGTGGGGAGGGCCTGTCAATCCGTCCACACCGCGTACGCCCGGTATCGCTATCCCCGGAAGCCACCTGGGTGCTCATAACGTCACTGACAATGGAGTTTCAGGGACGACTGCACACTGGGCGCACTGGAACTGCCTTGCTTGGATCAGTACCGACCGGTGCCTGTCTTGCGGTTTGATTAGTGGGTTGAAAGGGCTGTAAGGCACGGGGTGTCCTGGTGTCTGGGATGTTCTCAAGCTGTGGAACCGGTGTGGAGTCGACCAGGGGCTGAGGGGACGCCAGCAAAATACGCAGACGCTTCAAACTCCATACCTTCTATGGCAGCAGGCTTCTCTTTTGAGGCCCAGGCTGCCAACATCCTGGCAAGTCGTACCCAGGGTTGCACAGTACGCGTACTGCGTACCGTACGTACCGTACATATTACGTATTAGTACGCTGGCCCTGCCACACAACACGTCATCACAATACGTTGTGTACCCCTTTCGGGGCCACATCTCAGCCCCAGTCTGAGTAGGCATATCCCCAGAAGTGACCAGGATACTGAATCATATCGGCGCAATACTGACGCAAACCGGAGAGAGTGCCCTCCCTCACGTTTCTGCTGCTATCACCAGAGCGATGGTGGGTGCCCTGCAATCATGGGTAGTGTGCCCACCGTGACCCTTGGCATTAACAAGCAACGCGGCGGAAAGCAAGCGACACATATCACTGGCTTTGCCCGTAAGGTGGTAGTCCCCGCAAGTGCTGTTGGAAAGGGTGGGAAGAGCCACGCGCAGGGCGCTAGGGTGCACGCATCATACTGATATACGCGTGATGCTAAACGTAGGAAGGAATAATTAAGGAACTTGGGCGCGCGCTGTTACACCTAGCCCAGGGTCATAGCTCATAGGAACCGGTGGCAGGCTCGGCTCGCAGGCTGTGCCCAGCGGAAACTGGCAATGGGGGGCGCGGGAAGGCAAGCACCTAGCCCAGGGTCATAGGAACCGGTGGCAGGCTCGGCTCGCAGGCTGTGGCCAGCGGAAACTGGCAATGCCACGCCACCCTTACAGTACAGAGAATACCGACCCCAGCGCCCTCATCTAGCTCTCGCTCGCAGCTCAATTCTCCCCTGTCGCCTGTGTCTTTGTGCACAGGGTGTGCAGCCATCTCCACATCAGCGCCATCTCCACATCAGCGCCATCCCGGCTGGCGCTGATGTCGCTGATGCCCATGTTCCTGCTAGCGGCACCAGTGGCCAATAGTCGTGTGGGCCTTGGGCAGGGCCTAGCTGCACCATGGGTCGCTCGGTGACGGTCGTGGACTTGTACCGCGGAGTTGCTGCACGCTGTGCTGCGTTCTGGGAGTAGCCCGGGTGTGGGCAGGATGCTGTCTGAAAGCTGTGCCATTTGTCAGGTAGAGTGCCAAGAGCACAGAGGGAGGAAAACGGAAGGCTGCAGTGGAGAAGTCAAGGAGGTACTCATAATGCATGCGCGCCGGATGGACAGCTCTGCGTCCAGCCTCCAGGGTTCCCAGTGCACATGGACCGGGCAGCCAGGAGGCAGACATCATAGGTCCGCCCCACATGGGCACGCATACTTCACATCACGGTTGACAAGCTGCGTAGATAGACAATGCATGCGAGACTTGACAGCCACATTCCGCACAACATAAAAAGAGAAAGTTGGGATGAAAGAGGGAGCCCGCCTCTACGCTTATACATGCCCGAAGGCGCGGCGTCTCCAGTAGGCGGGCAGGTACAAAGCAAGGCAGGTGACGTTCCTTCCGCCCCCCCCCATCAGACAAGAAACAGATGCAGATTACAGGCTCCCCAGAGGGGCTGCAGGCCACACGAGCCGATTGGCTACCGACCCGCCATAGCAGAGTGGGTGAAACACCCGTTGTCTTAGCCGTGAGGCCCAGAACACGAAACACAAAGAGCGCAACATGACACAGACACCAACTTGGCGCTGTGGGGGCACGTATGCAAACTTGGCAATTGCAGAAAAGAACCTGAGCGGTTCGTGGGTTTAGTGTGTATTGAAAACGCGCTATGGATCTGCATGTCCAGTACATAAACCCTTCCGTACATGTCCAATGTAGGTCGACAGCACCGAGCCAACTGCATGCCAACACACCTAACGACCTCCCAACCAATGAACGGCTCTGCACAGAAGTCTGTTTTACCGGGCGGGCAAGCGCCTCCCCTCCCCCCGCCCTGCAGAACCTCCACACCGCCCCCCAGCAGGTGCGCAGGCCTGCGCAGGGGGCACAGGTGGCCGCCATCACGGTGGCCGCCATGATTGCCGGCGCGTGCCCACACAGGCACCCAGACCGGCCGCCACAACAACCCTGTGGCGCGGCAGCAGGTCGCGCAAGGGCAAAGGCGTGCATTTGAAGGACGGGCCCAATCGCGGGTCGCCCACGGGTCGCCAAGAAGCAAGGACCCCTAGTTCACTTTAGACAAGCCAAAGGTCCAAGCTGCCAACATCCTGGCAAGTCGTAACCGTTGAGGACCGAAGTCTCACGAATTTCGGGTTGATGCTCGTTCACCCTTGGCCCCTTGCCAGCCTCAACGCGTCCCCAAGAATTCACATGGGAGTTCTGGAGCATCGCACCTACACCAGACAGATGATTGCGTGGAAGCTGCACTGCGTGCTGCCTGCAGCCCTCACGCTGCGCCGCAGCCAACCCCATGCGCCGCGCGACTTAAATGACACGCTGCCCAGTACGGCTGCCGTGTAGATAGGGCACCAAACGGACAACAGCGTCACCAGGCGCATTTGCCTGTGCCCGCCCCCTGCTCCGCCCACCGCTGCATACGGAGGCACTGCGGATGACCGGGACGGTTGTACGGCTCAACACGTACGCAAGGCCGGTAGACGCCGTGCAGCCCATCCCCGCTCGCCGCACGCCCACCATGCGAGTCCTGACCAAACTAGCTCATGTGAACTTTCCCACTAGGAAACCATCAGCGCCATTCGCATCCGTGGCATCAAATATACCCACATGTCGAGCGACATGACCGAACAGCGCTGGTCGCATAACCCACACCACACCGCGCCCAGCCCTCAACTGCCTTCCCCGTTTCTGGTTCTCTTTTTCAACTTTGCCGCGTCAGCTCAGCAGCGCCAGCAGTCCCCAGCTCCCCGCCTCCCGTAGTCTGTCCGACAGCCTCGCGCCCCCAGCACAACGCACGCCCGAGTCCGCGCCCGCCTCGAGCAGCGCCCCCACCACGCCCGCGTTGCCGTCCCCGCCCTCGCACGCGAACAGCAGCGGCCGCAGCACGCGGCCCCCGTTCGGGTCGGCGCCGCGGCGCAAGAGAAGCCGCACCACCGGCAGGTGGCCCCACCGGGCGGCAAGGCAGAGCGCAGTGGAGCCGCCCGGGCCGGCCGCGGCCGCGGGGCACCAGTCCAGCAGCTGGGCGGCCACCGCGGTATGGCCCACCTCTGCAGCGCGAAGCAGGAGGTCCTCTGCCCTTGGCACCACGGCGGCGCCCAGGTCGTAGAGATCGACCAACAGGGACCAGGCGGCGGCGTCCAGGGCGTCGCTGTCGGCGGCGGCAGCGGCGCCGCTGAGGGCAGAGCCTGCGGCAGCTGAGGGCGCGGGAAGCGCCACCGCCGACCGCGCAGTGGCTCCCTGCGCATCCGGGCAATAGCAGGACACTGCGGTTGAGTCTGGCGCGTTGTGGCTGCTGTGCGGCTGCGCTGTGTACGACGGCGGCGACACTGGGGGCAGGACGAGCCGTGGCTGACCAACGGCGGCCAGGAGCCTCAGCAGTTCGGGCTGGTCGTACACTTGGAGAGCCGCATTTTCGGAGCCGTGCTTGGAGATGAGCCGCACCGCCGCCGTGCGCGGACAGGCCAGCGCCTCCAGCCAGGCAGCGTGCAGCGCGCGGCAGGAGCGCACGGCCCCGGCGGCGCCGCCACCGGCCGCCATCAGGACCCGCTGCAGCAAAGGCGAAGGCAGGCCAACGGGGAAGCCGAGGCTGTGATCGGGGTCCCGTGGGTCGCGTGGGTCGCCGTCGTCAGTTGGCTCGGAACGACAGACGGCCTGGCCGGGTGCTGCGCTCAGCACCTCGACTGGGGCCAGAAACACCCTGGCAACCCCAGCAGGGCACGGCGGGGATGAGTTCTTCATGGGCAGGGCACGAGCGCGAGCGCACTGCAGCGGTGACGGGCGACGGTGGCGTTTGTGGCCGCTGCAGCTCGCGGCGGTGAGGTGAGGTGGGGCGGCTACCCCCGGGGTGGCCGGCGGGCGGGGGCAGCCGGCGGGCGCGGTGTGTCACCGAAGCAGCAGCAGCGGGGCAAGCGCCTGTGTCGCTTTTTCGGGGGGGTTGTCGCGCTGCGAGGCGGAAAGACCCGAGCTCTCCAACCTGGTTTTCCGAGGTTGTCCAACATGCGCCTGTCAGCCCCTATGCGGTGGGCAGAGCTGTCCCTTGGACTCTGGCCGCTGCCTGCCTTGGGAACACACGGCCGATAATGCGCCAGGGCAGTCCAAAGGCGCCGCCCCAAGGGGGGTCAATGGATGGGCTTTCTTTGGATGCCTTTGGGATGCTGCCCGCCGGCGCCAATACAGGGACGCAATAGGAGCCGTACACGTGCACTCGTCCCCACCAAATAGGATAGGAGCATAATCCCCGTGTGTGGAATTGGCAAGTACCGGCGGGGCGCGCCCACCTGCGCCCTGCGCCCGGTCGAAGAGGACAATCAGCGAGCCCGCATCGGCGGCCTCATTGTCCTCCATCCACTCAGCAATCGCAAGGAGTTGCAGCAGAGTGCAGCGGCCAAAGACGTGGCTTGCACAAGGCGGCCACAAAACGGAAACCGATACGCTGCCATCGAGCTATCCAGCTTAGTCCCGACATGTTGATCACGACTGCCATTGGCGTCGCGAGGGTCGCGACCAGGCCTCAAACCAGCCCGCCAAAGCTGCATTTTGCTGCAAGGATGTACAGCTGCCGAGCTGTTGAGAACGACCTCACTTTGTATGATCCCTACACTGTCTGTTGTCCTGGGCAAGGGCTTGGAATTACTCTGCCCTGCCCGACGTCGTGGCGGGGACGTACGCCCCCGGCTTACGGTGACGGAAAATGAGAAACTTAAGCTATGATGGGACGGATAGCGCGAGTATAGCACGCTGCTGGGTAAGCCCAGGGCAAACCGTTGGGGAAACACAAAAACCGTTCCGTACCATGCCGGCCACAGGACCTAGTATGGGCGTGGCGCCCGAGTCCCCCCTGAATCGGGGCACACCAACTCACCAAACAAACAGATGTTACGTGCGTGTATCTCTTTCGTGCCGATGCGGGACGGGACGATCCACAGCCGTGTGAAAGCTGTACGAAGGGTGGTGTGCCAAGGTTGCGACTGCCGTACTCAACAGGTTTGCGCGCCTGCATGAGGGCCTGTATGCGCAGCTCACCCGGTGGGGCAACAGCGGCGTTGGGCTCTCGTGGGAGCTACGTACGCCGTGCTGCCCCGTGGTGCTGCCCCCAGCCCCCACTATGTTGCCGTTGCCCCTTGCGCGCGTGCGTGCACACCAGCAGCAGCAGCAGGCGCGCCACGCCGCCGCACTCGTCGTTCGCACCCGCACGCACGCGTGCTGCCGCAACCCGTTCGTCGGTACTGCGTACGATGGTATCCGACCGCAGCACACACCAGTTCGGGGCGACAAGCAACAGCTCCTAAGCCGTCCATGGATATCTCCACACCAGCGCAACCTACAGCGGGACTCACCATGCTACCCTTGCTGTTGCTATCAGACAGGGCCCTGGGATCCCTCCTTGGAGCGGCAAGTGCAGGGACACACGGACACCCGAGTCAGGTGGCCTCCGCAATGCCCGCGCCAACCCAAACACAAACCACAAAGGCTTCAATACCCTGGCTCTCTGCCTCGGGGCCCTCGGCACTGCAGCACCACGGCCGCCGTTCCTCACCATTACTCAGTCTCACACGCCGCGAGGCCCTCGTACCATCTGTGCGCCCCCCCCCCCACGCATGCAAGCCCCATCCCCGCAGCCCCGCTCCTGCCAAGCCAGCGCATCCCCCGCACCGATGCACACCAATCACCCGTGCGCAATCCGCATGGCGGCCGCCACCGACCGCAGGAACCACCCCGTGTGCGCAATGCCAAGGAAGCGAACGGCGCCCACCGACCCCGCGCGCCCTGGTTGCGCCCTGCGAGCATTCACGCACCAGACCCCCCCTCGATTGACGTCGGCAGGCCCAAGTACGAGCTCCGCCGGGCCCCCGGGGACTGCGAAGTCACTCCTCGTTCCGGACAGCCAAACACATGCCATCACTGAGCATACCGATAATCCACTCAGAGCCTTTCCCTCCCACCATCGACTTTGTCAGTTCCGCCCGCGAGCTAACGCACTGCGGTATGTGTCGTACGCACACAGCGCAGGTGGCAAACGCGCGCGGGACCCAAAGGCCCCTCCCGCCCGCGCCTGGGCATGAGCTCCCGTCGGGCAGCGGACTGGTGGCGTACGCATCCCAAACCCGGGGCCCACATGAGTGCAAAGTGCTTGTTGAGGATAGAAAGTTGGAGCGGCTGACACCCACAGCAGCTTGAACCTGCGTCCTGCTGGCGATCCGTATCCACAGTTACCTAGCGAGCAAGAAGACCAACAGTTCCTGATGTATCAGACCCACACGTGCGCCCCCACATGCCGCTCAGCCGCCACCTACGTCGGCTGTCCGTCGCGACGCCGCTCCGCGCCGCCCCTACCACCCGTGCATACATAAATGACGTGATAACACCATTACGGCCGCTGTACGGCCACGTACGACCGCTCAGCCACGCAAACCAATCGCGCAATGGACAACTCAAGCACCACAGTTACACAGATCCCCAGCGTGCAATGCAGGATGCCCAACGCTTTGGCCCCTACAACCCGCCCACTCACCCAGCAGCCCGCAGGAACGCTGCCGCGGAGCTGGCCTCGATTGTTATCTTCGCGTGGGCCGCTGACAAGGACGGCCGCCCAACCGAGCCTCGGCCGCCGTACAGTACCCGTTTACTGCGCCCCTCGGTACGTACCCGCCCGCACTTGTGCTCAGTTGTCATTCACCTCCAGGTTGTATGAAGCCGCAGCATGTACGCAGTTATGCATGGACGGCACCCAACCCTCCTCCGTACCACACCCATTGGCGAGCAGCATCCACCACCCAGGACCGCATCGAATGCCCGCAGCTGTTTCCTGGCGGCGGAACCGCGCCGTCCCTTGCGCGCACTCGGAACGTGACCAAATTCACAAGCCAGAGTACTCACCCACTACACTCTGTCTTTGCCCGTATACCCTGACAGTTCCACCTGCCAGGGCCGGCCTGGTCCATGCCAGGGTCGGACGCAACCAGGCAGCCACAGCCCCAGCCACAGCCGCGGCCCATGCCACGCCATGCCAGGCGCCCGAAGCGATGGCTCGCTAGGGCTCCCGAGTCGCCGCGGCAGCTCCCGCCGCCGCCGCCCTGCCGCACCACCAGTAGTAGTTCTGGTGGTAAAAGACGTCCACCTGCAGAGGGGAGGGAACAAAGCGAACGTGGGGGCAACAACCAAGTAGAGCGTTACTCCTTGACGGCTATCGCGTGATGGGTAATTAGACTGTCCAACCTGCGGGGAGGGCAAACGAGCTTCGTGTGGAGACGATCGTATGAGCAGTCGTGAATGCGCCGTCGAAGGGGCCCGAGGCAACGGCGCACCGGATGCCTCGCTCAAACCGCCCGCACACCCAACACCCAGCAGCAGCAGCAGCAGCAGCAGCAGCACGCCGCTTAAGTAAGCGACAGCGCGTCGGACACGGCGGGTGCCGCGCGGCAGAAGGCACGAAGGGCGGAAGACCGCCACCGAGACGCGCAAGCGGCAGCAGCGGCAGCGTGCCAAGTCCCGGGCCGTGCAACTGGAAAGCGGGTCCTGACGCCAAGGGCCCAATGCAAGTGCGAGTCCCGCTTGCTACCCGCCCACCCACCCACCCCCGACGGCGCGTCGACGGCGCGTCGCCTGCACCGCACCGCGGTTTTGAGACACCCCTGAGTCAATGGCGGTAGCCGGTGCGTGGGGTGGCCCTCCCCCGCACATGCCCCTCCCCCGCGCTTCCCTCCGCTTCCTCCTCCACCCCAAGCTCACCTCGGACGGCTCCGCAACCGGCTCCAATACGCGGAAGGGGTTGCGCTCCGGGCCGTGCGTCACCTGCCCGCCCGCCGCTCGCCACACCCCAGCGTCCGCCGCCGCCTCCTGGTCGTTGTACGACGTGAACACCACGGGTACGGCGTGCCGTATGAGCGCCTCGAGGGCGGGCGCCCACAGCTTCTGGTCGCTCTCCGACATCTGCGCCAGCGGGGCGGGTGTTTGCCAACTGAAGGCCACACACCCACACGTCATAGCACCCTTCGCCAACACAACAGTACGCCGGATCCCCCACACGGAACAACGGAACAGCAAGCAGCAGCATACACACACACGCACACACACCGGTCCGCCAGCCCGCCTACCCACCCCGCTGTTGAACGCGACGGCCAGGTCAGGGCGCCGCCAGGCAGCCGGCCGGGCCCCGCTGACCGCCGCCGCCACCCCGCCGCCATCGCCGTCACGGCGCGGCTTGCGGCCCGCAACCCAGTCCTGGTAGGGCGCCAGGTGGTACGAGTACAGCATCGCGCGGCCCGGCGGGGGCGGCAGCACCGCCAGGGCGCTCCCCTGCGGCAGCGCCAGTCCGTCGCTGTCCTCCACAATGATGTCTGACAGCTCGGGACCGACAAACGCCACGTGCAGCTCACGCGGCCCCGCGCCGTGTTCGTCGGCGTCGTCGGCGTCCGCGACGTTGTCACCGACGGCGGCCTTGGCGTCAGCAGCGGCCCCCGAGGCGGCATCGGTCGTCGGCGCCACAGGCGCCTTCGCCGGCACGTACGGCGGCAGCAGGTTGAGCAGCTCCTCCCAGATGCGGTCGGCGGGCACCTCGAAGCCCGAGGCGCCCAGCACGTGCACCTCGACCCGCCGCCGGGAGGCCAGCTGCGCGGGCGTGTAGTGGTGCTGCAGGGCCTGCGGGATGGGAGCAGCAGGCGGGATGGGGGAGGGCGGGTCAGGGAGGTAAGAGGACACTGGCAGACGCTGTGGCAGCGCGTTCATCAGCGATTTCAGGGA
>LSYV01000006.1:2711567-2722665 GCA_001584585.1 Gonium pectorale | reverse complement strand
GCCCTCCTCGCCCGGGCCCGGCCCGCCGCCCGCCGTCGCAGGGCAGCGGCAAGAAGCGCTTCCTGCTGCTGCAGCCGACCGACCGTAGCAAGGGGCTGGACGACAAGACGAAGGCCAAGGTGCGGCGGGCCAAGGTGGCGCTTGGGTCGTAGTGACCGTCTACGCCACAGCCCGCACCTTTGCGCCCACTGCCCCGGCCGGCCTCCACGCCGCCCAAGCTATGTTCTTCCCGCCCATCCCGCCCATCAGCCCCCCCGCGTGGCCCTCATCGCGTTGTGCACCCCGCGTCCCTGCCGCGCTCTACTGACGCGCCTCCCCGCCCCTCCCGCCCACCCTCCCAACCCCTCCCAGTTGGACAAGCTGGTGGCGGGGGGAGCTGGACCGCCAGCGGAGGGGGGCAGCGGCGGGAGGCGGCGTGGGCCCCGCTGGCATGGCGATGCGGGACGTCACCGCCGCCGGCGTGGCGGCGGCCCGTCGGGGCGGCAGCGGCAGGGGCGGCGGGAAGGCGCCCTCGGGCGGTGGTGCCGCTGTCAAGGTGCGGCTGCGGCTGCAGCAATTGAGTCCGTGCCGCGTTCGGGGCTGGAGACGGAGTCTGGGCGGTCGCGGCCGTTGACGCTGTGCGGTGCGAGGTCGTCGTACTGCGCAGCCGCATGGGTTGTGCCGGCCCTGATGCCGGCATTGGTTGGCCCCTCAAACTTCTTCATTCTCGCGCGCAAACACGGCAGGCTTTGTTTCTTCAGCGCTCGTGTCGCCGTGGAGGTTTTGTTACCCGTTTCTACCCCGGCCCCTCCCTGGAACAGAAGTCGGGAGTCGGCGGCCCGTACCGCCAGCCGGTCGCGTTCGTGCGAAGCGGCGTGCAGCGGGACGGCAGCGACGGAGGCGACGATGGCGACGATGGTGAGGGCGGTGAGGGCGACGAAGACGGAGGTGACGAAGGCGCTGCCGAGGAGACGGAGGAGGGCCGTGAGCGCCACCGGCTGGGGGCCGCAGCCGCCAGTGGCAGCGGTGACGGCGGTGGCGCTAGCGGCAGCAGCGAGGGAACGCCCACGCCCCGGAGCAGCTCGGGCGGGGACGGGGCGGAGGCGGGTCCGTCGCAGCGGCGAGGTCTACCGACGCTCGAGGAGGAGGCAGAGGAGGAGGAGGAGGAAGAGGAGGGAGGCGGCCACCTGGGCCTGGGCCTGGGCGGCCCGCAGCGGGACTGGCTGGCGACTGCCTTCGGGGGGCTGGGCTTCAGGTGCGGTCGTGCTGCCCGTGGGGTTGCCTTCGGAGTCGCGGGCACCGGTAGGTATGCCGATATACCCTGAGGGACGGAGGGATAGAAGCGTGGGGGCCTGCGTCGCGGCATTGCAGGCAAGGATGGTGGGCCTGCTCGGTATCAAGTGGTGAATCTGCTGATAGACTTTGCTACACTGGTAAGCGCCTCCACGTGAAGGCCATGCGAGATCGTATTCGGACACCTGCACCCGCACCCGCACGGACCTCCTCCCGCCTGTCCCTGCCCTTCTTCTTTCCAGCTCCTCTTCCCCGCCACCCCCGCCAACCTCCCCTCCAAAGGCCGCACGCCCACGAGGCGGACGAGTCCGACGGCGGCTCAGGGCAGCCCGGAACCTCCTCACGGCACACGGGGGCTGCGGAGGAGCTTCCGGCTGCGGGACCCGGCGGCAGCGGCCGAGCCGACGGCGGCGACGAACGGCGCGCGATGGTGTCGGCCGATGGGGTATCATATTTCCGTGCGCACTTTCGCCTGGGTCCGGGGTATGACATGGAGGAGTCCTCGATCAAGATCCACGACCACGAGGTCCGGGTCCAGGACGGGCCTCTGGAGCCTGAGGTGAATCCGGGCCTGGGCGCCGCAGGAGCTGGCCCCGGCAATATGGATACGGATCCGGCGGAGCGGGCGGGTGGCAGCTGCGGCGGACGGGAGGCGGCCGAGGCCCTGGTGGCGGCCATGGAGGTGGACAGAGAGGGCGATGGGGATGCCGTGGCGGCGGACACAAGCCCCTCGGGGCGCGTGGAGGATGAGGGGCAGGGCGGCTGGACGGCAGTCAGCGACCGTGGCGGGCGGCATGGCGGCGGGAGAAGGAAGGCGGGGCGCAGCCCCGGCGGCAAGGCCGGCAAGGGCAGCGGCAAGGGCCGGCGGCGGCAGGGGCGGGAGAGTGAGGAGGCGACGGCGGCGGCGGGTGAGAGCGACGGTGGGGGAGGGCCTGCGGAGCCGCGAGCTGGCAGGGGCGCCGGGTTCCAGGGCCCGGCGTCCGGAGGCGGCCCCTGCGTGACGTCGCAGCAGGTGAGGGTGGGGGCGGGGGAACGACTGGCTACCGGCGGAAGCCACGTCCCTCTCCTGGGTCCCTGGGCCCTAGCGAACCCGCCGTCCCGCTTCGGCTCAGCCGCCTACCTGGCCCAGCGTCCTCGGATTTGTGGCCGCACAAACTGCGGAAGTCCGGCCACCACCGGCCATCCATGTTTGTGTCCCGCCCGCCTGCCCGCATGCACGCTCGCCGCGTGCAGGCCAAGGCCGCAGCCAAGAGAGCGGCCAGGGAGGGGCGGCGACAGGAGCGTCGCCGACTGGAGGAGCAGCAGGCGGTGAGCGCAGGGGCCGGCGCAGCGACCGGGGCGGGCCCAGCGCCCGCTGGCGGCGGCGGCGGCGCTCCTTCCGCTGCGGAGCTGAGCTACGAGTACGGCTCCTTTGAGCGCTTCGGCAGCGGTGAGGCGCCCGCGACTCGTGGGCGGGAGGCGCGCACGGCCTCTGTCCACGTATGCATCCACGGGCGCATGGGAGGCGGAGGGCGCAACTGCCTGGTGGCTGCCGTGTCGGCCCCTGCAGTGCGCCCAGAGCATCCTCGCCTCCCTGCATGCTCACGCGCCCCAGCCGTCACGCCTCCCCGCCCCGCGTCGCCTATCCAGCTCAGCTGCGTCCCGCCCCGCTCCCCCCTCCCCCCCTGCCCCCTCTCTCCCCTCCCTCCTGACCGCAGGCATCGGCTCGCGGCTGATGGCGAGCATGGGCTGGCAGCCGGGCGACGGGCTGGGCCGCGCGCGGCAGGGCCGCGCGGAACCGCTGCGCGCCTCCGTGCGGCCCAAGAGCCTGGGGCTGGGGGCGGACGGGTGAGGGGGAGCGTTGCAGCGGGGTGTAGCGCGGTGAGGGCTGGGTGCGACACTTTGGTGCGGGGGGCGCCTTGCACGCTGGTAGCGGCGGGTGCCGGTTGCAGAATCAGGCGATTTGCCGGGCCAGGCGGGTGCCGGTTGCAGAATCAGGCGATTTGCCGGGCCAGGCGGGTGCCGGTTGCAGAATCAGGCGATTTGCCGGGCCAGGCGGGTGCCTACGTTTGCCGCGGTCAACTGGCGGGCTGTGCACGAAGGGCGCACGGGGCTGGGCCCTGCTGTTGCCTTGCGTTGTGTTAGTGGGGAGCGGGCTCAAGCTCGCTATCGGTAGGGTCGCCGTCACTGTTACAACCGGGCAGCTGTGAGGGCCCGCGTCCGCGCCTTTTCCGTGCCGGCACCACAACGCATTATCGCTGAGTGCACAAGGGGTAAACAACACCCACTGCACTCACGAGCACATGCAATCCAATAAGCTGCAAGACCAACCGTATCCAGCCAGCCATCAATATTTTACCTTTTACCGGACATCACCTCGTGCCGGAAAGGTAGCGCACAGCTGCGCCCGCGATCATCATAAGTACACGCAATACGACACTCCCACTCGGCCCGCTCTCTCAGACATACCAAAATCAGGGGCCGCATCCCCTGAAGCCACTGACCAAAACTTGCTTTAACCATTTGAATCCAATAGTACAGTACATTAGGTCCACGTGTACATAAGACGGATAGATCGTTACCAAGCATGCAATGCGCACCACCCTGCATCACAGGCGCCGTACAACGGCACAACCACACGTCCACGTTCTGCAACCATCCGCTAGTGTCCATCCCCGTCCGCGACGAAGGTGCCGTGGAACCTGTACGGCACGCAGAAGGGCAGCTCCACCTCCGCCACCAGCTTCATGCTGGCGCCGTCCAGCACCACCACGGAGCTGCGGCCGTCGCCGCGAGCCAGCGCCGCCAGCACCACGCCGTCGTCCTCGGAGACGGCGCCAGGCCGCGGCACGAACACCGGCTCGCCCGGCATGCCGCCGGGTGCGTGCCACAGGCGGCTGGTGCCATCCGCCAGGTCGTGGCGGGCCAGAGCGTTGCCCATGTTGGTCGGCCGTACAGCTGCGGTGGTGTACGCATACCGGTACGGCAGGCCGCGGTACCTGTGTTCCGGCAAGAGGGGAACGCCATTTCGATGTGTGACCTCTCTTACGTCAAACGCCGCTGGCCTTCATGTGCCATAGCCCCGCGCCTTAGAGTCTGCACGATTCGGGATACGATGCCGCACGCGGCCCGCAGATCAGCGCACTGTCCCCACCTGGGGTTGACTGCGGGGAACTCGACGAAGTTGCCGTACGAGCTCTCGTCCCGGATGAGCGGCGTCGGGGCAGCCAGGGTGGACGGACCCACGGGCCGGCCGTCGGCGCCCGCCAGCGGAATGGTCAGCCGCCGGAGCCAGCTAGGAGAGATGTCTGGGCCACCGAGCAACGGGCAAGCAAGGATGCCATGAGGCCATGTCGTGTTTGGAAAGGACTTAAGGTTGTAAGGGCAACTGTCATTCCAAAGACAGCGCGTGCGGTACAAACCAGGACAGCGGTGCCCACAGTTCAGCAGCTCACCCTTGCCCGGGAACGCGTTGAGTCGGTCCAGGGAGAGGTCGTTGATGATCTCGGGGTCGTCGTACACGCTGAAGTCGACACAGATCTCGGTTCCGGAGCCCGAGGCGGCCGGCCGCTCGAAGGCATTGGCAAAGTGGAACGTGAAGAAGGGCGGCGCGGTGTGGGTGACGGCCTGCGATGGAACGGCGGGCACGCAGCCATATCCGGCGGGCTGAGACATCAGACGGCCCGTGTCCGGACAAATAGCAGCAGTCTCACGCGGGCCTGCATGGCCTCGCTCGCTCCCGCCCGCGCCCTCGCTAGTCCTTACAGCTCTCATTCTCTGATCGGGAGCGCTGCAGCCCCAGATCTGCCGCGGCGCCGCACAGGCTTGGAGGCCGCACTGGAGACACGACGCGCCCAGCCCAAGCGGCCCTGCCCTCCCCCGGCTTGCCTCCCTTGCCAGTCCGCGCCTGCCCGCCTGCCCGCCCGCCCGGCCCGGTACGATGCCGTACTTACCCCCGAGCCATCCAGCGCCACCACGTGCACGCGCGTCCCGAGCTGCGGAGACAGGGCGGGCGCCGTACGGGGACGGAGGACCGGGGTCAAGAGCAGGACGCAATCTTGTGCGCGGGTCTCTCTTCCGCGTACGAGGCGTTCGGCACGCTGACTCGGCGCTGAGACCCCTTGACGAGACGGCACGAGACGCGTAGCACTTGCCAGGGACGGGGAGCTCCGACGAGGGTATTCCAGGGCCTGCCGACTTGGCCTCCTGGTACACGTCCGCCCCCTCCTGCCTGCCAGTGCACCCTGCCCCTCGCCCCTCCCCACTCGCCCCACCTCAGGCTTCCAGTCCATGAAAGCAAACTGCCTGCTGGCCCCCAGCACCAGCGAGGGCATGCTCATGAAGATGGGCGGCTCCACGATGATCAGGTGGTTGGCGGTTGCCGCCATGTCGTGCACCCAGCACGGGGCCAGAGGGTCGCGGTCGCTGGGGGGCGAGGGGGAAGGGAGAGGAGGGGGACCCCGGGGGGGGGGCGTGGAGGGGCGGGTAAGGGGACAATTGATGGAAATGAGGAGGGCGCGAGCAAGGCGACGCAATTAAGAATACCGTAGGGAGGGGAGTAGTGGGTTCGGAAGGCATTCTCAGTAAAGAAGCCCGGGGGCATAGGGAGGGGAGGGGAGTTCTGAGGTGTACTAGCATCTGAAGGGGAGGGAACAGCCAATGCAGTGCTCTGCGCCATACCGGTACCTCCTCCGCGCGTGTGCCCGTGCCGGTGCTCGCTCCAAACCCACCCCTCCTTCACCGCTATCTCCAGCTCTGCCGTGACCGTGTTCCAGCACTCCCCGCAGCGCTCTCCCGCGTCTCCCTTCGGGCCCCCCTCCCTCCGTCCCCGCTCTCCCCGCACCTCCCTACGCGCTGCGACCCGTCTCCCATCTTCGCTACCCCCCCCCACACACACCCGACGCACCGCACGAAGGCGACCTGCTTCCGCTCCAGGCTCGCGGGGTCCTGCACGTAGACGTGGTACCCGCCGAAGGGCAGGCTGCGGCTGAAGTTGACGATGGTGCCGTCGGGCAGCACCTTGGGGTGCGCAGTGGTCAGGTCGCCCGCCACGCCGTCCGTGTAGGTCACCTGGCGGCCAGTGGCCAGGCTGGTGCCGTCCACCAGGTACGCCGCAGAGATGGCCTCTGGGGGAAGGGCGGGGGTCGGCACCAAGGACCGACGGAGGGGGCTCACCCACCCAGCGGCTGTCTGGGACCAGGCGGTGCCTTGCTGGTATGGTGCGGGCGAGCCGGCGCATGGTACGATGCGCCCCCCAACCACCCGACTAGTGCGCCCGCCCTCACGCGCAATGGTCGGGCTGTGTGCCTGGTGGTGCTCCACCCGGCCGGCTGACCGAGCGCCCGACCGACAGGCCACTCGGCAGCCACGAGCTCGGCCTTGACGCCCGGCTAGACCCCAGAGTGCCACTGCTCCGTTACGCCGGCACCTGCACCCAAGACAGCTCCCTGCCCCCAAGCCCCTGCGGCCCCCGTCCCACCGCTGAGCGCCAGCAGCTGGCCGCCCGGCAGCGGCGTGAGGCTGACGGAGGCGTTATCCGTGAAGGCGCGGCCCTTGCTCATCTGGGGCCGGGCGGGGCGGGGCGGTGCTGGGAGCCAATGAGAACAACGGCTGGGCGGCGAGGTGGGAGACACCAAGCGCCTCCCCCGCCACGTGGAACACACCGTCGTGGCGGCTTCCCAGCTGCTCGGCCTGGAGTGGCCTCCACCACCGGTCCCCCTCCCGGCTGAGCGAATGGTCCCCGACATGACGTCCCCGGATGCAGTTGTTAGCAGCTGTGCGGCAGCCTCCCATGCGCCCCCCGTCATCCGCATAACGGCGTCACGCATGGCCACCCGCATTCCACCACATCCTCCACTACCCCACATCGCTGCCTCACCGCCCCGTTTCCGCTCCCCACCCCGCAGAGAACGCTTTCTAACCGCTTGACCCCCGCCGCAAGCTCCCCTGCGGCAGTGAGGAAGCATTGCAACATCTCATCCCATCCCAGCCAGCCAGCTGCCGGCTGCCCCCTATCCTTGAGGACTCTGTAGCCCCCGCCTCTGCCCCCCAAGCGCCCTCTCCCCGCCTAACCGCCTCGGCCTTCTCTACTGAGAACGTCTTCCAATCATCAAACCCTGTCCCCCCATCGCCCACCAGCGCCACCAGGTTGTCCACCACAGCCACAGCGCGACCCGCGGGTCCATCCGCCGGCACGGGCGTCTGGAACTCCCGGTACTTCATCCGCCCAGTGCGGCGAAAATGCCTACATCGGAGGGCCGGGGAGGGGGGGGAGCGAGAGACGCTGTCGGACGCAGCGAAGGGCCCGTAGCAGCGGCGGTGGTCCGATCCTTCCGCAGCGCAGGGAGCTGCCCCAGGCCGGCGTCCTCGACGACCGGCGTTCCCCAGCAGCCATCACGGACGTCATTCCGCATCCAGATGCAGCTGACGCATGCGACAGCCGGGTCACGGGTCAGGACTCCGGATGGCCCGCTCACGACCAGCGGGCGGTGCTGGTCTATAACTGCTCGACCTGCCCGTCCGCCTTCCGCTCGGGCCCCAACCCCACCCGCGCACCCGTACGCGTCCGAGTCCAGGAAGCGCTGGCTGGCGGCTGCGGTCCCCGCCGGCCCGTCCAGCCGCACCCCGCTGAGGCAGGCGTATCCGTCGAACAGGTGCTGCATGCCCCGGTACTCGCCGCAGCCGTTGAGCACCAGGCGCCCCGACAGCCAGGCCGGCAGGCGGCCCGACACCACGGGGGCGGGAGCCTCGGCGACCTGCCAGGCAACGAAAGCCGGAGGCAACCGGGGGTTGACCAGGGTGGGGACCCACACTTCATCGCCTTTGCCATGGGACTTGTCGGACTTCGAGTTTTGCCACTTTGGCCTCACTTGCTCTTTGGCAGTGCCGAACACAGCTTGCCGCGCCTCCCGTGTGACGAAGGTGCTGGCCACCCCGACGCCGGGAGACGCAACTGCACCGCTGACCACATGAGCCCTTGCTCTGGATGCATGTGCCGCTGCGCAGAACGGCCGGCGCTGGCCAACGACTGGATGAGTGGTGGTTGGAGCGCTCAATCTCTGTCGCAAGCCGACGCTACTGTGCACGTCCATCATGGCGCCAACACCGCAAGATAACTATGTCGGTGCCCGGCAGTAATGGCAAATAGAGGTTGAGGTAAGCACGCGATTAACCCAGTCGTTCGTGGATCTACAGTTCAAAATACATGCACAGGAAGTGCCTGCATAAATGCACTATCAATTCAATTGATCGGTGCACGCTGGACACAATACCGGTACCGTTGTACGAGCAGCGAAACCCATAACCCACACGCTCCCCCCCCCCGACCATGCCCCCCGGACACCATTGCCTTAGTCAAACCTGTGCTGGTTGGCAAGCCCACACTCTAATCTGGCGGCTATACGATGCTGTTCGCTATCCGCTGTCAAGTGGCCGCCTCCCCCGATATCCCAACTGGCAGTGCGTGGTCCAGGGGTCCGCGATAGGCGTGGGGTGCAGCCCACAGGGTCTCCAATGCCACAGAGTGTGTCACGCGTAGGGCCTCGCACTTTTACCGCGGATTTGCAAGAACCGGCGCGCATGGAGTGTGGCGCCCGCCTTGCTTCCACACACGCACGCGACTGCTTCAACTTCATTCAGTGCACAACCATTTCTTCAACCATTACTCGAGCATTGATGGCCGACTAAGAGCACTGCAGCTCTGCCTGGTCGGCAGAAGGCCGTACAAATACAGCGAAGGTACCGTATACTACCCTCCTATCTAGTTTCGCCACGTGCCCCCACCGCGCCTGGCAATGGCGTGCCCGATGCCTGCGCCTCCTGCACCACCATGCACGCCCACACCCGCTGCGCAGGGCCTGCCTCGATGGCCTGATGCGAACCTATCGATACAAAACAGTACATGCCCGACTGCATTGTCAGGTGGCAGGGGCAAACATTCTCGAAGCTTCGCATAACACCCGCTGCCCGGCGCTGCACTAAACACACGGACAACACGGACAGCGCGTCCGCCGCTGCCACTGCTGCTGCGCCGTCACCCCCGCCCCCCCCATCTCAGCGCTCATCCACCCTAAACCTGAGCAAAGCGCCGCCCGACCTCGCGTTCACTGTTGCGCACTGTTGCGCACGTCTCTAGCGCTCGCCACCGCAACCCACCCCCGCGCAGTGCTCGGCACGGCCACCGGGCGACCGCCCGCCGGTCCACTCCAGCCATTGCCCGAGACCAAAAACCTTGGGCTCGACTCGCCCGGGCGCTCGTCCTGCAGGAACCCCAATCATTAGAACACATACCCCTTTCTTCTTCCAGGTAACGCTTGCCGTGCCGTGCCAGGGACCTCGTACCGCGCACGTTACTGTGCACTCGTCATGTCAACCCGAATCCGGCCAAACCGCATGTCAACCCATCACTGCCCACGGCCATGGTACGAGCCAGCGAACTGCCCGTGGCCGTTGCCCGCCGCCCCAGACCAGCCCGCCCCAAACCCGTATCCCGCCGCCGGCACGGCCGCCGGCGCAGCCGCGTATGCCGTGCTGCCGTACATCCGTCCGTATTGCCCCAGCTCTGCCGCCTGCGAGCCCGCCGGTGCTGTCCAGCCGTTCGACGCCGCGGTGACGTGCGAGCTGCCGCCGCCGCTTGCCCCCACCGCGGAGCCATCGAACGCGCCCGCGCGTCCGCCGCCCGCACCCGACCCCGCCAGGCCGCCGTCGCCGCCGCTCACGATGTACCCTGTGCTGTTGGCGCCATAGGCCCCCGAGGCCCCCGAGGCCGCGGCGGCGCCGCCAGCCGCGTCCAGGTCCCGCTGCAGCTTTGCTTGCAGCTGCTGCGTACGGTGCTGCGGGTCAGTCCACTCCTGCGCCTGAAGCGGTACCTGCTGCTGCTGCGACTGCTGCTGGGACTGCTGCTGCTGCTGCTGCTGCTGTGCCTGCTGATACTGCTGTGCCTGCTGCTGCTGCTGCTGATAGTAGTGCTGTTGGTAGTACTGCGCGTACTGCCGCTGATACTCCTCATGATACTGCTGCGCTTGCTGCTGCTGCTGCGCGAGCTGTTGGGGCTGAAGCTGCTGCGTCTGCGGCTGCGCCTGCTGCGCCGCCTGGCCGTGCGCCGCCCCGGGTGCCGACGCGCCCGCTGCCGCCGCGAGCTGCCGCTGGTACTCGGCCATGTACCGCTCGTACGCCTGGCCGGGCGCATGGCCGCCCGCGGGGGCAGCCGCGGGCGCTGGCACGGGCGTGGGCGTGGGGGCGGGGGCGGGCGCGGGGGCATTGGCGTGGGCGCTGGCGTACTGCATGTAGTACTGCTCGTACGCCTGCGACCGGGCCTGGGTCTGCTGCTGCGGCTGCGCGGGGGCCGGAGCCTGAGCTGACGCATGGGCCTGGAGTGGGCCCTCCGCTTGGTACCGCTGTGCGTACTGCTGGTACTGCTGGTACTGCGGCACAGGCTGTCCGGAGGCGGCGCTGCCGGCGTCGAAGACCTGCTGCCGCTGCTGCTGCTGTGCGGAATCCATCCCCCCGCTGCCAAAGGCCGTGTGGGCGGACGCGGGCACAGCAGGCCGGAGGGAGGCGTAGGGCGCGGCCGCGGCGGGGGCGCCATAGGGCCCGGCCCCAACATGAGACGCCGGCCCACCGCCGCCAGCGCTGATGGCCCGGCCGTCAGCGCCTCCGCCGCCTGCGCCCGCCAGCGGAAGGCCTCCTGCGTTGGAGCCGCCAGCGCCGCCGTTGGCGTTGGCTGCCGCGGCGCCACCAGCGCCCCACAGCGCGCCCGTATCCGCGGCCCCGCCGGACGCCGCACCAGCAGCGGGTGCCGATGACCAGGGGGCCTGAGCGGCCTCCAGGTTCCCGGATGCCGGGGGGC
>LSYV01000006.1:2671227-2707668 GCA_001584585.1 Gonium pectorale | reverse complement strand
CCCCCCCCACAACTCCCCCCCCCCACACACACACGCGCGCGCTCCACCCGCCGCACTCACCATGAGACCACGCCTCGACGCTGCCCCGACCGCAGCCGAAGCTCCCGGCCCTCCGCGACCGCGACCGCCGCCCGTGGGCAGCGGTGCCGCGGGCCCCGAGCCGTAGGCGCCGGCGCCGCGGCCCCTGCCGCCGGGGGCGTAGCCCCGCCCCGGGCCGGCCCGCTGCCCCGAGGGAGGAGGAGGCGGAGCGTCCGAGGAGGGTCGGACGCCGCCCGCAGGACCCGAGCCCCGCCCGGGACCGCCGTACCCGCTTCCAGGCACCGGCCGCTGCGGGGCGGCCGCCGCCGCCGCCCTGGCCGCCAAACCCCCGCCCGACGGCGGCGGCGGCTGCTGCGCCTGCGGCCTGTGCCCGCTCGCGGGGGCTTGCGGCTCCGCCCTGGCGGCGGCCTTGGTGCCACCGCCCGCCTGCGCCGCCGCCGGCTGCTTCGCCGGGGGCGCAGGACCCGCAGCGCCGGCCGCGGAACCGGGGCCCCCTCCGGCGCTCTTCTTCCCGCCTTTGCCGCCTGCGCTGCTGCTGCTGCTGGCGGCGGCGGCGGCCGCCGCCGCCTTGCGCACCGACTCCTCATACTCCGCCGCCGCCTTCTCCATCGCGGCCCTCCGTGTCGCCGCCTTCTCCTCCTCAACGCGCTTCCGCTCCTCCTCCTCTGCCCGCCTGCGCTCCTCTGCCGCCCGGCGGCGCTCACCCTCCGCGCGCCGCCTCTCCTCTGCCTCCCCCCGCCTCCTCCGCGCTTCCTCCGCCGCTCTCTCCTCCGCCTCCATCCGCTGCGCAGCCGCCTCTGCGGTCTGCTGCGCCGCCTCCGCCGCCACGCGCTGCTGCTGCGCCTCCGCCTGCCGCTGCGCCTCAGCCTCCGCCCGCGCCGCCGCCTGCATTTCCCTGCGCAGCCGGTCGGCCTCCTCCTGCAGCTCCTCCGCCTGGCGCCGGAGCTCCTGCGTGGGCGGCATGGGCGGCATGCATGGGCGCATGCGCGGGCAACGGGCGACACGCGCGGCCCACAACACTACTCAACTCCGTAAGCAAAGTGACAACACGTGAGGAGGCTGCATGGCCCACGCCACGCTGGCCCAGCTGGGGCCACGAGGGCCCACACGAGTGGGCTGGGCAAGGGAGGGCTCCGGGTGCGAAGACGCGGCGCCGGCCGGAGCCATTCGCTAGCTGCCCGGCAGGCAGGCTGGCTGTTGCCCGCCAGGTGAGCAGGCCTGCCCCGGGCCCCGGCGGCTGGGACGCTCCCCCAGGCGCGGGCCGCACACGGTGGTCCGTGGGTGCGGCCGTGTGGCGGTGGTCCGTGGGTGCGGCCGTGTGGCGGTGCGGCTGCCGCGATGTTTCAAAGGGTGTCAAGACACGGGAGACGTGGGTGCGCCGCGACCCGCGCCAACAAGGGCCTGCACCGCTCCCGGGGCTGCTGCCTGGATAGCATGGATACAATGCACCCGGGAGGGCTACACGGGGCAGTCACTGGGGCAGCCAAGCCGCTCGAGCTGTTGGGCCGCGGGGTGGGGGAACCTTTCAGTTTCCCACACCACTGACCCCAGTACCCACCGCGGCGGTCGGCGCCTCAGCCTGTCCGCCGGTGCTGGCACCGCCCTCCGCGCCGCTCGCTGCCTGGCCGCCCGCCTTCTTCTTTTTCTTCTTGCCCTTCCCGCCGCCACTGCCACCCGCCCCGCCGTCGTCCGCGGCGGACTGCCCGCCGGAGCCATCTGCCGCGGTGCCGCTCGTGGAGGGCCCGGGCGCTGGCGGCGGCGCAACCGCGGCTGCTGCTGCTGCTGCTGACTGCGTGGCGTCCTGCTGCGCACGGCCGCTGGTCGCGAATGTGCTCTCCTCCGAGTGCTTGCCCCACTGCGGGCACAGGAGCACAGGCGGGGGCCGCGCAAAGGTCGGGGGCGCATGTCAGAGGGAGATACGAAAGGCGCACGGGGAAGCGGGGCAGGCAGGCAGCGGTGAAGGGCAGGAGGTGGCACGTTTCGGCGGCCAGGGGTCCTGGGGGCCAGCCATGCCGGCACCGGCGGGTGCATGTCCAGCGACGCCTCCTGCAGGCTGCGACGGCATCGCCTACGAGCATTTCCACGAGCACCTGACTCCAATGGTCCTTCCCGCCCGCACCCCCTCGCAGCCCCCCCCCCTCTCTGACTAGCCAACGCAACCCAGTGCCCGCCGGCAACCGACCGTGCCGACCATTCCTCCCACCCAGACACAGCTCCCCACCGCCGCAGAGCCGACCCTCCTCCTGCACACAGCATACTCACTCCGCCATCCGCCACCACCGACGCCGCCCCCACGCCCCCACACCCCCACACCCCGTGAGGGCCCGCACCTGCAGCTCGTGCTCCGAGCGGCCGTCCTGTGGCGCCACCAGCCAGGCGCCCGCTCGGCCGCGGAAGACGTACTTGGTCCCGGGGGCCAGCCCCGCCACGTCGAAGGTAGCGCTGGTGTCGGACACCAGCGTGGTCCAGGGGGCGGAGGCGGGGTCACCGGACCGCTTGTAGTCCAGCTCGAAGCTGCGAGTGGGTGTCGTTGGATTGGGAGGCGGTCTCATTAGGGCGGTCGGTGAGGGTGGGGTGGGGGGGCGAGGGCGAGGGGGGGGGGACATGACGCAGGCCGCCACGTTGGCGTAGCCAATCCGCGCAGGGTTTTGCACGGCCTTGCAGGCAGAGGTAGTAGCCGATCCAGCCGAATGCTGACACGCGCAGGTGGAGAGACTCCTGGCCCGTGCTCCACGTCTCTCAGCAGCACCAGTGCACCAGTGCCCGCCAGACAGCGGCCCTCTCCTCTCCCTCCTGCGTTCGTCTCCATCACTCCCCCTTCCCCTCCCCCCGACACCGCCCCCCCCCCTCGTCCCCACCGTATGAGCCGCCGCGCAAGCCAGTCATCCGCCCTCTTCTTGGGGTCCAGCGTCACCCGGATGGAGCTGTCGCTGCGCACGCCGCCCGGGTTGGCGGGCCGCGGCAGCTGCTGGCCCGCGAAGCGCATGAGGCCTGGGTCGGGCTGCTGCGACGCGGCGCGGCCCGCCTGCGATGAGAAGAACTCCTCTGCCTGCGGGGTGGGCGAGGGGGAGGGGGCAGTATCGGGGGGCCGGGGGTGAGAACCCAGGCGTGACGAACACGGGGCAGTGGGAAGGGAGCGGGCAGGGAGTGGGCCGGGCCGGGACGAGATGGACGGCGCGCCCGTGCGGTGCCGGGACGCGTGTGCGGGGCACATTGCGAGAGAGGCAGCCTCGGGGGCCGGTGTGGATGGATGGGAGGAGGGCACGAGGCAGTGGACGCCGTCAAAGGGGTGCACGGGGCCGGCTGGAGAGTGGAGAGTACGGCAGGATGCCATGACCCGACAACCGACGGCCCCTTGAGACGGCCACGCACCAGCGGCGCGCCGCGAGAGCCCCTTGGCCCCACGCCCCCCTGCTCCGTGCCCCCAATGCACTCCCCCCCCTCACACACACACACACCTCCCGGGCACGCCGCTTGCGCTCGTCCTTGCGCGCCGCCGTCTGGGCGCTCCGCGAGCGCTGCTGCGCCTCCCAGTAAGCCCGCGCCTCGTCCTCATCGTCCATGGTGCTGTAGCTGCCTGCGGGTGCGGGGAGGGGGGAGCAAACAGTCCGAGGGCATGGCGTGGGTGGGAGGGGGGAGGGGGAGGGGAGTGCGCAGCCGCCCGGGGCGCAGGCTCAGCAACGGCAGCGGCTGAGAGGCGCGCGGTGAAGGGGTTCGCCCGGGGAGGCGAGCCCATAGGACCCCCGGGAGCTAAATTGTCAGGGATTGCCCTCTTCGCGAGCTGGCAACGGAGGCACGAGGCGCGCGCCGGTGGGCTCACGCTCGGGGCGGGGCTCCGACCGGCCTGCCCGGCGGTTTGCGCAGCGTTCCGGAGCAGCCGGCTGAGCTCGAAGCCCCACCGAAGTAGGTGCGCCGAGCCGAAGCGCCACCTGCACAACACCCCACCCCCGCCCCCGCGTCAATCACCCGTCACCACGGCCACCGGCCTCGTTGGCGGCGCTGGGACACGTGTCACGCCGCACTCGCCCCGCCGGCTGTCGGCCGCCACCTGCTTCCCCACCCAACCCGGCTGAACTGCCCTCACCCGAGTCGTCGTCATCGTCGTAGTCGTAGTCATCATCCTCGCTGTCGTACGTGTAGTACGAGCCGCCCGGGGGCCCTGCGGATCACGACAGGGACAACGGGATCACACGCTTACCGCAACGCCTCCGCCCTCCACCCTCCGCCTCACAACAGGGCACCACGGCGCCAGCGCCATTGCCTCTCCCCCCACCTCCCCTTCCTCCTTCCCCAGGGGGCTCGCGCACCTCGCGGGCCGCCGCCGGTTCCGCTGCCGCGCCGCTGGCCGCCACGAGGGGGCGGCCCGCCTCGCGGCCTGCCGCCGCCGGGGAAGCCGCCGCCCGGGAAGCCGCCGCCCGGAAACCCTCCGCCGAAGCCCACCACGCCCAGCCCGGGCACGAAAAACAGGCCGGGTCCGCCCATGCCCATGCCCATGCCGCCCGGGCCGCCCGGGCCGCCTCGGCGACCCGACCGTCCGCCCATGCCGCCCATGCCGCCAAAGAACCTGCACAGTGGGGGACAGAGCGGGTGGGTGGAGGTTTCGGGCGGCCGGGAGGCTTGCGGCCACGAGGGGCCGTGAGGTCCTGGTGTGGTGCGGTGTGGTGTGGTGTGGTGTGTAAGCTCCACCATGCGCCAGCGCTCCTCCGCGCAGCCAGCCGAGCCGCGACCCACACGGCTGCTGCGCCCCCTCGGCTGCTGCGCCCCCTCATGGCGGCCAGGACACTGCAGCCAGCCCTTGACCGCAATTCCCCGCCCCACTACGCCCAAGTACGTGTCGCCTCTTCATCCCCCGCCCTCGACACCTGCGTTGCCACCCGCCCCCTGCCCCCCGGTCAATGGGTCCCGCCCCACGCACATCTTGTAGAAGAACTCGGACCGCAGCACGTCGGCAAAGTCCTCAAAGTCGTCTTCGTCGAAGATGTCGTCGGGGTTCAGGTCGTCGAGGTCGTCCTCGTCGTCCCCGCCGTGGTGGCCCTTGGAGGACAGGCGCGCGTAGGCGGCAGAGATCATCTGCGCAGGGGCGGTTAGCGGTTGGGCGGGTGGGCGAGTGCGCCACGGTGAGCGGGGAGGGAGAGGGGGCGAGGGGAAAGAATGGGTGTGGTGGTGGTGGTGCCGGTGGTGGTGGTGGTGGTGGTGGTGCCGGTGGTGGTGGTGGTGGTTGAGGGTAATGAAGAAGCGAAATGGGTCGCGTCGCGGACACCGAATCGTATACTGGTGGTGGGGGGTCGGGTGAGAGGAATGGCGTCGGGTGGCGCGGCGGTGGGCGAGGGGTGGAGGGAAGCGGCGGCGCCACCTCCATCCCTGTGTGTGCACCCGGCAGGAGGGGGGAGCGCGGCACGGGGGCGCCGACGACGGCCCCCGTGTGACGGACACGCACATGCACGTAATCAGCGAAGGTCGCTGCCGGGGAGGCCGGGGAGGCGGAGGCACGGTGCTCTGAATAACCCATTATCGTTGGCACCCCAAGCGGTCGGCTGGTCCCGCGCCCGAGCCGACCGCACACACGGAGGGAGGGACACCAGGGACACCGCTGTCGCGCTCGGTTAGCCCACCCGGCCAACCGACCGTGCCCGCCGGCAGCCTTGCACTTCGCCGGCCTGCGGCTCGCTTCCTGGGGTACACTTCTGCCCCCTCCAACGCCCGACACGTGCCGACGGCCGTGGGGCGCCCAGCGCCACATGCAACCGTAACGCGAGCGCCCCCACTGCCCTTACCCCGCACAGGGCAGCGGCTTCGGCCGTCCGCATCGCCGTGGGCGTGCTGCTCCCTCCTCACACACCCCACCGGCGCACGCACGCGCAGCAGCCGTTGCCCGCAACCCCAAACCGCATATCAACGTCCTCTACCCAGGGTTTTGGCGACGCCCTCCCCCAACATGTAGAAACACACACCTGGAACCGCAAGGTGGCCGCTTCCTTGTCCGCATTCTTGTCGGGGTGCCTGTGGGTCGGCAGTCGGGAGGAGGCAGTCGCCAGGAGGCGCGGGAGCGCACGAGCGTGGCTTGGCCGCCGGACCGCTGGCGCTGCGACAACAACTGTCTACAAAACCCGCTAGAGGCAACGAAGGGCGCCGCGCCAGGCCCCGCCCCAGGCGCGCACGCCCACGAGTGTGCAGAAAGGACGCGGGTTGCGTCGACACACGCGCTGATACTCCGTGTGCAGCGCTCCGCTGGCCAGGACGCGCATGAGCCTTGGATCCAGCGAACCATGGGTCGGGGGAGGACAGTGGAAGCAGCGGCCCACATGAGGCCCTCACAGCCCTGCGCAGCGCCCTCATAATCTCTAGGCCCTGGCAGGGGTGCTGGAATGCACCGGGATGTTTCCAGCACGCCGTGCTGGGATGCCGCTGAGGTCCGGGGGTGTCGCTCCGGCCAAAAGACCAGCCCATGGGGGGAACTAGCGCACCATTGCAGCGCTAGCTTCTTGTAAGCCTTCTTAATTTCGTCTTCTGTGGCTGCCTGTTGCAGGTGCGCGTCTAAATCAGCGACACGCCGACCGGCAAGCCAGGTGCAGAATGAACCGCAGCACAGTGCGGAAATGCATTGTCCGCCTTGCACAACGGTGACGGGTGCAGACAGGCTTGGCGGGCTCCGGCTCCGGGACGGGTAGATCATGTGCGCCAACACGATGACCTACCTCTGTGACCCCCAGTTCCTCCAGCGCTTGTGCGCGCGTGAGCTTCATATTGGCGGCCTAAACACAACACTGCTCATAAGCCCTCCAAACCCAAGTCCCGCGCACAAGGCAGATTGTTACTTCTCCTGTAGCTCACAAGGTCATGATGCCACAGACAAACTCCCCAGTCGCAGGCCCCGCCTGCCGTGCAATAAGTCGTTGCAGTCGTTGCCGGCCTGACCATAGAGGAGGCAAGAGGGGCACCACGTTGTCAGTGCGCACGCTTCCCTACACTCGCCATCCATCAATCCATCGAACGCTGAACTGCGCTCTTCCTCGGCGCCCCGCTGCCAAGGCCGTTTGGTCCCCGGCTGCTGGCCCTTTGTCCCAATTCTTCTAGGCAAATTAGACACTATCCTCTGAAGCTGACAGCGTACGTAGCATTTGCATAGAATTTGGGCGAGCGACTCGGGCCACTTCCTTCCCAATCTCGGCCAGACCTGACGATGAAGGGCATCAGCATCGGTATCAATGCTCGTATGACCCGCATCTGGGGTGCTTATGAGCGCCAATTGAGTCGCCGGCCGGTCCTCACCCAGTGCGCGACCTCGGCCCTGCTGTGGGCGGCAGGCGATGTCCTTGCGCAACGGTGCGTTCCTTTTGGATATCATGAGATGTTCGAGTTGCAACGGATAGACGCGCCGCACGTGGACTTGCTTGCGGGTGCACGCGGGTGCGATTGCGCGGTGCTCCTGATGTGCGCGGCTTCTTTCAATCCCAATGGCGGCAATGAACGGTTACGAACGACCCTGATGTATGGCTGTGATGTCGCCAACAGGGTGGCTGAGCAGCGGCGAGCGAGCGAGGTCGACGGGCGCCGGGTGGCCTGCACCGCCGCTTTCGGCGCTGTCTTCATGGGCCCTGTGGGGCACTTCTGGTACCACTCTCTGGACGCGGTCTGCGCGCGGCTGCTGGGGGCAGGTTCGCCGGCCTTCCTGGGGGCCAAGGTCCTGGCAGGTGGGTCCAGGCCAAGAGTGCTGGAAGCAGCCGCCATCGTCGCGGGGGCGTGGCGCAGCCCGCAGGCCGTATTAACCCGCACTGCCCTCGTGGCCCGGGCCCCTCACCACCCAGACACGATGATCATGGGGCCGCTCTACGTGGTGGCCTTCTACGCTTGGGGCTGCGCGCTGATCGACCGGTCAGGCCTGGAGGGCTTCAAGGCCAAGATTACGCAGGTATGCTACGGCGCTGTACGCCCAAGTCGGTCGTCTCTGCACTCATGTCCACAGCCTCCGAGCCGAGCAGCCCTGCGTGCCACCGTGTCGTCCGCCTCCCTCGGTCGTCACCCCCCTCCCGGCTGCCCGCCCGTCACGCCACGCCCTGTGCTCCCCGCCACCCCTTGCCCCACAGGACTTCCTGCCGACCTTCACTGCGGAGCTTGCGGTGTGGCCCCTGTTCCAGATGTTCAACTTCAGCCGCATCCCGGTGGAGCACCAGCTGCTGGCGGTCAACGGAATGACGCTCATCGTAAGCGGAAGCGGAGCGGGGGGTGCAGAAGCAGGGCCGGGCGTGGAAGCGGGGCGGGGGCTGCGGCCGGGGAGTAATGGCCTGCGGGAGTATGGCAGCGTGCGTGCGGCGTGACGGTGGCGCGGGAGCCACGGGTGCACGTGTGGCGACCCTGTGGGGGGCATGTGCAGAGCGCAAGCGAGCCCACTCGTGTTGATCCTCCACTGTCGCCCGCGAACACGCCTTGACGATACGGCTGGCCCCTTGCTGTGCGGGTCCCCCTCCCTCTCCCCATCGCACCACAGGACGCCTGCTTCCTGTCCTGGGCTCGCTCCCAGGACGACTGGGTGGCCACCGCCACGGCGGCCTTCCAGGCGTTCAAGGAGGGCCGGCCGGTGCAGCTGACGCAGCCGGAGGGGCCCATCAAGTCGCTGGCGCACGGCCGGCCGCTCTAGCCGCCCTGCGCCAGCACGACTGTCCGCATGGTGAATGCAATGCTGCCTGATGGCTGTAATAGCGAGGTTGCAAGAATGGTTGCGTCCTCGTGGCCTGCACGTTGTTGGCCCGAGCGCAGGGTGTGGGGCTGCGAGCTGCACAGATGATGCCGTTTCGCAGCGGATGGCGGGTGCCATGGACGGGCGGGGCGGGGCGGGGTAATGAAGAAGATGCGGACGAGCGCGAGGTGGGTTTCGGGCCGCTTGGGTGGTCTGGCAGCCACTCGCTGCGCCTGGCCGCGCGCTTGGGTGCGGGGAAACTGCCTTTGGCGATCCCTCCGGTTGCGGCACTGCAGCAGGACTGCCGGAGCACGCAAAGCAGGTCCGCTGCTGCAGTGAGGTTGTGCTGTTGCAGCCGGGGCGATGTGGGCCTACTTGCCTGCTTGCGGTAGCGGGTGCGGGTCAGGCGCTGAAGCGGGGACGGAGAGTCACGGAGGGAGCGCTTGCGTGAGCAGACAGGAAGCGAGAGACGCCTAGTTACGCCATTGATCCGTTTCTGTTACTGGACCGTTTGCCAAGACGGTCGCGAAGCCGTGAGATGAGAGGAGAGAGGGGTGTTCTGACGAGCCACGGAGCTGAGACACTGCCGCTCGTCGCCGTGCTCAATTTTGCGGATGTTGCTGACACGGACGATGCGTCGATACGTGACTGGACGTGTTCTTTTCTTATGTTGGCCTTCCCATACATGCTTTCCGGTGATTGAAGGCCGTGTGCGGGGCGCGTTTGTCAACGAGGAGAGTGATTCTTTCCCGCCGGCGTTGCTCCGCTTAGACCGCGGTTACTGCAGTTTTCCGGCGTCAGATTGTGGCGCGTTGCTGCGTAACTGCTTCTGTGGTAGGCTGTAATATCTCCTGGCGCCGCGTGGCAGGAAGGGTCGCGTGCGGCCGCCTCGGCGTCCGTTGAGCGTCGGCTGCGACCGTACCGTACCCCCTGACTCACCACGCGCTGTGCCCCTGTTCAAGATTCACTGTGTGTTCAGTTGGTGTGTTGTCGCGTATCGTGGCGTATTCGGGCAGGCTGCTGTGGAGCTGATACGCCTCAAGGGCCGAGCGCTGCTCCGGCATTCGCCGCCTCCCGGGTCATCGGAGGAGGCAGTTTGTGTACGTAGTCGTGTGTGCCATGGCATCAACCGCGCTGCATCATGTAAAGGAGGCCACGGGCGTCCCACAGACGAATGTCCCGGTGTCGACGTCGCGCCAGCTGAGCGCATGCACCGCTTGGCACCTCATTACCCGTGGGTCTGCCTGGGACCCGATGCGGCATCTTCAGGCTCGGGCTGTTGGTGTTATCAAGGGCCAAGTGATGCGGGGGCATCTCCGACGCACTTCGGCGTTCCTGCGGCAACAGAATGGGGGCCTTGGCATTGTAAGGCCCAAGGTTACGCCGGTAACAGTCGCCGACTCGGGGACATCATGCACGCCCGCATGGCAACCGATGTACACGGTGCTGACTCTCAAGGAGCTGAAGAGGCACTGAAGCAATAGAGCAGCGTTCGCTCAGCCCTGGCTGTCGAGGAAAACCACGGAGGCGACACGGGTACAATTCAGCCGCTATATTACATGCATTCAACTGTTGAGGTGCCTCGCCCAAAACGCAGGCGCTAGATACGCTAGACTTGCCACTAAATTGCCAATCATCTCAAATCCCGCGCAACAATGACGGTCAATGGCACGACGACGCAAACAACCGTGCCAACCGCAACGGCGTGATTTAGGTTTGCGCGGAAGCTTACCATGGTCTCCTAGATTGGGGAATGACATAGGCATGAGGACAAAACCGGGTGGCTGGCACACAGGTAAAAAACCGTGCGGGGACCCTCACTCGCGAGCATGCATGAGCCCGAAGGAGTATGCACTCCCCAGACAACGGTGGCAACATGCCCATGCAGCGGTACAAGAACCAGAGGGAGAGGGCACACCCAGGCACTCGCGGTATTAACTTAGATCGAAATATGGAATCGCGTCTCCTCTCGGTGCGGCCATCTGTCAAAGACAGACAGACAGAAATAGACAGAACCGGACACAAAACACCAACTCAGATCCACCTGTTTGGTGACACGCCACGCTTTCAACCTTGAAGCGAGGACGCCCCTGACTTTCATTGCACCACACGTCACACAATCGGCACTTCCATACACCGCTCCTACCAAACACGACGGCACAAAGCCGCACTCTGCCAAAGCACCCGTATGCTCTCCACGCAAGCACGCGGCGCACTCGGGGCTTCATCTCACGACTCGTCTCGGGACTCGTTATCAACGACTCTCCTAACATAGCCGACGCCAAGACAAGCTCAGCCAACTCCCAACTGGCAACGCACAACGGAACCGTCTCTCTGGCGCACCGCGCCGCTGGCTGCCCCAGCCTCGCGTGCATAATCAAATGTACAAAAGCAGGTGACCGGGTTAGTGACCGGGCATGCCCTCAGATGCGTAGAGGGCCTGTGAAGGCATGGCAGTGCCGTGCACTGCACTGCAATGCGGTGCACGGCACGCCCTCTGCAGCACTCGTCAAAGCACGCCGCTCCAGCGTCCACCCTTTCAGCCCGCATAGATGCTAGTACACAAGCCCGCAGGTTGCTAATACACCAAAGCTAAACCAGCAACACAGCAACTCGACTAAACGCACGGCCTAGTCAGCTCATGCCCGGGTTGAGTTTGTGTCTGTCCAAACGGGACCTACATCATGGAACGCGCGCGCTGCATGCGTTCCGCGGTCGCCCTCAGCCCTGGCGCCCGAGCCAAGGGGTCGCCCTCAATCCACGGCCTTTCCTCTCGCCGCCAGGTGCCCAACCCCGGCCTACCAAAAGATGCCCCCGCCGTTCCCAGTACTGTTGCACGTGGCACTGGCAGCCATCAAGGCCCGGTGGCCCAGGCTGGGCTGCGGGGTGGCGTCCCACAGGCACGCCGCGAGCTCGCGCCGCCTCGCCTCGGCCGCCGAGCGCGGCGGCGGCTGATCCTGCGGCGCCTGCGCGCCGTAGCTCAGCCAGTCGCCACCGCCTCCGCTTGCGCTACCTGCGCCGCTCGCCTCCGCCTCCTGCACCCTCCGCTTGCCAGCGCCAGATCGCTTGCCCTGCCGCTGCCGCTCGCGCGCGTCCGCCGCCTCCCGCGCGGCACCCTCAGCGGCAGCAGTCGCCGTCGCGGCGGTGCTCTCCGCCTCGCCGTTGCGCGTTCGCGCCCAGCTGAGAAAGCAGACGTCGAAGAGGGTGGCGATGTTGACGGCCAGCAGCTGGTGCTGCACGGGCACGCGGCTGAAGACGGCCGCCATGTAGGGCGGCCACACGAGCGCCTCGGCCAGCATGGTGGGCACGAACTCGGAGCGCAGCTTGGCGGTGAAGGCTTCGCGGCTCAGGCCGTCGATGGCCAGGCAGCCATAGGCGAAGAACACGAACACATAGCAAGGTGAGTAGAGCAGGTTGTCCACCGCCACCTGTGGCGCGGCGGGCAACGGTCGTTTCAGAGACCTGCGTTGCACCGCGCTGCACTCGGCATGAGGATGCCCACAACTTAAAACGCTGGGTGATTAAGCCTGCGATAGACGGCACAACCGAGAGCAGCAACCCCTGCGAACAACACACCTTGAGGAGCATGGACTTGGTGCTGCACGCCAGGCCCAACTTGAGCACCAGATGCTCCAGCAACTGGTACCAGCAGTGCCCAGCCGGCCCGATCAACGCCCCACCGAACGCAGCGGTCATAGCCACGCGCCGGGCGTCCACGTCGCCGCGGCCCCCACGCTCGATGCGCTGCGCCATGCCTGCAAGGGGTCGCATCCCCTCAATTAAGTACAAACGTGACTGCAACACGTGACGTGCGTCAGAGAAGATCTACTGCCCGACCTCTCGCTCTCCCTACATAAGCAAAAGCCATTCGCGGTCGCGTGAGAATACAATGACCGCATATCGGTATACAAGAGCCTACATGTAGTTTTGTGCTGATGTACCGGGCGCATCTGCGAGCGGAACCGTCGCAGGGGGCCACAACGGCAGTTGGCATGCCATTTGCCACCCCTCTTGCTCACCATCGCCGACGCCCCAGAGCAGCGCTGAGCTCATGGCCTGTGTGAGAACGGGCCGCTTGCGCAGCTGCGTCTCATAGGCGTTCCAGGCACGGCTAAACCAGGCTCTGTTGAAGGGGCCCGCACCCGAGACGGTCAGCGCAGCCGCCATTCTGCTTGCTATTGCAGTAGAAAAATTGGTTCTCGTGTACTTCGGGGAGCTGCTAGACTTCTTGTGGCGGTGGGCGATGGCCCATACCGCGCGGGCTCCGCGCTCCGCTCAGCCCCTAAGCACCGCTGATCCGATGAGTGTCGGGAGTGACGAACCCCCGCCAGCGTGTCGCGCTTGTTGGCCGCTTCGGCGTAGGAGAAGCAAGTAGAAGCACCGCGCAAGGAAACGCAAGCGCAGAAGCCTGCGAATAAGGCAGCCACCCCATTCCTCAAACAGACATCTTTTGAGCAGCGCCGGGGTGCGAAAGCGACAGGATCGGCATGCCTTGCCGACGCGACAAACCGTGAACCGTCCCTTGCTGGGGGAGCAGCTTGCTTGATGCGACTTCCCCGCGTCAGCATTATCGCAACCACTACGCCCTTGCGAATGGCGCGCGGACGCCGGGTCGCTCGCCTGAAAGGGAGAAACTTCCAATTCCTTCTCCCAGGTTCAGTCGCTCCAGCCCAAAGCAGTCCAACAGTCGGATGAGGCGATGGAAAATCACAGAACAAGCTACTGAGTGTTTAGGGAGAGGCCCCGAGGGCGTGGTAGAGAGACGGAGGAGCTGTTCGGTAGGTGAGATGCGCGCTGTATGCAATATTTATTCGTGGAGCTACTCGTCCCTGCTTATACCCAGGAAACGAGGAGAGGGGCGGTCTCAATGCTCTATGCTCGTCCCAGGCCGTGAACATAAAACCGCCAACGGGGCTACCACTAGTGGCCGGCCATAATGGACTCGGAGTGTGTATAACACACCTATTAGTCAAGAAAGCCACAACCGGGTGTTGGCAGAGCAGTCCCGAGCAGTGATTGATCAAGGCACATCGCTACCAGGCCATTGCCGACGGGGCAGCAACTAGACAACGATCTCAGGGGATTGACTCCATTCCGTTGCTCAGGTCAAGCATGCAGCGCCAGCTGGCCCAGCCCCCGCGATACGTCGGTTCCCCGCGGGCACCGTCGTGTGCCCCGGCGCCGCTGCTCCGCACATGCCCGCGCATGCTCGCCGCTTCTGCTCGAGTGGCCGCACCGGCGGCCGGCGCGCTGCAGTCCGGGCTTTCCTCCCAGCCGCTGCGCCCTCCGGTGTATGCCGCTGGTCCGGCACGCCCGGTGCTGCGCCGCGCCGCCCCGCGCGGTGGCATGTTTGACGATCCCATCGTGGCCCGTCCGCCTGCCAATCCCGACCCCTCGCTCTTCAACGAGGACTTTTCGCCCACCGAGCCCAAGAACCGTACCTTTGACACGCTTGACTTTGCGACCTTCTGGATTACGCTCGTCATCTCCATCACCACCTACTACCTCGCCGCCAGCCTGGTCGACCTGGGTGAGTGCACGGCCAGGGAAGCGCCTCAGCGGGAGCCATCCACACGCATGGGGGGGCCTGGGAGGCCTGGGAGGCGGGGGGGGCCGCCCGACGCGGTGCTCGCTGACGGGGCGGCCTGGACGCAGTGGGGTCTCCCACGTCACTTAGCCGGTCCCCTTGGGCCCCCACTTCTGGAGACCGAGGCCGGCATCGACGCCTCTGCAGCTCACCTTCCTCGGGAACATGACCGCTGCCCACTCTTCTGCCGCCCTCCCTGTGCCGCCCCCGCCTCCGCATCGATGGACCTCATTTGATACCCGGCGCCTGAGATCTGCCGCTGTGCCCTGACCGCGCCCCGTTCACCGACCCACCTCTCCCGCAGGCATGTCGTGGTGGCAGGGCATCCTGACGGTCTTCTTCGGCAACCTCATCACGCTGCTGCCCATGGTGCTCAACGCGCACCCCGGAACCAAGTACGGGGTGCCCTTCCCCGTGCTCGCGCGCGCCAGCTTCGGCATCCTGGTGCGTGGCTGGGCGACTCCTCGGGCGGCCTTTGGGCTCCTGGCCGGCCTAGCACGCAGCTGTGGATCCCGCCGCGCTCCACCACCTCACACCCCTCTGCCACCCCGCTCCCCGCGACTCCCAGGGCGCCAACCTGCCTTCGCTCTCCCGCGCCATCGTCGCGTGCGGCTGGTTCGGCATTCAGACCTGGATCGGGGGCTCCTCCATCTACCAGATGCTGATGGCCGTCACGGGCGGCGCGGTTGCGGGCCCCGTGGTGGGCTGGCTGGGCATCTCGCTGCCCGAGCTGGGCTGCTTCCTGGCCTTCTGGCTGGCACAGGTGTGCTTGGCACTGGGGCCCACGGGGGCAGCTGCCAGTGTGACAATGTACGAATACAGCATGCTGGAAGGGGCCATTGTGTTCGGGGCATGGTGGCAGTGTGCAGCGGGGGGAGGAGGCGCGGCGGATGGGCTGATGCAATCTGGTGAATCATGTGGGTTCATTGGATGATGCGTGCGGGACAGGTATGGGCAGGTGGCTGGCGCGGCGGGGACGCAGCGTTGACGGGCAAGCGAACGAGGAATGAATGGTGTACTCGCCGAGGAAATGGAGGGTGCGGGGCGCCATGGCACGCGACCCAGAGCGCCACTGGAGATCGTCGTCCATCGCGTGCATGCCCCACGCTCCCTCCCTGCCGTGGCCTTACCCGATGCTTCAGCGCCTGCCAACGTCAGCCAGCCTGTAGGACTGACAAGGCACTCCCTGCCCCTCCCGCCCGGCATCCCTCCCTCCCTCGCCGCTCCTGCCCAGGTATGGATCGTGCTCCGCGGCATGGAGTCGATCCGCATCCTGGAGAAGTACTCTGCGCCCATCCTCATCGGCCTGTCGCTGGCGCTCATGGGCTGGGCGGTCACCACGGCCGGCGGGCTGGGGCCCATGCTGTCCACGCCCAGCCAGTTCGGGCCGGGCATGCCCAAGGTGGGCGTGCGGGCGGCTGCCGCGTACTGGACCCGACCCCCCGCCCATCTCGACCAGCTGGGACGTGCTTGTACAGCAGTAATAACATACCGTATTCCTGTGCGCGGGCTCCTTGCCGAGTCTTAACCGCCGTCGGAGTCCGTCTGTCCGTAGCTGCCCGTTGCTTCATCTCTCATCGCCGCTGTTGCACGTGGAAGCTAGCGGGCCTTCACGCGGGAACGCGAGCGCATGGCGCCAGTACCGGCGCCTACTGACGGCCTGCTGCGTCCCCCCACGACGCGGCTCGGGGCTCCGCAGGAGGGCATGTTCTGGAACGTGTTCTGGCCGGCTGTCACTGCCAACGTGGGGTACTGGGCCACCCTGTCGCTCAACATCCCCGACTTCACGCGCTACGCCAAGAGCCAGAAGGACCAGGTGCAGCTGGGGGCGAGGGCCGGAGGGCTGGACGACGTTCCCAATAGACAAGCCGGAGGCGCATGACACGGGATGGGGGTTGGGGCGGGAGTGGAGGGGCTTGGTCCGTTTGTCGTGGATTCCATGCTAGGGTCGAATGGGGGCAGAGGCCCGCCAGCCATAGCGAGGCCGACTACCGATACGAATCCACATATGGGAAGCCGGTGGCGATGCTGTCTTCCCGGGGGGGGGGTCAGGGAGCACAGGTGTTGCTGGCTGCCGGCCGGCCCGTCATTTCCCTGTGCATCTCGCGCGGATGCGCTTCCCCGCCTGCCCTCTTTCCTGCCCCTCCACACCCCACGTCCCTGTGCGCAACGAGTAGGATACCTTGCACCGGGGCATCTTTCCCCGCCATGCTTTCCGCACCCTAGCCCGGCACCCCAACCTGACCCCCGCCCGGCCGCAGGTTATGGGCCAGGCCATCGGTCTGCCGCTGTTCATGGCGCTGTTTACGTTCCTGGGCCTGGCCGTCACCTCGGCCACCGTGGTCATCTACGGCGAGGCCATCATCGACCCGGTGCAGCTGCTGGGCCGCATGGAGGGGCTGCTGCCCATATGCA
Source organism: Gonium pectorale (assembly GCA_001584585.1). Lineage (NCBI taxonomy): Eukaryota > Viridiplantae > Chlorophyta > Chlorophyceae > Chlamydomonadales > Volvocaceae > Gonium > Gonium pectorale. The sequence goes on along the minus strand of LSYV01000006.1, from coordinate 2,690,953 downwards.
TCTCGCTATTCGGTGCGTCGAGCGCGCGCAGGGCACCTGCGGGTCAGGGCATAGGGGACCAGCGCTGGGTGGTCCCTTCCCTCCCCTTCCCCAGACCGTATATGCCATTTCTGTTGCCTTTTCTGTTGCGCGTGTGTACTCCGCCCGGGCAACTCGCCCGCTGCCCGCACTGACCTCACCGTGGCGCCGCTCCACCCCCGCAGGCCTGATGTGGGCCACGCTGACCACAAACATCGCCGCCAACGTGGTGGCCCCCGCCAACGCGTTCGTCAACTGCGCACCCAAGTTCATCACCTTCGAGGTGCGAGCGCGAACGCGCGTCCACATCGCCTAGCTAGGCCGGATCTTTACGGCCCCGGCTCACTTCCAACGCAAGGCTCCTGCGCCCTCGTGTCGGTGTACCGGTGCTTGAACGGGCCGCTGGCTTTCCGGGTACTGCCCCCGACCCGTTCGCATCCTCCAAGATCGGTCTGTTGAAATCTCTGATCTGCAACTCCCCCCCCCCACACACGCTCGGCTAGGATGCTTTTGCAAACTACCTTTCAGACCTGTCTTCTGCACTCCGTCACGCATACGTAACACACGGTCGGATCATTAAGGACACACTCTCGGGTGCACATGCACGGACCCTGCACGAATGTTTGCATTTTCAACACTTGCACGCATCCAGGGCCTCGGTTGTGAGCCCGGATCCCTGGCAGCGCACGCACAGCGCGTCGCTCTCGCTCCGCTGGACCGCACATGGCACCCCTCGCTCCCGGGCTGAATTGAGTCGGACTGAGGAGTCCTTGTGCATCCCCCACCCTTCCGCCCGACCGCACGCCCCGCCCGTGTGGCAGGCTGGCGCGCTGGTGACTGCGCTGCTGGGTCTGATCATGATGCCCTGGAACCTGGTGTCCTCCACGCACGGGTTCGTCAACACCTGGCTCATAGGTGCGCCGCGGGCAGCCCGGGGCAGGGGAAGCAGGCATCTCCTGCCGCCACCTGACGGGGCCGCGATGGGGCGAGTCGGCGAGTGTTGCTGCGGTCGTCCACACACCCTGAGCCGCCGGGACGAGGCGAATACTCCCTCCTACAATGCCCTCGTCGTGAACGGTGCCGTGCCGAAATGCGGCAAGAGCTGTGGGTGTTAAGCGCAGTGTTACCTCCCCAGCGTGGCGGGGATCGCTGTGCAAGAAGATCTTCACCGTTTGACCCGCGCACCGCCCCGCTCCGCCCCGCGTTACGACCCGTTTGCCATGTTCACCGCCCCCGTCCCGCCCAGGCTACTCTGCGCTACTTGGCCCCGTGATCGGCATCGTGATGAGCGACTACTTCCTGGTGCGCAGCCGCAACCTGGACATCGACTCGCTCTACCGCTCTGGGGACAAGTCTATCTACTGGTACAAGGTGCGGAGGGGGTAGGGCGGGGAGCGGGGCGCCTTGGTAGCGGGTGATCACCATGCGCGTCCATACCCTCCCTGGGTGTATCGTTCGCTCAAGGCCCGCGTACGTGCCATACCGTTGCGCACATAGGTCCACTGCTGCCGCTCATTCCCTTGTCGCAGCATCCTCCCACCCCTTCCACCACACTTTGCACCTCCTCCTTCCCCCGCTCGGCGCTCCTGCTTACATCCGCGTTCCCGCCATCGTCGCTACCGCTTCCTGCCCTCTCTTCCGCAGAACGGCTGGAACACCGCGGCGCTGTGGGCCATCCTGATCGGCGTGCTGCCCACCATGCCGGGCTTCCTGGCCACCGTGGGCGTGCTGTCGGGCCTGCCGCCCATCTTCGGCCAACTCTACGACTGCGCCTGGTTCGTGGGCGTGGCGGTGTCGTCAGTGGTGTACTGCCTGCTCATGCGCGGCGCACCGGGGGCCTACGTGGACGACCCCAAGTCGGCGACTGAGCCGCAGAACCCCCTGGGCTCTGTGGACGGCGCCAGCGCGTGAGATGGGCGCGTGAGCACTGGCTGGTGTAGGGAGAAGGGAGGCGCGTCTGTGCGAGGCGCAGGGCAGGGCACGAGAGGCTCGCGTGGTTCCATAAGCAGAGCTTGTGGGTACGGGGCGCGGATGATACGTTGTGTTGGCAGCCCGGCGGAGGACGATCGGAGGACGGATTAAGGCGGGGACGCCGGGCAGGCGGGCGCGCGGATGAGGTTGGCGTGTAAACCGTACATACGGCGGCACAGGTGCGCCGAGCGGCGTCTATTGACTGGATTGCTCGTGTTTAGTGTGCATTTCATACCAGCACCTAGGCAACGCCACAGTGGCTTGCCCCTCTACGGGAGCGGGCTGCTGTCCCGGTCGCCGTTTTGCATGAGGTGCCCTTCTTTTGCTTCCGAGAGTGAGAGTGTTTAGCTCCTAGAGAGGGTGAAACCGTTTGGCGGCAGGTGCTGTTGGCGACAGCACCGTGGTTGCGCACCTTGTGCGTCGTACGCATGGCCTTTCGAATACCGTGACATTTTGATCGTGGGCTGCACATGTCACTTGTGACAACACGCTTCGACGCTTTTGCATTCTTTTCCAGCCGTTCTGACGTGCACTGTGTACTTTAAGGACTCAACATGGACTCTCTCCGGGTGTGTTTGGCGTCTATTAGCGCTGGTGGTCCCCCGAAACTAGCTTCTCTCTTGCATGTGAGCCTGTATCGTGCGGTCCGCACGACTGTACCCAGAGGCAGGGATGGCAAATTGCCACACGTGTCGACCTGTAACGAATATTAAGGCACTATGATGCCTTGCCAATCCAGGGATAATGAAAGTATGCTGGGTAAACGTCCTTAAGCAATGACGCTGGTCCAGATGGCTGCAGTCCGCGCGCTGCGTGCTCAGGCATGTCGATATGCTGCCCGGGAACGTGCAAGTGCGACAGTGCAGGTGGGTGGGTAATGCGGGACGGGTGTATCGAAAGATAAAGCTGATGGTTTGGATTTGTCTGGGTTGCGTGCCAGCCGGCACCCGGCAGGTAGTGACATGGACGGCAGCATGTCGTACACCGTACGTAGTCGGTGCAGGTCGCTCGGAGCAAAGGCTTGCGAGCTACCTTATTGGTTAACAACTGTAGTTGACCTTGATCACTGCTTAGGGCTCCGAGAGACGAGCAGACCCTGGTATCCTCGGGACGAACAACATAGCTTCTTTGAAGCACCAAACACTTTTGTTTAAACATGCCAAGCAAGCTTGCTACAATACATACTTGCTGTAGATAGCGGCGAGTCATTTCAAACTTAGCAAAGACAGTTCGCTTGGTTTGCCTTTCCTGAGGCATGACTCAAGTAGGGCATGCTGATGGGACCTCAGGCGCGAATCTGTCGTCGGCTACAGCAGCCTTCGTTCTGGGGGCCGACTCTCCCGGGTCCGCCCGCAAAGCTGGGCCCCGGCGCGTGAGCCTCGTGTCCAAGATCCCGCTAAGGCCTGCTGGGAACAATAGCCAACAAGCTGCTCCGCCGTCGGTGCGTAGGGAGGCCCGAGTGCCTGTCAGGTTCGATCGCCAGCAGCCCGCAGCACAGGAGCACGCGATGGCCCCATGCCTTCTGTACGTGCAAGAGTGCATACTTGGGTTGCTGGCATATTGATGGCGCCTGCAAAACCCTCGCCAGCCCTGCCAGCAGCCAACGGGCCTCCTGCCTCCCCTCTTTGCAGACTTTCGCCACGGTGCCTGCCAGTGCGCGGGGTGCTCCGCCGTCTCAGCCGGCAGCTCCTCAGGCCTTCAGGCCTACAGGCTTTGGCGTAGGCGCAGCAGCTCCGGCGGCTGCCACAGCAGGACCCAGCCTGGCGGCAGGGGCACATGGCGCGTCCGTGTCTGCAACAGGGCTTTCTGGGCCGGACCTCCCCAGTGACGCAGCTGGGGCACGTGGGGCAGCCGGTCAGGTGCCTTCATTTGCCGTGGGTGCTGCAGGTGAGGCCAACGGCCCGGTTACGGGCACACGGGCAACAAACTGCCAACCTCGACACCTTCCGCCCGTGGCAATATCCCCCAGATATCACCTGGAAGCACATCTGGGGCAGCAACGTACCATACCTGCTTGTGGTGTTGCGTATGCTGAATGCACGCCACCTATTTGAATGCAGACGGGCTACCGGTGGGGCTGGGCACGCCACGCGGCGGCCGATCCCGCTCCGGTAAGCATAAGGCACACGGTGCGATGCCCCAGCAGCCGCCGGCTGCGCGTGAAGCTGCGTCATCGCCGATGCCCTTCTCGCCGATTGCCTTGACTCCCATGGACGAGAACACGTACCAAAAGTTTAGTTTTCGACCGGAGGGCATATCGCCAATGGACATTACACCTCAGGTGCGGGTTGGCCGGGATTGCCGCTATGGCTTGCTGTTCAGAGCAACTGCTCTTCGACGCGCACGGCGCATGTGGGCCATGTGGGTGTACGCGATCAGTGCGTGTTCGCTGTGCAGTGTGTAAAGTATTTTCCATAACGCGTATGTGTTCCCTGTACAGGGGTCTATCGCTTCATCCATGGCGTCGGCGGCCTCCAATGTGTTCGTGTTCTCGCCCCTGGTGGGGCCCGGCATGGGCGGCCAGGTACGACTAGGCTCTTTTAAAGCGCTTGCCACGCAAGCCTTTCAACATTGTGGCTTCTAGTGTCGCTTTCCAGATACAAACTTAGTATACTGAATCCATATTCATGGCGGAGTGCTGCTCCTTCCTTGCAGGCTGCTGGTGCGGGAGGCGCAGGGCCTTTGGGTGGAGGGGGTGCTCTTTCCGCTGACCCTATGGTCAGCCCAGCACCGTTCCAGGGCTTCAACGCCGCAGCGGCAGAGGTGAGCTGCGGTGAAAAATGCAGAGCTACTGCTCGTCAAGAGCGTATATTCTGTATATTCAGTATGTTTTATCTGCGCCCTTGCGTAACATCGGCTGCACCATATGCCCCCTTCTTCAGGCTTCGCCGTCTCCTATGTTCCCAGCTGCCCCTCGCTTTGCACCTCCCAGCAGTGCTGCACCTGTTGCAGCGTCAGCGGCCCCGCCGCCCACCAGCTCTTTCAACGTTTCCGTTGGCACAGGCTTTGTCGGCATTTTCGCAGCCCCAGCGCCTGCCAGCTTTGCGGCAGCTGGAGGTGCGAACGGGAACGCGGCTGGCCTGAAGTTCCCAATTCAGATCCCCATGCCCGGAGCGCGGGAGGTGCAGGACCTGTTCTCCACGTCTTCGTCGACGACCGGTGCCTCAGGGGGAGCAGGCGGCACGACTAGCAACGCGGGTGCCAAAGCCGGCTCGCATGCAAGTGCACCGTTCGGCATGACGGGCAGCAGCGGCGCTTCAGCCACTGCAGGCTTCCAGCCCGCTCAGCCTTTCGGAGCGATGGCAGCAGCTGTAGCGGCTGCGGCGAGCAAGAAGCTGCCAGAGGAGAGTGCTGACAGCAGCGAGAGGGCCTCCGTTAATGAGTGCAGCCAGCCCAACCAGGCCTCCAATGGAGGCCAGGCAGCGAAGAACAGTGCCCCGAAGGCAGCAGCAGTGTTTGGGGCGGGCGTTGCGGCGGGCTCCGGGTTCCACAGCGTCAGCAGTGGAGGGGCCGCGGCACCCATGCCTCCACGCTCCTCGTCCGGGGGATCCGTGCCAGCCGACCCGGCTGCGGCCGGTGCGCAACCTGCGCCACCCAGCCCAGGAAGCGGTGGACCAAGCCAGTCGGCGGCCAGCGCCGCGCAGGATACGCCGGCTGCAGACGTGGCCGGGGCAGCCGCTGCGTCTCCGGACGTACTTGCCGCGTTGGCGGAGCAACTGGAGAATATGGCGCGCAAGGCCCGAGAGGCCGCCGCGGCGGCGGCAGCGGCCAAGGCTACGGCCAAGGAGCCTGGTGCCTCGAGCCCTGCGGTCCGGACCGTACTGGAGATGATGATGCGCCCAGGCATTCTGGAAGGTGGTTCGGGCGTCGATGCAGCGGCGACGGCGACGGGACCAGTGGCAGCAGCGGTGGCATCGTTAATCGGGGGCCTCAAGCTGGATGATGCACCTGTCCAGCAGCCCAGAGATGCCATGGCAGCGGGGCCAAGCAGCACTGGCAATCGAAGCACGAGCGGGGGCAGCGGTCCCCCTGCTACGGCGCCGCCAGCCGCGGTGCCTGTCCCTGCGGCAGCCACGGCACCCGCTCCGGCCCCGCCTGCTGTGCCGTTTGTATTTGGCGGGTCGGCCGCAGTCAGCAAGGCGAGCACCAGCAGCACCAGCGCTGCCGTCTTTGGCGCTACAGGCACCGGCAGCGTTTCCGCTGCTTCGACCTCTCAGAGCGGGGGTGCTGGTGTGCCCAATGTTACTGTGCAGGCGCCACCGCCGTCGGTGCCGTTTGTGTTCGGTGCCTCTGGGAGCAGCCCCCTCGCTCCGCCCCAGAAGGCAGCAGAGTCGCAGGCACCTCCAGCATTCGGGGCCAGCAAGCCTCTTCCTTCGTTCCAGCCCTTCAAGGCTGCAACGGACGGCAGTGCACCCGGCACTAGCACGACTTCTTTACCCTTTAAGTTCGGCGCTACAGCTCAACCCAAAACCAAACCGGCCGATGCCGCACCTGTCTTCGGAGCGGCGTTCCGGCCCCAGCAGCCCAGCACCTCTGCGACCACGCCCATGGCGTCTTCACAGCCGGCTGGAGGGTCCTCTCCCATGTCGACTTCATCCACTCCTGCGAATAATCAGCCGACGGTGTCCTCATCGTCAGGGTGGACCAATGCGCCGCGCCCTTCTGGCACCGGCGCCGCGGGCAACGATTCCCTGAAGTTCTCAATGGGAGCGGGCGCTGGGGACGCCGGTAGCGGACCGACTACATCGGCATCCAGCTTCGGCACCGGCGGGACTCCTGGCAGGTAAGCAATTCCGCTGTCGACTCTGTGGACTGATTCGATTGTTACTGCAGTAGACAAGTTGATTTGACGTGCCCGCGGTACCATACCTGTAGGGCTGGGAGACATCGCCCCAAGGTCACGCCGCGCAAGACCCGTGCCACTGCGCCAACGACAGCCGCAACTCAGAGCACGAGCTCGCAGGCTTCCGCCACGTCCTCGGCTGCCACACGACCAGCGCCGGCCGCTGCCCCTGCACCCTCAGTCGGGCCGTCAGGGCAGTCAGCAGCTTCCAGGCCGCAACCGGCGTCGCAACAGCCCCAGGCCCCCCAGCAGCCGCAGCCGCAAGTCCAGCAGCAGCCGCAGCAGCCGCAGCAACAGCAGACGACGTCGTCAGGGGATGGCATAGATGCTGTCGCGGTGCAGGTGGGTGACGAGTCAAAAATGTTCCCGCGTGGGTAGTCTCAGCATCAGCTCTGTTCGGAATGCGATGATGTTGTCATGGCTTGTGCCCTGTGTTGGGATAGAGCTCGAGTCTGTTCCGAGGATGTTAAAGCCATTATTAATGCTGGAGCTACTGGTCGCCCCGACCCGTCCTGCAGGCCATTCGGGTCAAGCGCTCTGCAGACGAGAAGAAGCTCTACGGAAACCAAAAATATGAGCAGGGCGACTTCAGGTAGGTTGTACCTCGGAGCGCACCTGGGCTGCTGCGCTGCGTTCGACCAACAAGTTTCGGGGATGGTGCACAATTTCAGGTCGGCAGAGCGGTGGTACACGGAGGCCATCGAGGCCTTGGAGCAGCAACTACCCCTGCCGCGCGAGAAGCTCAAACAGCTCTTTCCGACGCTACAAACGGAGATCGCCGTGCTGTACAGCAACCGGTAAGGTGTACATCAGTCCACCCTACGCTTATCGCAACATCCTTCGCTTCGCAAGAGTCCGTGTACACAGTCTGCTTCTCGCCTAGTAATAGCAGGCCAGCCACCAGTTGCGACGCGTGCCCCTTGCTGTTTGCCCATCGTGCACGCAGGTCGGGTGCTCGCCTCATGACGAGCAAGCCGCAGTCGGCACTGGATGACGCGCTCAAGGCTATGGAGCTGGACTCCAAGTTCATGCGAGCGGCCTCGCGGGCGGCCACATGCCACTGCAGGTGGGATGCTGGGCCAACCAGTGGCCCCTTGGGCTCGTCACTCTGTCGGCCCCCTAATCCCCTGCCTCAAGACGTACACCCACTTCCAGTCGTGACCACTTCCCCGCTGCTTGTGGAGCCGGGTGCCACCGACGCATGCGGCGCGCACTTTCCATAAGCCGTATAACACTAGATCAGTCTAAAGTAGCGGGATAAACGTGGCACATCACTGTGCTCGCCCTCCCTTCCTTTGATAGGCTTGGCGACTTCGCGGCCGCCCACCGCATCATCGACTCGGCCATGGACCGGTGCTCCGCCTCGTCGTCGCACTATCAGGTGAGTCGGTGGGACTTGGCCGGCGTGCCCGGCCCTGACAGTATGCGTTAGGACGTGCGCGCTCTGCGGGGAGGTGCGGGCACCCTGCCATTTGGTTATTTTCTGCGCTGCTCCCGGCATTGCCTTTCACGGGCCCCACATTGGTTGCGCTCGCCATCGCAGGACATGCTGAAGAAGATGAACGAAGTCGTGGACCTGGCCTCGAGGTGAGGTCTGCAGAGCCGCGTCGCGATCACCCTAGTGGAGTCTAGGCCGTTGCCGCAGTGCAGGAGGCAGGACCTGCGGCGTTTTTGGGCTACCAGGACCCGGCCTTACCGCTCATCTTGCCTTCCCAGGGCCCGGGCAGCCACTGCTGCTGCGGTGGCGGCTGTGGCTTCGGGGGCGCGGGACAAACTTCAGGAAGCGGCCGACCAGCTGTCGGCGCTGCGGGACCAGGTAAAGACAAGCCGTGAACTGCGCCCTTTGCGTAACTGCCAGTTGTTGCCTTTAACGGGCCTGCGGCTCCATCTACATGTGCTCCAAGTTGCCAGATGTAGCCCGTCGGTTTTGTGCTGAAGTATACGCCAGTGCAGCAGGCTTCGACAAAAGGTTTCTGCTGACCGTTGCAGGTTGCCTACTGCGACGTCATCGCCGCCTCCCGCGCGGTCCTGGCGCTGCGGCTGGGATCGCCGCGCGAGGCGCTGACGCTGGTGGCCCCTCACCCCGAGGTGCCTCTGGCGCAGCGAGCAGCACCCTGGCGGCTGTGGCTGACAGTGCAGGCACGCTACTACCGCGGAGACATGCAGGTAGACAATATAACCTGAAGTAATGTATGCGTGCTCCATTCAGCCTTTGGTGCCCGCGTGGTATGAAGGTTTTTATCAGGGTGCCTGATTCAAGTCACTGTTTGGTTTTTGGTACTTCCTTGCATCTGCGTAAACATGCCCTGGTGACCGCCTGCAGGATGCCCTGACAACGTGCCGAGAACTTCAGCTCGCGTTGCAGGCCGGGACTGCAAACGGCAACGGCGCTGGCGCCGACGATGCCAGCTCTGAGAAGGCGACCAGTTCGCCTGGGGGTTCCGCGGCCGCGGCGGCGTACGCCACGTCGGCCCACGTGACGGTGCCACCGCCGGAGGTCCTCGGCGAGCTGGCTGAGAGCATTCAGCAGCAGCTGAAGCTGAAGGTCGGTAATACTACCGCAATCATCAGCACTTAGCGTCAGAGGGTCATCATTCGGACCACAAACAAACAAGTTTTTGCTTGTCCTCTGAGCACGTATATGGCCGGTCTGCCGATGCTGCAGACACGGACATATGATTAAGCGCCAACACTGCAGTAGCACTGGGTATCTCTGGGTATCTCTACAGGTGTCGGTGCTTACAAGCAAAGTAGTGTAAGCCTTGTTCGCAACGGGCTGGGTGTCGTGCCCCTGTGCGGCTGTGGCTTCTGGAACGGCTCCCCGCCCTCCCGGCACTCGCAGGAGGAGGGCAACGTAGCCATCAAGGCCGGCCGCCACAGCGAGGCTACCGAGCACTACACCCGCGCCCTTGCGCTGGGCTGCCCGCCCGCCTACGCGGCGGTGCTGCATGCCAACCGTGCGGCGGCGTACACGGGGCAGGGGCTGCTTGCGGAAGCGGTGGCGGACTGCGGCCGGGCGCGGGCGCTAGACCCGTCCTACTACAAGGCCAGCGTGCGGCTTGCGTGTGAGTGGTGGGGCGATGTACGCGGGCCGTGCCCTCCTTGGTTCACAGTAGCTGAGGCGGCAGGACCCGGAGCTGCTTTACCTCCAGGAACGCTCTAGCTTACAATCCTTGTGACACTTCTTTCTACTGGTCTACAACGATCTTACTTGGAGCCTGCGTCTTTTCCCGCAGCGCTGATGATGGAATTGCGGCGACCCGAAAACGCAGTGGGCCTGTTGGATCCCCTGCTTAAGCTCAACGCGCAGGCGGACGGCGCCGGCCCAGCTCTGGATGAGCTAGCGGCGATCAAGGTATGACAGTCGCCGTCCTGGGAATGCGCATCCATGTGCGCTGGGCATGCAAGGCAACCTGGAGTCCTTCTTGCGCCGTTTGGAGAGCGCCATGTACGCGTCATTGCGAGTACAGATGTTGCCTGTACAGAATCTCGAAGGCGTGTAAATACAGCCACCCTCGCCCATGTTCACAGGACCGCCTGTCGGAGGCACGCACCGCCGCCAAATGGATGAAGACTCCACAGCATTATAAGATGCTGGGGCTGACCAGCGCCTGCAGGTGAGCGCACGAGTATTGCACAGGAGAGGACCAGCTTACACTCGTAAGCTGGTCCTCTGTCCTGCGATTGCATCTGATTGATGCACCTCCTCGCCTCCCGTCGGCCGGCCAACGTAAGCTAAGCAGGCTGTTTAAACTCTGGCGACGCATCTGACGGCGTGTCACCTCCCCGTCGGCGTGCAGCGAGGAGGACGTGCGCAAGGCTTACCGGCGCCTGGCCCTGAAGCACCATCCCGACAAGGCCACGGCCTCGGTCAAGGTGGCCCTGGCGCTTCCCTGCGGAGCGGGCTCTGCGCCCTATAGCGGGCCGCTGGCCGGGGGCAGTGAGCTCGAGACGCGGATGCGGGAGGAGGCGGCTTGGTTGTTCAATCTTATCAACCAGGTGAGCCGACCTCTTGGAGTCGTCGGAGCGCGCCTGCAATCGAATTCGTCCTTATTTGGCTGCACTCCGTCTTGACGGTCCTGAGAGGCGAAGTGGTAGACGCAGCTGGTCATAGTTTACCTTTCCTCAGTTCTTTCGCTGTTCAGCAGCTGAGCCTGGTTTGACCGTACACACTTCCACGTTCAGGGACGGCCGGATGTGTTGGTGGTTTGATTTTCGCGCGGCTCCTGGATGAAACCACGTGGCCCTGGCCTGTTTCTCATAGGCGCACGAGGAGCTGTCGGACAAGTCCCGGCGCCGCAAGGTGGATCAGCTGTTGGAGGTGGAGCAGCCGCCCACCACCACCCGCTACCCAGGAGCCGGGGCCAGTGCTTCCAACCCATATGCCAGCTGGTTCAGCAGCTCTTCCCGCTACGGTGCTGCCTACTCGGGCTTCTATGGCGGCGCGGACCCTTTCTTCGGCTACCGCGCCCCGGGGCCGGCTCCAACAGCCGGCAGCGGGACGCGGGCGCGCACGGGCACGGCCGCCGGCAGCGGGACAAGCACGACCTACGGCGGTGAGTGACCAGGAGCTTGCCTGTCCGAATAGCGTCTGGGGAGTGAGGCTGCAAGCTGCGATATGTTTCCCGGGCAGTTGCATCGACTGTCGAGCCGCTGCCTTGAACCGTAAGAAGCGTCCCGGTTGCTATTGGATTGTGCGAGACCGTAAAAGGCTTAGCCGTGGATGGTTAGGGAATGCGGGGCTTACAGATTGTGCGCCCAGGGCCTCGTCCTCATTTGTGCCGGGAAAGTACTCCGAACGCTCCCCTGAGACTTGGGAATTTATTGACTGCGCAACCCACCGCAGGTTACGGACAGTACGGCGCGAGCAAACCAAGCAGCTCCAGGCCCGCAGGGGCAGCAAGCAATGGCGGCGCTGCGGGGGCGCGACCTGCGGGGGCAAGCAACGGCGGCGCGGCCCGCAGCGGCGCAGCGTCGGGTGGCGGGGGCAGCTATGGTTACGGGCGGACCTCGGGTCCTGGCGCTGGTCCCCGGACGTCGGCCGGTGGGCGGAAGTGGTGGGAGGGTGGCTATGAGGACTCAGAGGATGATGACACGGACTCCTTCAACTTCTGAAGGGAACTTCCCGGCACGTCGTCTCTGGGGCCGATGCCGCCTGGGGGTGCAACGCATAGCTCACAGCCCGTCTCTTCGGTCCTTTGTACCCGGTTCTGTCGCGAGCAGCCCTTACCGGCACGTAGGACGTGTTCTGTCATAGATGCCATTTGAGAAGTATAGATGTGAATGTTGCCGTAAGGCTCTTTCTTATGTTCACGGATCCTGGGGGATCCGCTACTCTCCCGGATGAGTGTCGAATCTCTGTCGTTTTTCTTGTCGTTCTTGCCTTGCCGGTCTGAAAGCCGGTCCGCTCACCACGTTCCCTTCATTTGTTTTGGCCAGGCGCGGGGTGGTTGACGGTCGGGGCTGGGGTCGGGGCTCCTATAGTAAATGCTGGGCCCCGGGGTGGATACCAAAGGCAGCATGTAGGATTAACATGGGTTTGTGTTGGAATCTACGGTTCAGCGTGGTGGCCGTCCGCACTCTGCAGGAAGACGGCATCACGCAAGACGCACCCAGCATGCGAGCATTCCGTTTCTCCTACATCTCCTTCAATACGGAAAGCTACACGGGGTGCTTCTACATATCTCCCCTGCCGCGAACTAACTGCCGGAAGGCGGAGGATTTTTGGGAGATTGCCTTGAAGGCAACCACCTCAAACTGTGTATATGCGTATGTACGTGGATGTACTACGATGCCTGCATGCCTTCGGTGCCGGGCTGTGCGAGCGAGACCCGCGGGTCGTCGCTGAGCATCAACCGCGATTACATAATTCTCCAAGCGAGTCCTAGTGCAGTCTTAACCCACCAACATATGCACCACTATCAGCTTACCGTCATGCCAAACACCTGCTCGCTCGTGTTATAGCTGATCGGCGTTGCCCCATACCGGGGTTCCGCCGACACTAGCCAGAAGCACCGCCTGAGGCCCTTTGACAGCAAAGTCCTGGTATGGCCACAAACTCAAACTCTTGTCATGATCTGTTAGACGCCATCAGCAGGGCTGACCACGCGGCGCAATCGCTCCTCGTCGGTTCCCTAGCGCCGCCAGAACGGCTGTGCCTGCGCCTCGCCAGCCGAGCCGGCCGAAGACTGGTGGACGGCCATGTGGACTCCGCGCACTTCACCCTCCGCTTCGGAGTGGCGGGCGTCCCCGCCGAGCTGCATTTCTTCCTGACCCGCCTCCCGCGGCTATGGCCGCGGTGCAGGCGGCTCGGCGTTGTCGCGCAGGCGCCCAGCCCGCAGCTCATCTGCCCGTTCGTCCTCCTTCCGCACGCGGTCGCGGCCGCGGCGGATCGCTGCGGCCCGCTGCCCAGCGTGCGGTGCCTCCGCCTCAGCACCGCCGAGCCCTCCACCACCACCGGCAGCTCTCTGCTGGCCCTGCCGCACGGCATCCGCACGCTCCTCAAGCTGCTCCCGAACCTGGAGGATCTGGCCCTGGGCCCCGGCTGCCAGCTGCCCACGGTGGGGGACGGCGGCTCGGACGCCTATGCCGCCCTGCTGGGCGCGCCGCGGCTACGCCGACTGACCCTCCCGACCGACTGCTACAACGACGCCGCGATCTGCCAGCTGCGGCGCCTGACGCACCTGGAGCTGGCGCGCAGCGGCAGCGTCACGGGGACCATGGTCCGGGAGATGCTCCATTTCCTGATCTGCCGCAGGGGCTCGCGGGAGGGCCTGCCGCTGCCCCTCCCGGACGGGCTGCGGGGCATGGGGGACCTCACGCACCTGACCATCGACGGTAGCACGCTGTGGACCGCAGGCCTTACCCCCGCCGGCTTGCTTGCATGCCTGCCGCCGCGCCTGGAGGTCCTGCAGCTGAGAGAGCACCTGCTGTGTACGCCATCGCACGTCGGCGGCGGCGGTGGCGGCGGTGGTGGTGGCGACCTCGCCGCTGCTACCCGAAGTGTCCCCCACGTGCTGGACGCCCTGCTGGATCTCCGCAGCGGCACGCTGGCGCTGGGCACGGTGCCGTCTCGCGACTGCCTGGCAAGCGTGATTCAGGGCTTCGGCGGACCCAGCGGCGGCCGCGACGGCGGCCGGGCGCCGGCAGCCGCAACAGCAACAGTTGCAGCGGCAACGACCGGAGTCCGGCGTGTACAAGTCTCGGAGCTGCGTTTTCACAGCTGGGACTCCCCTGCGTCGTCGGCCTTCCTGGCGGTCTTCACGGCTACGGGCTGCGAGCTGGCCGTTGAGCGAGCCGTTACGGACTGCGACGGCGGCGGCGCTGCTGCCGCCGACTTGGCCACCTTTCTCCTCGACGTGGGGCCGCTGCCGCGCCTCACGCTCAGGGCGCACAGCGCCGGGGACATTGCGGCGCTGCTGCGTGCGCTGCAACGCGCTGTGGCGGACCAGGCCGGGCACGGTCGGGGGCGGATCGGCCGGCTGCCTGGGGAACTGTGCCTCTCGGGGGCTTTGCGCCGCGCTGGCCTGGAGCGACTGCGGCTGGCGCTGCGGGATTGGCCGGACCTGCGGGGCGTGGCGCTCTGCCCCCAGCCCACACCCACCGTCCGGAACTTTCCCAGTCGCGGTCGCAGCGGTGGGGGAGGAGGGGATGGTGGTGGTGGTGGTGGTGCAGGCTGCGGCTTCCCGTGGCTGCCGTGGCGTCGAGGCGGGGGGGACCGAGCCACCAGGTGGTGCGCCAAGGCGCTGCGCGCCGGACTTGAGTGGGTGCAGCCGGGAGACGGGTGGGTGGCGACGGCGGTGCGTTGCGAGTCCGCCGGCGACGGTGGCGACGATCCCCGTGCAAGCTGCGTGGAGCGGCTGACCGCTGCGCTTGGGGGCGCGCCGTTTCTGGTGCGAGTTGAGGAGCGAGGCGACCTGATATGGGTATGTGCCGGCGGTAACCCCTCCGCTCTCGAGCAGGTGTGCGAGGGCGTGAAGGGGCTCTAGCCTCTAGGTCGCTACATGCGGACTCTGCACGTATGAGGTGGAGGGATGCACAGGTGTCGACCGGTCCTCATGTCAAACTTGCGGCACTGCTGGGACGGAATGGGGCGGTTACAGGCCGCTGAAGGCAACGTTGGGCAACGAAGCACTCGTCGACGTTGCAAGTCCGGAGAGCTCGCGAAGCTCTTTCCCAATGACCGCGGGCTCCGACGATGGCAGTAGTGCACAGCCAGTGGCGAGAATGGCCACGGCCGTGCGTTGCACTGCGGGGCGCATGCCCAGGAGTGCGTGCAAGCTGTAGGCTCGGAGCGGAGCTCCTCGTGTAGGGATTCACCAGGTGACAGAACACAGCCACAAGGGACTTGGTACAGTTGGCTGTGGCGCACAGCTGAGTTGGGCTATGCTGTGCTGTAAAACCCGGACCCAGCAGGATGTGCTCCGCACGCCTCCGGGCGGCCAGGTTGTAGCCTCAGTGCTTCCGATGGCAGGGTTCCGCTTCAAGGGCTGGGCGTGGCTTTGGTTGAGGCCCTCGCCGGCATGGCGGGCAGGCCCCGGGGGACACCTCGCGAGCGCTGCTCAGGTACTAGCTCGGCGCACCTTCGACGCAGCGAAAGCGCAAGGGCCCCTCATTATGAAGCTCGTCGGCCCTGCGTGCTGCTGCACGCCTACCCCTGTCCTTGCGCCGTGCGTTACTCCCCGGATATCCCGATGCGTGGTGACGAGAGGAACGAATCATGACCACCCGAGCGGGGTTGGCAACCGAAGGGCATCAAGTCTCGGGACATCCAACTGACTGCCATGATTGCCCGGCCGCCTGCGCCCCATGCACTCAGCCATCCACGGCCTCCAGCCCAGACTTCGGTCTCCCTCCCTCTGCGCTCTCTACTCTCTGGGCCCGTAACTTCAGTCTGCCGTCCATGCCGCAACGAGCCGCCCCCGCAGCTGCTCCCCTGCTCCGTAACTGCCTTACTCCCGCCAGCACGGCGCCAACAAAACCGCCGCCCCCGCCGCCAGACCGTGGAAGGAATACGCACATGCAATTGCCTGCAGAGCTGCAGCTGCCTTAATCAGCAACTGGCGGAGTTGGAAGCAGCTTCGGACGCATAGGCGCCGCCCCCGCCGCCAGACCGTGGAAGGAACACGCACATGCAATTGCCTGCAGAGCTGCAGCTGCCTTAATCAGCAACTGGCGGAGTTGGAAGCAGCTTCGGACGCATAGGCTGGGGCACGTGACCCAGGGGGTTCGGAGGGGCTTCGGACGAACGGGTTTGGACGAACGGGTTTGGGATGCTGAATTGGGAGGCGCACTGGGCGTTGGTCACATTACCCCAGAGCAGGATGGAGGGCCTCGGACGCAGAGGTTGAAACTGGGCTGGGGCGCGGAGCTGGATTGAGGGGCGGACGCATGGACGGCGGGGCAAGGGACGGGAGGAGCTTCGGTCGCATGGCTGGAACACGGGGTAGGAGGAGCTTCGGACGCATGGGCTGGAACTGGGTTGGGACGAGGAGCTGCAAACTGGCACACCTTATGGAACCGTGACCGCCGGCTTGCACTGCCCCAGCCGTTAGGGTCATGGTGCCCCTTGTGCCAATGCCACAGGATAATATCTAAAACAGCGTCGAAAGATGGCTGAAAATGCTGAGAATGAGCTGCCCTTGCCGACATGCCTACCCCTCACCCCGATGGACCACATTTTGGGCCATGCGTATGGCCGTCAGCATCAAGTCCTGCACCCATATTGCTGTCCCGTTTCAAGCAACAGCCCTAAGACCCTGCCTTCGCGCTGTCGCCAGATCAGCCACATCCTACTCAGCTGTCGGCACATTCTTGATATGCAGTGGGCTAGTTGTATTTCAGTTGCAAGCGAATGACACAGCGCTGCCTGAGCTCACCACTTAAACCCGACTCGGCATACATGACACAGATTTTGGAATTAATGAGCGCTAAATTGGCGCGATTGTAGGTTTGATACAACATGGTACAGTAAGAAAGTGCTCCGGGCATGCTCCGGGCAAATAATTTTGCAAGGCACTGAATTGCAAACTCAGGACATGCTTGCAAGGCACCAATTAAGCCCCGCGGCGCGCGCAGACTGGGGCCGGGCGTCGTACGAAACCGACGTCGAGACCATGAGCGTTACTCGGCTAAGGCTATCTCAGCGCCGTACACCGAGCTTGCCCTTAAGTGAGGCGACGTCCAGCATCGATACTCAAGCGATCGAACACCTTCTTCGTTCACTTCAGACACATATCTTGTAATACAATGGCCGCCATGATTGCCAAGTCGTCGGTGTCCGCCGCGGTGGCTCGCCCCGCGCGCTCCAGCGCCCGCGTCAGCGCGGTCCTGAAGCCGGCCGTCAAGGCCGCCCCCGTGGCCGCTCCCTCGTCGGCCAACAAGATGATGGTCTGGACCCCCGTGAACAACAAGTGAGCAATCTAAGCTTCGGCCATGTCTGCTTGCGGCTGTCGGTTCTTGTGGCAAGCCAGCTCGATTGCCCTGTGCTCCAGTGCAATGCACATCTATAATTAATACGGTCCCTGCGCAGGATGTTCGAGACCTTCTCCTACCTGCCGCCCCTGAGCGACGAGCAGATCGCCGCCCAGGTCGACTACATTGTCGCCAACGGTGAGCATTTCTGCCATGGCAATTGTAATATGCATATGTCAAATTGTCCCCATATCTGGGTTGCTCGAGAGGGCGTCGAACGACAAATGCTCTGCATACATGCTCAGCGAGTCTTCTAGCCGGCAGGGAAAGTCAGCAGCCTCGTGCACAGGAGATGATATGAAGCGGGTCATGCACAACAGCCTGCGAATTGCAGTATTTTGACCTATACTTGCAAGCGCCGTCATATCTTATCTCAACGGACGCTTATCCGGCGCATCGTTCCTTGTTTCCGCAGGCTGGATTCCCTGCCTGGAGTTCGCCGAGGCCGACAAGGCCTACGTGTCGAACGAGTCGACCGTCCGCTTCGGCCCCGTCTCGGTGGTGAGTGCCCTCTGTCCTGCTGCCGGAGACTACATGGAGTTACGGTGTTGATCTGCTCGTGTATCTGTTATGTGCCAAATAATGCATGTTCTCCGTTCCTGTCACACGGCCCTAACCCCTCCTCCCCCTGTGCCCCCTCGCTCCCCCTACCCCGCAGCTCTACTACGACAACCGCTACTGGACCATGTGGAAGCTGCCCATGTTCGGCTGCCGCGACCCCATGCAGGTGCTGCGCGAGATTGTCGCCTGCACCAAGGCGTTCCCCGACGCCTACGTGCGCCTGGTGGCCTTCGACAACGTGAAGCAGGTGCAGATTATGGGCTTCCTGGTCCAGCGCCCCAAGAGCGCCCGCGACTGGCAGCCCGCCAACAAGCGCTCGGTCTAAGCGAGCCGCTTGCTTGACGGACAAGCGCAGAGCATGATGAACAGATCAGGAGGGTCGGTGCTGTGAGTCGTTGACGGCCAGGTGGCGCAATTTTGTTGTGATGCATCATTCTGGGCCGCACGGAGCAGCATTGAAGTGAACCTCGGTACTGAGTGTTTGTTGTGTTTTGTGATTGTATATATCTGTGCTCGCACTGGGTGTTTGGTGATTTGGCTCGGTTGGATGGTTCAGGTGGCGTTCGTGTTAGAGAGCGTGTGCTTCACAATAAATATGTGCATCCGCCAATGCGGCCGATGAACACACTTGAGTGGTGAGGGTGAATCCAAATCCCATTTTCCCATTCATTTCCGAGTCCTATGTGGCTCATCCTGAGTAGAAAATCCAATCTGTGTAAGCACACGCGATATATTTTTGTCCTGCGTCTGCATTCATTGCACTGCATCTTTGTAGCCATCGGGTATTCCGGGTTTGGGTATACACACGTACTTTGGTACACAAATGCGATTCATCTCAGTAGTCAGTGACTACGGTATATGCCATGTAGCGTTCTTGCAGGGATAGCTCGTCATTAGTTCGCCAGTTCCACAGCACCTATGGCTGTGTGCAGGTTGTTTGGAACGGCGTCGGAGCGTGCGACATGACAACCTGCAATGAGGCAACGTGTACATTGGCAACATGCAATGTCCGGCAATAGTGCTCGCCTCACATAGTAACCACGACGGCTAGTGTCACGTCTAGTGCTGCTGTCATGCTGGGTGCAAGTTCGGCGCCTTTGAAGTCTGCTGCGTGATCAGCGGCAAAGATATCGGCCCGACTCAGATATAAATACTGAAGCACAGCTGTCGGTCCTAGATGCAATTGCGGTGGAGGGCGACACCTCGGACTCGACTGACCGCAGCCCGGGCGGCACAACCCCCCCTTGTGGACAGGGCTGAAGGCTATATGAAGACTCGTGAGCGCGCTGTGTGTTAGCGGCAGGCAAACCCCTCCAAGGCGTGGCCACGGCAATACCCCGCGCTGAGCACGCCCTCGCCGGCGCCCTAGCTATTATCCTTGGAAGCGCGCCGAGCTGTCGCATGATATGGGGTTTACACGAGGGACGCCGGCACACGCTGTTGTCGTGTCGTGTCGTTTCTGGTTCTCTTTTTTACGTGTGTTAACGGGAACCGCGGCCCAATAGAGCATACTGTGTACAAGAGGAGCGCAAGCCCTCGAGAACGGGGGCGTAGGCACCGTACCTCCTGGAGAAAAATACCCGCTCGCTGTATGGATTGTGACGGATTGCGTTACATCAAAATTGAGACACCGGCCGAGCTGCCATCGTCGGAATCCAACCCAACAGAAACCAGCAAGGAGCCCAACTATGGCCGCACTCAGGCCCGCCCGGCCACTGGAACACTAGTCAAATGAGCCCCAGTGAAGAGCAATGACGCTGCGAGAGTACTAAATGTTTCGTTGGGCTATGCGTTACATCTGTGCATTCATTTTAGTATGCAAATCTTACAGTATGTCTCCGCACAGCTGGGACTTCACAC
>LSYV01000006.1:2660518-2671207 GCA_001584585.1 Gonium pectorale | reverse complement strand
TGATGGGCATTAGCATCTGCCCAAAGGACCGCCTGAGGGACGTTGAGCCCTTTTTTTCCAGCCGTACGAGACCGGGCGCGAATACAAACTAAATGGAGGTTGCATAGGCGCAGGGGGCACGGAGGAGAAGGTATGGGCGGCAACGTGCTGCATGCAAGGTGTTCACCTTGTATGACAAGGAAGACGTATGTATGACTCTGTGCGCTGAGTGCATGCGGCCCCCAACAGAGTGAGCCTGAAGGAAATGGCAATGTTTTCACCCCTACACCGCTGCCCATTGCACGGCCCTGGCAGCGCCAGCCACCTGCTTCAGCTTTAGTCGAGCCGCCCCATTGACATGTCTTGCTCGGTTACGGAGACCGCAAATTTGGACAGCTGTGGGAGCCTTGCATTGTGTCAAAACTACTTCGACCAGCGAACGATGCAATGGGGCAAACCGGCAGGATGTCCGGACGGCTGACGTGACTGCCCCTACCGGCCAGAACAGCCGCTTATCATAGTAACATAATGTCGCCCTATTGCAGGTTGTAATATCGCACATTGTCATTTTGCACGTTGTTGCGCCTTGACCGGTTCCAAACAACCTGCAAGGAGCTATATGTATCGGATTAACCAACTTAGTACCCCGCCGGCTAACTGACACTTACAGATGAGATTAAGGTTTTTTCACAAAGAGACTGCTGAGACATAGTCCCAAGCCTCTGCCTACATGGACATCGTCCCAAGCCTTCTGTCCTGCTGCCCGTACCAGCATAACTACCAACAGCAAAGCCTGTTGGCACGGAGAGCCTTCAAAAAGGTGTACTGCATCTTCACTACAAGCCCGATGCGCTGCATTGTCGGTGTACTTTTGTGGTACTGAACGATTCCCACCCGGAACCACACATCGGTGTTCCAGACTGAAGACTCCACGACTAAATTAGCCACTAATCAGCCATATAACTTACAACAATATTTTCATGGGTCCCTCCGTGCTGTCGCCTCGGCGCTGCTCCGTGCCACCATCTGCAGCAGGCGTGTGTGGCGACTGTAAAGCAGGAGCCCTGCCCATCCCGCGATGGGCGCGCCGGGGTATCGGCATAGGTCCCCGCATGCGCCGTCACAGCCGCAGCGCACACGGCCCAGCCCTTGAGCCCCGCGCCCCACCGCCAGCCGGTGCTCTCGCCGGCGCTACCGCTGCGTCAGCACTCGCCGCCGGCCCCGCTACCGCCGCTGAGGTGGCGGCCATGGTGTTTGAGCCGCGTGCCCCGGACCCGGGCGTGCTGGCTGCCCAGGCGGCCGTCCTGGTGCTCACGGGCGCCGCTGCCGCCTACTGGTGGGTGCGGCCCCATGCGGCGCATGCCGTCCTGGCACCTGGCTACGTTTGTAAGGCCCCCCTACCCGGTCTGTGTAGTGACGGCGGGGGCTGGGGCAGTGTCAGAGGGCTAGGGCCGGGGTGCTGTGCCGCGGAAGGAGGGATTGGTGGCGGGTGGGGCCATGCGGTGGGGCCAGGCCGCTATGGACCGTCTGTAGGGGGCCATGTAGCCACGCGGGGGGGGGGGGGGCGGGGGGACGGCGTCGCCTTGGTGGCGCCATGCACCGGCAGGGTTGCTGTAGCGGGCAGTGACGCCCCCTGTAGGGGAGGACCGTGTGCATGATCCTCTCTTTCAGGCGTCACGTCGCCATTTGCTCACGGCCGATGGACGAAGCGGGCCCCGAATCGCCAAGGGCCCCTGGCGCCTTCTGGGCCAGGCTACTCAAGGTTCACGCCCTCCACTAAGCAGGGGTTTGCAACCCGCACCTACGCCACCCTATCTGCTGCGTTCTTTGTGCCCCACCCCCGCCCCGATGCCGCCTGCCACCGTGGGCCCGTGCCCGCCCCGCCCGCCAGGTGGCTCGTGGTGGTTCCCTCGGAGCGCGCGGCCCTGGGCCGCAGCAAGCGACGCGGGCCGGTGGACTCATACCTTCGCGAGCTTGAGACGCCGGGCGCGGAGCAGGACCGGAGGTGGGTGCGCCTGGCCGTCGTCAGCGTGGCCGCGTGGGTGTTGGGCGCGCGGGCGAGGAGCTGGAGGAGCGTCTCATGCCTGCACGTGCGATTAGTGCAATTTGTGGCTGCTGTCGCGCAAGGGTTGTTGACTCGGCAGACCTGCAGGGCGGGGTCGGGATGGAGACGAGAGGGCGGTGCGCCCGTTGCCACTGTGCACAACCCTGATAGCCCCGAAGCGTGCCATGAGGTACTGAGTGGTGCCGGGTGACAAAAGAAAGAAACCTGCACAGAAAGGGGGAGCCTGGGTGCTTCGATCCCAGTTACGACTGCACTGGCATACGGACCGGCAGTGCCCCGGTATCTGTCGTAGGCTTCTGCGGACGCGGGTCCTTGTCCCAACGCCCCGGCGTTGCCGTGCTCCGTGCCCTGCTTCTGCTGCGCCAGCCTTTGCGTTGTGTGGCCTCTTACCAGGCTGCAGGACTGCCGCGCAGGGCCGCACTGCGCACCACGCTGCTTTCTCCCACGGATCATATCGCGTTGCGCCCTTTGCTGTTGACCTTGCGTACTCCATATTCCCTGCTGTCTATGTCCGCAGGCTGGAGCGCTGGTTTTACACTGACTGGCTCAAGCGGCGCGAAGACCTCAGGCAGCGGAAGCAGCAGCGCGGCGCCGCCGCCGCGCCCAGCCCTGCTTCCGCCGCAGAGGCGCCCCCGCACCAGCAGGCCAGCTCAGAGGCCGGCGGGGCCGCTGCGCCGCCGGATCCGTACGATGGCCGCCAGCCGTACAATGAGGACCTGCTGCGCCCTTCGGTCGATACCCCCACGCCGCGCTTTTTCAGTCTGGACAATCCCATCGTGGCGACGGGCGCGTTGCTGCTGCTGGCGGGGCTGGTGTCGGCGCTGCAGCAGTCGTAAGGGCTCCGTCAAGGGCATCGGTCGGGCTGTGGCCCTGCAGCTCTGCGGCTGCCGGGCGCGGACTCGCCAGCGCACGCGCTCTTAGGCAGGCTGCCGGACGTGTGCACGACTGTAGGATGCGAAGAGAGGGGAGGCGTACCTGTCTGCGTCTGCGGCTGGGCGTAGGTGCTGTCATACGAAGTGCGCAACCGGTCAGAGTGCATGGGAGAGGCTCTGTTGGTCCCAACTGTAGGTGGCGTGCTCTTAGAAGGCGTTCCTGCCTCTCAGGGGAGACACGGGTCCCGAGCACTGGAGAGAGAGAGGAACTTGAGGACGGGGAGCTTTGCGGGGAGGGGAGGGGAGGGAGGGCAACGAGGGGATAGTGAAGAAGGGCAACGTGGGGAGAGCACATAAGGGACAAACCTGTGGTATGCTTGATATGCCCTGCTTGCGTCTGGATGCTCGATGCCATTGATCTGTGACGCGGTCTTGGAAGCAGATCAGCAGTATTATTGCGTAGTCTTCAAACATTTACCCTTATAAGCCGAGTGCACCCATGCAGATCGGCGGCGTACAAATGTGACCGTACACCGGCACATTGTGTGCAGCCTAATTTGCGTACACTTGGGTGTGATTCAGTATCGTACCAGCTTCCGCAGGAGAGAACCCTCAGTGAACTAAATACATGGAAGAAAGGCTGCACGTGAGGACCCGTGGGTGTACCGGGTCGCCCTGTTTGCGCATTTTTGAAGTTGTGTCTGGCTGGGTGCCTAGCTGTCTCAGTTTACTCCTTTATACGTGGCAACGAGAGGTTTATGTTGTTCTTGGCCAGCTCCATGGCGTCGTCCGAGGCGGCCCGGTGTTTGCCTCGTGGGCGTTGTGCTGGACTAGCTCAGGGTAGTGGCGGAGCTGCTTTTGCGGCAGCGAGTCGCCAACAGGGTACGGCCCGCCCCCCACAGCGCCACATGGATTCGGCGGCGTGGAGGCAGGCGGCACTGCCCTTGCGACGTTGCGAGCCGACCGCCCCTCTCCCTTCTGCCCAGCACCCCTCCGATTCCGCTCTTGCGCCACTCGGGTCGAATGGTACCGGCAGTGGGTTGGAAGCTGATTCAGCAAGCTGCGTGCCCTGCTTGGTGGCGATGGGCTCGGGTGATAGACTCGCTGTCGCCACCGGACAATTGGGCTGCAAAAGCAGGCCGGGCCGCTGCGTTGGGTACGGTTGCGGACGCGCTGCTCGGAGAGGTGCTGTTGTCAACGGGTCACGGTGGGGTTAGGGCTGCCTTGGGTCGCACGGTGCGTCCGTCCGGGTTTGAGGCGCATCAACTTATTGCAGTGTTTCCTTATTGCCTCATTCCCATGTTGTTCCCCACCATGCCGCTGGCCGTAGTTGGCTGACCCACGGGTCAGCGCCCTGCCTTTGGCCTGCCCTGCGACCTTGCAGTACACGGATCCCAGACGAGGAGTGTCGTGGCTCCGATGCATATGTGACGTCTGTTGGCGGGTAAAGCAAAGAGTCCCCTGCCTGCCCGTATGTTTCGTATGCGATACGGAGTGCAGGAACCAGGTGTAATACGGAGCTAGCGAAGGCATCCTAGCCGGCAGCCCGTGAACCCTCTATCGCGCCCGACCCGGCGAAAAGAACCCCTAGCAACTTAACGATGGGGTACTGGGCTGGGCTGAGCTGGTGGGTGTGCGTGTGTACGAACGCGCACGGTTGGCTAGATGGCTACGTTCCCTCCACGGTTGGCTCCTTCACAAGGAACGGGTCGCATCGGTGGCATCTTGTACCAGTGCCTAGAGCGCGCGCTTCGTATGTGCATCTCGAAAATGGAAACGGAAACAGGGAGCATCTGGCTCTCAGCGTGCGCCCAAGCGCCCAGACGTCTGTAGCAATGAGGGAGCAATAAGTGTCTGAAACGCGCCTTGCGCGACCGTCCATATCTTATGGGGCAGGAATCGGGCTGCGTCTAGCAGGTCCAGCCTCCTCCCCCACGTAGGCCTGCAAGGCCTTTCAATTCGAAAAGACCTAAAAGACACCCTGGTTTTGGCGGTTTACTGCTTGAAGGCGAGACGCATGTTGCACCGAGCACGGAGCCGTACGTCGGGTGACCGGTTGTTGTTGGAGCAGCCGCACGGAAAGGGCAGTCAGCTGAGTGTTGCCAACCTGCGGTGAACCGCCAGCGGGACTGCTAACCTCCAGCGACAAGAGCAGCGGAACGCAAGGAGGCCTTCTGGCGGCTGCTGCTGACGGCGGCCGCAGACAAGGCGACCGCGTTGCTGGGGCGGCTAGGCCACGAAACGCTGTCTTGCAGCATTTCCTGCCCAGCGCCGAGGGCCGCGTGGACAAACCTTCCCCGGGTCAACAGCCAGAGTGAGGCTAAAAGTGTCCATACAGAGCAACGGCCTTCCTGGAGCCGAGCTGCGGAGTGGCTGCAGGAGGCGCCCTGTCGACTCCTGAGACTGCTGCCGCCGCCCCGGCAGCGACAGGAGGCCGATGGGCGTTGCGGCGTGCCCGTCGGCGGACGGTGGGCGGACGCCCAGCGCGGGTGCAGAGTAACAGAGATATGGTGGGCAGCTGGGGTGGCTTATGCCAAGTGCGGCTGACGGTCATGCGCTGCTGCACGGGCGCGAGAGGGGACGTAGGATCCCCACAAAAAAAGAGAACCAGAAACGGGGCCGCGAACCACAGACGGGCCGCGAACCACAGAGGGGCCCGCGACGGGTTGTTGCAGCCTTCCAGTGCTTGCATGAAATCGAAGAGCTTGCTTGCATGCAGCCAAGATGCTCGCCACTGGTAACCTCGCCGCGCCCCCAAACCGGGTGAGCCCGTCTGCTCGACTCCGTTGCTCGCCATGCCCTGTACCCAGCGACCGGGAGGCCGGCGAGGGCGCTGACTGCCGTCGTATCTCCGCCCCATCAGATTCAGCTCAGGTCTCCATGGTACTTGAGCCGGGCACCTGCCACACTGCCTCTGCATGCTGGCCGGCTGGCTTCGGGCGCAGCTAGCGGGGCGCTGGTGCTGCTGGCGCCTGCCACCAACCCGTGTGTGCCATCAAGGTTCTGAGCACCCTCAACTACCACGTGCCACCCGCGCCGCCGGGCATAGTGCGAGAGCTACCAACAGCCCCACGGTCCTCGAAGCCGCTGTATTCCAGAACGCTCGGGGCGATGACCCGTGCTTGCGGCGGTTAAGCCCCATGCAGCACTGGCGACCATGGCAACCGGCGGCACCACCCGCGCCCAGGCAGCCGGCGAGGCTGCTGGGACGAAGCTTGAGGGTCCCGTTTCAAAATAGGAAACGGAGACAGGGAAGGCAGCCTCTGCGGTCATACACACCCGGGTGCCGCTGCCCGAGTGCCGGTGCCAAGTTTTGAAACGCGGGTGTGCCGCTGCCCGAACATCGCGGCCGAGTCTTGACTCGGCGGCGCCCAGTGCTGCGTCAGGGGGCGCTGTTCATGAGACGGACTGCAACGCGACGGTATCAGAGCGCCTCGATCACGCGACCGTATCACGACCACGTGGTATCATCTCCCTGGCCGGACCCCGCCCCCAACTGCCCATAGCTCCTGCGTGTGGACCACTCGCCCGGCTGCTCTGCTCCGCTCACCAGCAGGTTACGGTCGCGGCGGCAGGTTTACCCCAGCCGCTGCCCGTCGGGCAGGGCGTTCATGACCCTTACGCGTTGAACGCGCTGGGGGCTACCTTTTATTTGGGCATGGCTGCGTCCGCGGCTCAAGATGTGCGGCTGGCACGGGGCGGCGCACATGCTGATGGCGCTACAGGCCGCTGCCGCCGGCCCGGCCTCACCGGAGGGAGTCCCCGCCGGCAGCGGGAAAGCAGCAGCGGTGTGGCAGACGCACATGCTCTGCGTTCCAAGCGTGTGCGGCGCGGCTAAAAGCTGCGTGGTGGCCAACGGCCGCTTTGCAAAAGGATGCGGGGTGCCGATGTATTCCCTTGCCGAGGGGCACCCGCCATGCCGAGGGGCACACCCACGACAGCCCGAGCGAGGTCACAACGACTCTCTGGTAAGCGGTCGCGGGTTTGGGAGGCGTCTGCTTGTTTGCCTCGCTCGCATACCTTTCCTTGCCCTACTGAAAACGTTGTGCCTTCCGGTATGTGTGGCCGTAGAGGTGCGGCTCCCTCATTGCAGCGTTCCACTCTTCACCGGCCATGCCACGTACCTCGGGTGGGCCAGGCAACCCAGGCTGCGCAAACGTGTGCTGTGCCACCGACGGGGAGCCGCAGCCGAGGCAGTGCGCACGCTGCCAAGTGGCTCGGCCTGAGTGCGTTCCAGCTGCATCATTGGCTGGAGGCTGGAGGGGCTGCAGCAGCCACCGAGCGATGAAGTCCGAGGCATGGACACCGTGGGTGACGCATTGTTTTCTTGTGAGTGACGAACGGGGCCAGCTCCGGCTTCCACTGCACGGGTCAAGGGACAGCCCCCGGGCACTTGGGCAGTTTCTCCTTTTGGTACAGTCGCACTGTCCTACACCCAAGCAAAGCGCTAGCAACCCTCCGCCTCCTTGCCGCACTTTGGGCTGGCCAACGGTTTGGTACGGTATCTTGGCACGGAATGTGTGCAAAGCACGCCGCACCAGGTGACCGTGACACCGCACCGATGACGTGCGCGCGTGTTCATGGGCCCAGTCGCCATCTCGCCAACGGTTCAGGCTTGATAAATAGTTGCAGAGACTGGAGGCACGGCGCACAGGTCAGCTGGTGGTTTGGTGTCATCCGCGCCTCGGACTCACGATGCCGCTTTCGTGCCGCCCATACATGCTTAGCCGTACAGCGGTTACGGTCACACCATGTCATGTTATAATTGAAAGGCACCGGCGCGCGCACGTATACTGTTTCAATTGCGTGTGGTACCTTTCGTAGCTTGCTTTCAGCCTTGGCGTGCATGTGCTGCTACCGGCGGGCGGCGGCGGTGCTGCATCATATCCAAAATCCCATGCTTTGACAATCCTGCGTGCGCACGTCCAGAGCAGTGATCGGGAAGGCAAATCGGGTGTCACCCTTTTGGGATGTGTGGGGTGTATCGGGTATGACTGTGGAGGCGTGGCTCCGTCATTGCGGTTTTGGAATCCAGCGCACCCACATCCCGACGCACCTGCCTAGCTGCTGGTGCTGGTGCTGCTGCGTCGTCTTAGCGGCCGCCACTGCTCGTTTGTCCGTCAGGGTCCGTGCGAGCAGCCTGGTAGCCCTCAAGCCCTTGCGCCTCTGAGTCAGACCACGGCTATTGTTGTACGGCTGTACGGCCGCACGCGTGAGCCTTCAGCCCGGGGTACCCATAAACCCTAAAGCTACCCTAGCGGCAAGAAAAAGCCGAGGTAGACGGAACACAGGGGCAAACACCAAAAGGATGTTTGCACCAGACGTGCTCACAGGAGCCAGGTAAGGCAATATGCGCATACAGGCATGGCAGAGCCTCAGTGCTGCCTCAGCGCCGGCCGCCCAGGTGTATTGAAAAAGATAAAGCAGATACAGGGCAGCCCGCTCTACGGGCACCCGAAGGCGCGACGTTTTCAGTACCGCGCCTGGGACACAAGGCGTGGTGGCTGGTGGGCTAAGGAGACGATCAAATAAATGGGCCCTATATCTGCCGCCCGCCTATACTCGCCTGCAGGAATGGCTCCTCTCCGTTGCAGCTTTTGCATGCAGAGGCATGGCGCATACGAGCAGCCATCCAGGCCGTCATCACACACTGGCACGCCTTCCCTGCCCCTTCCCTGCCCCTTCCCGCCACTCCGCCTGGCGCGGCTCGCTTTCCCGGTGCTTGTAGGTGAGACAACGGTAGTCAGCGGGTCGGGGGCTGGGTGGGCGGGGGGCCGGGAGACATGCACCAGCCCGCATGCGATGCACGTAGGTCAGACTAGGCGCATCCCAGCACGGCGTTGCATAGGGTCAACCCAGAGAGAATTCTGGGCCGCATCGGGGGCTACGGTGGTGGTCGCCGCAGAACTAACATGCAGGGACATCACCCCTTCGAATCTCTCTGGAGCTGGGTCCTACGATAACACCATCACTTTCGCGCTTATGCTCGTCGTATGCGTCGTTCCATTTCAACACTGGCACGCGCGTATACCACCCGGATCTGTGGGCAAGCGTTGCCGACCACGGCCCTCCACTCACAACCACACAAACATCCTCTGTAGAGAGTGCCATTACCCGCAAGACCCAGCTGTTCGCTGTGCTGCTGCTGCACCATACAGTCTGTCGTGTGCGGGAAACCGATGGGCAAGGGCATTGCCGAGAACTGGCACGGGCCACCTTTGGGCCCTGACAAGTCTTCGTCCGCGCACGAGTGCGTCGGTAGCCTGGAAGTCCCGGATAAGGCTATAGAGGCGACTGCTGATGGCACTCGGGCGTAACGGGCGGGAATGAGCCTGTGCCTTACACAATCTGACCGGAGCTTGCCTCTTGGACGCATCTGCTTTACTCTATTCCTTACCACCGCCCGCCTGCAGCTGCCGCGCCCGTACGCGCCGAGCCGGCAGATAAGCGCCAGGATGGCGACGGATCTGCTGCAGCAGGTGGGCGTCGGCGCAGGCATAATGGTGACAAAGCACTGAATCGGTTCAGCAGTTCGCCGGTCCAGCTGAAAAATCAGATGCGCGTCCTCAAACCGTGTTCCCCGCACCCTATGCGCTGCTCCAATGATTTCCTCCTCCATCACCTGGCGCTCGTCCCGCCTGCCCACCTGTCTCCTGTACCCATCAAGCTACGCTACTGTGTTGTGTACCGACCGCGCCCACCCATCGCCATCGCCGTCTGTAACCCCTCATCGGTACTCGACGTCCATGCGCCCCGCGTGGCGGCCGTCCCAGCAGAACCGGCCAGCGACAGCCGCCGCCAAGCCGCCCGCCGCCGCCAGCCAGACCGGCCACCGCCAGCCCACCCACGCCGCGCCCGCCGCCGCCTACGCCAGCGTGCCGCGCTGGCAGGCGCCCAGCAGCATCGGCACCTCCCACCAGCGCCGCAGCAGCAGCGCGACCGGCAGCACGCGGAGGAAGATATCGACTCTTGCCAAACAATGGTACGCAGCTCTGTGTGATCGGGATGGTGTCCGCAGCAGCATGCCGCGCACAGCCCTCGCCTGCCTGCGCAGGATGTCCCGTTGGTCCGTACACAGGGCGCCCAGGAGGACGCCAGGCAGGGGCGCAGTCGCCGGCATGTCCGGGCCCAGGGACTCCAACGCGGCGTAGCACTGGTCCAGAGCCTAAGCCCGTCCGCACGTGGCGGCCACGTGGGCCGCCTTCCCCACCGCCAGGTAGGCGCGCCAGTCGGGCAGGGGCAGCTCCACGGCCAGGCGGCGCAGCAGCCCCGTGCGGCCGTGCTGTGCCGCCAGCAGAAGCGCTCTCACACGGGCCTCCGCGCCGTGCCGCGCGAGCAGCTCCGCCACGCACTCCTCCTGCCCCTGCGCCACGGCCGCCGCCAGGGCCGCGCCGTGCCAGCCGTTGACGGGCGAGCCCGCCGCCATCAGCCGCTGCGCGATGCCCCAGTGACCGTGACTGGCGGCGGCGCTCAGCGCCAGGCCGTTCATAAGCCTCGGGTCGGCTCCCGCGGCTAGGAGGATCTCCACGGCCTCCTCGTGACCGATCTTGGCTGCAGCGACCAGCGGCTTGCCGTCGCAGTCGTTCGGGTCGTAGGTGCCGCCCGAGTCAGCGCGGAGGAGCTGAGCCAGGTAGCCGAGCACGGGCGCGTGCCCCGCCTCCGCGGACCACCAGAACAGCTCGGCCATGACGCGGGACGGGGTCGAGCTGGCGCTGTGCACAAGGCCGCCCACGCTCCTCGATCAGCGCCTCCAGCACCGCCCGCGCGGCCGCG
>LSYV01000006.1:2626264-2660168 GCA_001584585.1 Gonium pectorale | reverse complement strand
CCCGGCCAACCAGCTTAGCAAGCGGCGCAGGACCCGTTGGTTCGTACAATGCGAGGAGCAGGTAGAAGCGGGCGACGTCGCCGGGCGAGGCCAGCGCCGCGCGGAGCGCGGAGTGAAGGCCGCGGCAGGAGGTCCCGGCGGTGAAGGCGCCCAGTTCGCTCCTGAGCAGGATCTCCTCATGTAGGTGCCGCGGCAAGTCCAACAGCTGGAGGCCGACCTGTGCCCCGCAGTCAGCTCGGCCACCGCTGGCAGCACTTGGCTGCGGGTCTGGCTGCGATCCATTGCCGATCATGCTCGCCTCTCGCATTGTTCGGCGACACGGCTACAATGCGCCGCGCTAGGACGACTGCAAAGAAGGACCTCGATAGTCGGTCGGACAGGCCGTCCTGCACCTATGATGAATGCCAGAACTTGAAGGGCTATCAAGTTTCTGGGGGTTGTGTCTCCGACACGCAGCGCGATGGGCTGACGCTGTCTTGCTCTGTACCCGCCCGCCCTATTGGAAACGTCGCGCCTTCGGGCGTGTATGACCGTAGAGGCGGGCTCCCTCTTTCTCTGCAGATTTCTCTTTTTATGGACAATCGTATCACATTCTGAGAGCATTTGGTTGTGTAACACAGGCAAAGAGCAGTTATGGCTCAGTCGTGTCGTAATGCTCACAAGCCCCGGGCGTGTTACAAGAACCCGGTCCAGCGGCAGTCTCGGGCCCCTATGGCCAGCACTCAGATCCCAGCCGCCCGAGCTGCCATTCCTCTTCCCCGTCCACGTCACCGTCTCCCAGACCAACTCCCCCCGCACCAAACCTCCCAAAGATGGCTGCTGCGAGCCCCACGTAGTGCCGCTCAAACGGTACTGGCAGCCATTCACCACCCCGACCCAAAGAAACCCCCCGTTATTTAAATTGCACTAGTGGCCAGACACACTCCACTCCAGTTAGAGCAGAAAGCAGCGGGGCACCACCTGCACCACCTACCCCCGCTGCGGACCGGCGCGGCCCACCCCCAGCAACCCGGGCGGGCGGGCGGGAAACTATGGGCCGCCGAGGGACAAGCCCACTCACAAAGAGAGCGTGTTGGCAGTTTAAAGGGGAAACGAGCCCCTCACGCTCCCCAACAGCCGCATTGCACGGCTAACTACCAACTACCATGAAGTTCGCATCACTCTACTCCTTCGCAATAAATATACAGTTATTGAGAATAACTGGAAACTTGAGCTTTCGCGTTCCATCCTTGCAAGGACGAGACCCATGGGCCACTACCATAGGGTGCCCTCCGTCATATCCAGTTTTGACTTGCATAGCCTAAACAGGGAAATCTGCAAAGAAAGAGGGTGTGGGGGTGAAAAAAGAGAAACCTGCACAGGAAGAGGGTGGGATGTATCGGTAGAAAAAGGGGAATCGGTCAGCCTGAATCGGTAGCTACTGAGTGAGTTATATCGGAATTTGCAAGAGAAGGAGCCCGCCTCGTTGGCCATACACACACAGGCCAATGTTAGTAAGGACGTCCCTACCATTCCAGGACCTGCTTACCTGATTTGCTGGACTTGCCTGAAGTTCAGACGGATGCCACCGATACTCAATGAACGTGCTGCGCTGCCAGTAGGGAGCCGGGTACAGAGAATGGCGAGCAACTGGAGACATGTAGACGGGTGCAGTAGGGAGCCTCGGCGGTGTCCTGCCTGCCACGCGCCCGACCTACAGTCTCGTGGTGGACACAAGAAACTAGAATGGCCTGGCTGCAGTTTGATGAGCATGCAGCACTCAACTGAGCTCAAGATCATCCGCATCATGTTGCTCCATGGTTGCCTCGATACCATGCGCTTTGTTTAGATCCCAGAAGTGCCATGGAATGCGAGGCACACGTATCATTATCATGCCCACTATCAAGTTCGCCTAGTAACAAAGCTGCAGATGTCACATGGGGGTGCGAAAGAGCAGCGCAGGGACTGGACACGGTAGAGTCTTCTCTTGTGGTTACACCTCGAATCAGGGAAAAACCACCATGCTACAAAAACGTCCCAGCAGACTCGGGGCCCAGACGCGTCAGCACTTGAGCGCGCTCAAGGCTTCCTCTCGATTCTGACTGGGCAAAACCGAACTGGCTCGCTTAGACCGAGCGCTTGTTGGCGGGCTGCCAGTCGCGGGCGCTCTTGGGGCGCTGGACCAGGAAGCCCATAATCTGCACCTGCTTCACGTTGTCGAAGGCCACCAGGCGCACGTAGGCGTCGGGGAACGCCTTGGTGCAGGCGACGATCTCGCGCAGCACCTGCATGGGGTCGCGGCAGCCGAACATGGGCAGCTTCCACATGGTCCAGTAGCGGTTGTCGTAGTAGAGCTGCGGGGAAGGGGGGACAGGGGAGGAGGGGTTAGGCAATGCTACACGACACGGAAGGGCGCTGAACAAACAATTCAGATGTAATGAGCACGACGCGGCAGATATGCATGTACGTTGGTTGTGGGAGCTATGGCTCAGAAGAGTTGACCGATGCGCAATATCAAGTTGAGCGGAACCACAATTCCGCGCCCTAAAACTAATACATGAACGACGACATGGACAATGACGCAGACTTACAACCGAGACGGGGCCGAAGCGGACGGTCGACTCGTTCGACACGTAGGCCTTGTCGGCCTCGGCGAACTCCAGGCAGGGAATCCAGCCTGCGTCACAATGGGGCCAATGACACAGACGATGTGATCAGTACCAGTCGTCAGGAAGGTATGGCCGCCATGCAAGTGGCATGCAAGCCGGGGCCAGATGTCGGGGCAGACGGCCTAACATGGCATAACCACGAGCAGCATCAACAGAAGCAAATATAGGCTGGTGCCTCACCGTTGGCGACGATGTAGTCGACCTGGGCGGCGATCTGCTCGTCGCTCAGGGGCGGCAGGTAGGAGAAGGTCTCGAACATCCTGCGAACAGCAAGAGAGAGCTCATTAGCCATCTGGGTTGGCGCACCGGGCGCGGCAGCCCCTGCTGGCGTTAGAGTCAACTTGCATTGCGACCCCCACCCCCCCCAAAGCCCCAGCGCGAGACGCCACACTCACTTGTTGTTCACGGGGGTCCAGACCATCATCTTGTTGGCCGACGAGGGAGCGGCCACGGGGGCGGCCTTGACGGCCGGCTTCAGGACCGCGCTGACGCGGGCGCTGGAGCGCGCGGGGCGAGCCACCGCGGCGGACACCGACGACTTGGCAATCATGGCGGCCATTTTGTAAAGATGTTAAAGACTTTTTCGTCTGCCGACTGGAAAAGTGAAGTGGCAGGAGCGGCGCGGCACTAAATAGCGGTCGTTCCCTGCTCTGCTCCAGGGATCCCCCCCCTCTCATCCTAACCGAAACAACTGAATCCCGAGCGGCCACGCGCCTCCCCCCTCATCTACTCTTATCTGGATATCAGGAATTAAATTCAAGACGTACACGGTTTGGACAACTGGGGCTTGCTACGTCAATTTGAAACTGAGTGCGCCTTGTGCAGCGCCCCTCGCTTGCCCTGACCGGATGCACGATGTTCATGACTTGAATTGCTGGTAGCGATGCGCGTGATAGAGCCCGGGGCACTTGCGGCATGTCCGCGAGCAAGCGATGCCCTGCTTAGACTCCACGCGGGTTTTACCATGGCAACTCACTAGATCTGATATGTCGTTCCGTCAGTCGTTGCCTGGTACTGCCATGGGAAGGACGGTCTCCGTCAAGACCATGCCGGCATCGTGCGTAGCCCAAACTCTGCGGGTGCGGCTGCTTATGATTGAGGTTGAGACCCACCAATGTGTGCTGCCAGGAGGCGGCACGTGAGCCTGTGGGCCGCCTTCGGTCCATACTGGACACGTGGCATCAAGTGAGGTGGTGAAAGTGGTGGCGGGGGGGGGGCATGAACCGACTAGATTGTGGAAGACGCCGCCTTTCATGGTGGCTAGTGGCGACTCACTTGGCGGGGAGAAAAAGGGGCATTGAGGGGATGTTACATGCACATGGTTGTTCCAGGCGCTGGAGCACTTTTGAAACGAGGCGTCACCAACCGACATACATACTGCAGGTACCGGTACATTTATGTCACTCATTGATCGCTCACGTCCGCACTACGGCAAGCGCACCATCACCACGCTCCGAGCGTCACGCATGCGGGCAAGCTGGGGCAGCGCTCGTAACGTTAGATCTTCGCCAGTCATAATCAGTGCAGACAGTCAAACGCAGTTCTCCTACTAGCGTTCATTCCGTTGCATGCGTCCCCAACTGCGCATGCGTAAGGGCACCAAACGGGCAATCCGGGTTGCAACCAGGCAATCGGCCCCGTGCAGCAACCAACAATCTCGTGCGCTTGAGCGCAGCGCAAACCAGCCGCGCGCCGCCGGCTACAATGGCGGGGAGGTCGGCTCAATGTCACCTGCAGCTCCTCACACCCATGGAGCCGCAGACTCTCGCAGCCACAGCAGTACTACCCACATGATATCGAGGCACAGTGCAGTCCTACAACAGGCCGAGCCGACCCTTGCTGCGCGTTGCACGATGGGCCGGCAACCGGCCGGGTGAGCAGCAAGGAGTCCCGCAAGCATCTTTCACTCTCCCCGCAAGCCTTGCACTGCGGCAACGGCCGCTGCGCTCCACCCACCCCTCTGCATGACGGGCTCCCACGCAGCTTCTCATTGCCCCACGGCGGCTCGTGGTCCACCCATACCTCACTCCTCAGCTACACCCCACTCAGCCATATCCAGGGGCCCCGGTAACATCCAAGCCGCACCCTGCCGGGCCCGGTCTTAGCTGAACTCCAGTGTTGTGTCAGCGCTGCCTCTCCGTCCCAAGCCACACTCCTGCGCTTACCCGCACGACTATCAGACCAGCATCAGCCAGCTCAAGCTTCCAGGCAATCGTTCAGATTTTGGCCCTGAGCGGCCAGGCAAACACGCTAGCGGCCCCCAGTACTCCACCCCGTCCGCTTGTAATAGCGGCGGACGCCACTAGTGCTGCCGCTGCGCCGCTCACCGTCTGCTGTGTGCTCGTCATTACCGTACAACGATACGGCGTGCCTGCCAGCTGCCAACCCTGCCGTCGCCAACAAGCCACGCTGCTGCCGCTCAACTGCAGTCGCCAGTGAGCCGCAGTCACCGGCCGGGACGGCAACGGCAGCGCTATCGCACCTTAACCAGTCCGTCAGTCCTCCAGCACTGTGGAAATCTCCCGCATGTCCAGCCCCAGTCCCAGTCCCAGCCCGTGGGACCCGTCCGCGGGAGGCTGCGCGCTGCTGGCGCTCATGAGCTGCGCCCACACGTCGTCCGCGAAGTCGCTGTCCGCCGGCAGCACCAGCTCCCCGCTGGTCATGGTGTGCAGGCTGTGCATCAAGTCCACTGGCATGCCCATCGCGTCATCCTCACAGTCGTCCGGGCTGGACACCGTGGGGTTGTCGTTGACAGGGAGGGGAGGCGGGAGCTGCATCCCCAAACCCGCCGCTAGTGTAGCCGCGCCAATAGCTGGCAGGCCGGTGGGCGCAGGCAGGCCGGCCGCCATGGACTGAGTAGGGGGCGCCATGGTGGCGGTCTGGATAGGAATCATGGTGTGCGGATGCGGCCCTGAGCCGATCGGTGCGGCCGAAACCCCAGGGACAGCGGCCGGGGTGGGCACCAGCGCCGGGGAGGAGGGG
This sequence comes from Gonium pectorale, assembly GCA_001584585.1. NCBI lineage: Eukaryota > Viridiplantae > Chlorophyta > Chlorophyceae > Chlamydomonadales > Volvocaceae > Gonium > Gonium pectorale. The sequence continues at coordinate 2,654,538 of LSYV01000006.1, read as the reverse complement.
TTGAGGAACGGTGGTGGCGTTGCGGTGGTGCCGGGCAGGACCGGCGTGCCAACCGGGGCGATTCCGTTCGGCAGCTGCACTACGCCAGCGTCAAGAGGGCCTGCTACTTGTACCGGTACCAGGTGCGGCATCGCCCCCGGTTGCGCCAGCGACTCGACTTGAGGCGGCACTAGCAACGCCTCCGACGGATCCGAGAGCTCCGGCACGACGCCGGGCACTGGCACAAGTGGCACAGGGCCGCCGGCCACAGTTGCGGCACCTCCGGCGGCGGCCGGATGCCCAGCTGTGTGTGGGGGCGGCAGGCTCAGGCTCAGCGGCCCGGGCGGCCCCTGGTAAGGCTGGATTGCTGTGGACGTAAGGGGCAGCCCCAGCGGCACCGCGGCGGCCATCAGGTTTGGACCTGAGGCCGTCACAACGCCTGTGGGGAGACGGGTCAGGGACACGGTCAGGGATGAACACTAGCATCATGGCGCGTTCATGGCGGCAGTCGAGGGGCAAGCTATGGGAGCATCATGCGGGAAGGCGACTGAATCCTGGCAACATTGATGCCACTGGTGGAACGGCGTGTAATTTCTGCCCTCGACAATTCAGCAGTGATTATACTCCGCCCTCACTGGGCTACTTCGTCTAATCAGCGGTACACCGCTTGAATACGCCCGCCTGGACGTCGCGGCGCGGCCCGCAACCCGCGCCGTCCCTCTACACGCCGACGCTCATGCAGCCCCTTCCTCCTCACCTCCGTGACTGGGCCCGGGCGCGGAGACCGGGAGCATCGGCTGTGTGGGCACCAGCGGCGTGGGCGCCGAGGGCTGCTCCTGGATGGTGACGCTGGGCACGCCCGCACCAACCCCGAGGCCCTGCGCGCCAATGGCCAGGCTGTTGAAGGCGCCCGTCACATCGCCGGTGGGGTCCTCCGCCGTTGAAAGGAGCGACTGGAAGGAGCGCAGCATCAAGTCGCTGAGCGCGTCGTGGCTCCCGGCCGCGCCGCCGGGGTTGTACTGCACCAGCTGCTGCTGTTGCTGCTGCTGCGACGATGACGACGCGCCGGGGCAGGCGGCTCCGCTGCTGGCGCCGCCGACAGCGCCACTGGCGGAGCCGTTGGAGGAGGTGTCGTCGGCGCCTGCGCCGGCCCCAATGGGGGAGCCGGCTGTGCCGATGATGACGTTCTCCGCCATGTCCGCATCTATGGCCTCGCTGATGCCCACGCCGCCCCCGGGGCCGCCCAGGTCCACGTCCAGGGACTCGCCCCGCGCGCGGCGCTTCTTGCGCCCCACCGGCCCGTTGGCGGCCCCGGCGGAAGGGTATGCGGCTGGCAGAAGGGCAAGCACAAAAGGACGTGGGACACGTGGCGTGAGAGCAATGCGGTGGCGCCGCGAAGTCTAAGCGGGGCTGGGCCTAACCGGGAGTGTCTATGCTTTCATTACTGCTACGCTCGCCCTTTTCGCGATCCACCGCGTCCCACATCCAGCCCATGGGCCTAAGCAGCCTTGCAAACTCGCCACCACCACCATAACGCGCCCACGCTAAGCCACTCACGTGCGTTCGCCAGGCGCTGCATGCCCCCGGTTGCGACCGACGAGATCATGCGCTGGAACATGGCTGGGTTCTTAAAGGCCGCTGCAAACATGTTGATCATGGTCTGCTGCTTCGCCTCCGTTGCCTCCAGCCGCGCCTGCAGCTCGCGCATCTTCCCGTCGGTGCTCTGCTGCTGCTGCCGCAACCGCACCAGCTCCACCATGAGGACATTCTTATCGCGCTTGAGATTGTCAATCTCCTCGCGGAACCCTCCGTAGGCCCCGATCTCGATGGCGGGCGCTACTGCACCCGCCGCGACCAAAGCCGTGCTGTGCGGAGCCCCGGCGACCGCGGCCCCGTTGGCGACACCCGCACTCGAACCGCCAGCGTTGCTTTGGCTGACGTGACTGTTGTGCGTGGTGCTGGAGGGCTTACGGCGGTGGATGCCACGCAGCGCGTCCTTTCGCCCGCGCATGAAGTGCTCATTGGCAAACTCCCAGCGGTCGGGGTCCACCTTACGGAAGCCCTGAGGTAGCGTGGTCCGGTAGAAAGGAAGGGTCAGGGCCACGTCGGCGCGGGCTACAGCATGCCAGGCGACGCGTGGCGGGAAGGAGCGGACGAGGCCTCGTGCCCTTTCCAAAACGTCGCAAAGGCTGACAAACCTCCCTTGCTAGTTGAAGCTATGTTCAATCCCAATACCCGTTGTATGTAGCGAGGGGCGAGGCCTTCTGGCACCGCTGTTACATTGTGTATCCCGGGCTGCTAACCTGTTGTTCACCACTTCAGCCTCCGCTGCCTGTCCCCTGCCGGCGCTACCGAGCTAATGCATTTTCTGGCAGGTCCTGCTACTTTGATACGCACTGGTTCACAGCTTTTGGCGCACGCAAAGAGTCTGCCACGCCCCCGACTGCGGGGTGCAATACGGACGCTTCACCCCTAGCCGCTCACAAGGACGCCCCCGCCCCCCCCGCCTCAAAGGCCAGCATCCTTCCCCTAACTACACATCGTACTACGACAGGCTACAACAAGTTCACAGCAGCATCAGCACACTCACATATGTGTTCAGCTGGCGGACGAAGCTAGAGAAGTTGTTGTGCTTGAAGTGCTTTGGCAATAGGTCACGAGCAAACTCCGGGGGCTTCCACACGACGAAACTGCACGAGTAAAAGGGGGCAAGGAGCGAGGCATCTGGGATGACCGGTGCGTCAGCCCAGGGCAAGCGCCTTGGTTGCTGGTCGCTGGCAACATGTATACCAACGTTAAGTACGGCGCAAAGCCCCACGCCTTCACCCACCTGCAGCCATCAGCGCCCCACGAAACAATGTTGTCTGTGGTTGGATCGTCGACAAGGTCATACCTGCAGGCACATGGGAGACAGCAAACGCATTGTAAGGATATTTGGGGCGGTCAGGCCGAGGCCAAATGCTGCTGCCCTCGGCTACCACTTGGACCCCAGCACGCGTCGCGCGATACTGTCCCAGACTCACGTCTTAATCAGGAAGGGAGGCGGCTGTGCGGACGGGTTCGTCATAGCGCACGCGTCCGCCTCCTCGACCGAGGCTTGGCACTTTGCAACCCTTCAACTCCAGCAAATGCTCCTAATAACTAAACTAGCCGGTAACACGCTAAATTGTCGCTTCCTAGCTGTCCTCAGGTGCAGCAGCACGGCCAGGCCCCGATAAGCGCGGGGCTGGAGAATATGAGGTCCATATGCACGCGTTTCGCAAGAATTTGGGAGTCGAAGGTGCAATCAGTATGATTGCCTCAGGATGAGCAAAGTTTCTGTTTGAGAAATTTCTAGATGCCGTACAGCATGGGCAACCTTGTGGCCGATTCAGGCGCATTGAGGGCCGAAGCATGCGCTACTCATGAAAGCCTGTTCGTGCAATTCACGAATTGGCGTGTGAGGACCTCATATGCTCGTCGGCCCATAGCCAAACCTTGTACTGACCGACAACATCGCGCGTACTTCCCAAGCTTCTGGCGCCCCGGGATGTCCCCTTACATCTTTGCGACGATGTCCTGCTGCACTGACCCACGGGCCCAGGCTGATGTTGCATACCGGTATGCGCCGTTCTGGTCACCGCGTGCCACTCCCTATCCTAGTCCCCAAAGTGCACAAAACAACGGCATGATGCCACCTTTATGAGTATGGGGTGTGCAATGTCGAGGTCGTACCCTGCTAAAAATGTGCTTCTCCGTACACGCGCAACGCAAAGCGCTCAGCACACGCAGTCAACCGTCCCCGTGCATGTGAGTACCTTCTAACAGAGCTAAGCAGTACCCAGTGCAGCCGTCGATCGTTCATTCATGTGTCACGGCGCAAAGGAACCCCCTGCAGCAGCTGGCAGGAACACATACGATGCCCACGGGCTGCAGCCCTGACTTGGCTGCATGGGATAGCACCAATGGATGGTGGCCCCTCACGTCAGAAAGACCCCCTCCTAGTAGCATAGATGCTCACGAACGTACACCGCCGAAGCTCGCTTCTCCACCCCCCTCTCACTCCTAGACAACTCCTCTGACTCTCCCAACGTCTTCTTACTGGAAGGCGTAGCGCTGCTATGCCCTTACATGGGCCAGCCTAACCAACATGCCGCCCCTGCAACACGTTCTACTGACGAGGCTGTCCCTGGCCGGGAGCAATGGACTGATCAGCGGCCGGCAGCCTTGGGAGCCAGAGGACTAACGTGACCGCGCCTGTGCCAGCAACGCCTACAACACGCCATGCATTTCTGATAAGACATCCATTAAGCGGAGGGTAGCCCAGCCATGCATGGAGCTCATCCCCACCACCAGCTCCGTAGACTCAGTAGCAGCTACTCGCCCGCCAGTGTGCGGCCTCTTCCATTGGGCCCTCCGCTGCCGGCTCGTTGCCCGCTTGCATGCCTCGTCGCCGGGGCACCGCAAAGCGATGGCTCCCCGGCGCTTATTGCTGAAAGCCACGGCCCATAGCTGCATGGCCTCCTGATGGCGGCGGCTGGGCCGTCGCCTACTTGACGATGAGGATGTTGTTGGTCTCGCCCTGCGCCGTGGAAGGCCGGAGGACTTGACCGAGATCGGAAGCAAGCGACGGGAGCGACCCCACAAGGCGCAGCGCTCGTTAGTTTGGATTGCCTTCGCTAGAGTGCACTGGGCACCCCGGACCACCCCCACCACCCAGCTTGCGAGCCATCTCACCAGTCGCCCCATGTTCCCTCGCCAACCCGCATGCCACACCTCCGCAGCTCAGCCACCAACCCCTGCCACCGGCCCCTCCCCACCATCTCCCGGGAGCCTTGATGTGGACGCCAGTGCGTTCAGGGTCAACCGTTTGCTCCTTCAAAACCCCCATCTCCCCAGCTCGGGGCTTGCACCCCAAGCTCCTATACTTGACACAATTACACTGTCTACACCATGCCACCTTCCCCTCCACCCCGCTGCCAGCCCCCCGCCTTCCACTCCCGGACCCACCAGCTCGTCCACCATGGTGGGCCAGTCGGACGCTAGCCGCCAGCCGCCGTCCACCCGGAACTTGACGGTGTAGCGCCCCGGCCGCAGCGGCACCGAGGCCTCGAAGGTGCGGATCACGCCGTCGCTGTCGATGCTTCCGGCGCTAAGCTCGAAGCCGCGCGTCCAGCCGTCAAAGTCGCCCATCAGCAGCACCTCGCTGGCCACGCCCACCCACGCCACGGGCACCAGCACTGGCACGCGCCGCGCGAAGGCGGCGCGCTGGGCCTGGCGAGAGGGACAGGAACCGGGGCGGCGGGGCGCGACAGGAGCTGGGATCCGACGACCAGGGGCAAGCCTACAGTGTAGCCCGCACCTCCCCCAGACCCTCTGTTGACTAGACCCTGGCCGGAAGCTTGCAGCTTGCGCCTCCCCCCCCCCCCGCAGTAGGCCCCGGTGTACCGCCCCGGCCCCCTGCCGCCCGTCTGTCCGACACCGATGCGCTTCCACCCGCCAGCTGGCACCCTCCCCGACCCGCAACAATCGGGACAAAGCTTCATCCGCCCCCCCCCTGTGTCAACTGCTCCCTACCCCACCCCACCCTAACCCACTCCACCCAATTGCTGACCCAACCCCACCCCTCCCACCTGCACCGCCTCCTCCAGCTCCTCCAGCCGGCCGCCCAGCCGCTCCAGCCGCGCCACCGCGTCCGCGCGCTCCGTACCGAACCGCACCGCCGCGGAGGCAGACTCCACCAGCCGCTGCGTGCTACCGAATTCCATGGCCACCTGCGGCCGGACAGACGTGCCCAAGGCGGGAGCGGGGCCAGCAGAGGCGTCAGGAGAACGGGCGGCAACTGGGGCGGGGCGGCCAGGGAGGGTGCGTACCCGGGGGGGCCGGCGGACTCGGCGCCGTTCCCCGCCGAGTGAGGCGACTCCTTGGCCGCCGCCGCTCCAGAGCCACCCCCCACCTTGCCCGGGCAGGAGCGCGCCGTGTGCGCTGTCGGGACCACCAACTCCGGGCTGTACCACGAACCCCGACGCCACCAAACGCACACGACACACGGCACACCGCGCGGACGAGGGACGCACCCATTGCGCAGAATAGCTTCGCGCGCCAGCAGGCGCCAGCTCACGCCAACGCCCTGCCACACTCCCCGCCCAACACCTTTCCCGCCCGCCCCCGCGTAGTTCGGTTTGTTCCTCCCCTCCGCCACACCTGCCGGTGCCCCACCCCAGCTGCCCATCCGAGTTCAGAGCGCTGAGCGCCACTCCCCGCCCATCCGCTACACAACCCTCCCCGAACCGCCCCCGCCCGCACCTTCTTGAGGAACTCTGCTGCGTCCTGCAGATCCTTGTTGGCGTCCTCTATCCGCCGCTCCAAAAACGCAGCGTGCTGGGGGACCGGGAAGGGGGGCCGCACAGGAGTAGCGGACGCCATGGTGTGGGCCGGCAAACTGGACTCAGCATTTGTGAAGGGCGGAGGAGAAGAACCGGAGAAGCAGTGGGCAGAGGAGACAGGCTCACTCCCGGCGCAGGCAACACCTACCACCGCGGCACACCACCGGGTGTCCGTTTTCCCCTCCGCCCGACAGATGGGGACGGCATGCGCCTCAGGCTTGACTAGACGGCAGGCCGTCGAGCCCAATGGCCTCGCCCCGATGCCGGCCATCAGTGCAATCACCCACCGCGGTCGCCTCTGCCAGCTTTGTGCTCATGCGCTTTTGGGACTCCACGGCCGCCTGGTACAACTGCGCAGCTCCCGTTGGGGCAGGGGAAGGGAAGGTGGGGATCCACGAGGTCACGCGAGTACGCTTGCGGCCGTCCCTAGGATGGTGTCCGCGCCAGGCCGACGGCGGTGCGAGAGGTCCGTCGACGTGGTTCGGCGTCATGGGGCACCGTTGGTCGGGGGCGTCAAAGGCACAACATACATCAAGGTCCCTCCCTTCACGCACGTTCACTCCATCCCCATCCCCCGCCTCATTTCTAGTATGCGACTCAGTGTCTGCGACGCAACCCGTTTGCCTTCTCCATTACCATGCCCCGCCAGGCCCCCTCGTCCTCGTCCAACGGACACGAACCGGGCCCCTGTCGGCCGCGCACCCGCACGTCCACGATTCCCGGCGCCCCGGCCTTGTAGGGGTTTGAAGCGTCCTTCGACAGCACCTCCAGCCGCCGGTCCTTCGCTTTATCCAAAAGCGCCAACTTATCCTTGGCCTACAGGCAGCGCAGCACAGCGGCATGCAGCGGCGTGTGGGGATACAAAGGCAGCAGGGGAGTCGCACGGTAGGCATGGCAAGGGGCCATAGCCTCGGCGGAGCACACGACGCGCGTCAGTGCTGAATGGAACATCATGTGCATGGCCCACTACGCAACACGCACAGGGCTTGGGGGAAACGGGCTGTGAAATACAAAAGAGTGTCGATGTGGCGGGAGCGTGGCAATGGGCCCAAACCCACCGATAAGGACCGCCCCGACGACGACGCCTCGCCCGCGGTGCGCGCCTCCGCCATGGTTGTCTGGGGTTGCGCTGTGCATCTTAGCACCTGTGTTGCACCACCGTGCCAACATACCATCGTGTGTGAGAGGTTAGGGGGCTCCGTTGAAGAAGCTTCAATTGGGTCTGCTTGTGCTTACATGCCGCGTTCGAGACACAGGTGCCGCTCTGCCGCTAACACATGGTAGTTCTGCGTGTTGGCCGGCAAGGAAGGTTCTGCCCGAGGTGCGCATTTTGGCCGTCACCGTCTCTTGTTGCAATCAGGTTGTTATCAATTAGTTGAATTACTTGCGCAAAGTGCTCCGAACTGACGCGGTACGGACCGTGGCGGATGCTTCGCAACGGGTTCGCGTAGCTGTGACGTTCCGAGCGCACTAGAAGCTCCTGAACATTGAAATTGAACTAGATTCGCAAGTGCAAAAACTGCGAAGTAGTAGCAGCTCCTCATTCCCGCGTGTTCCAAAACGCGCGCTCGTCGTCATCGCGCACTCGTGACGGGCACTACCACACAGCATACGATGATGCTCCTTAATGCGTTCAGCGGCCTGTGTGGGCCAGCACGGCGCCCATCTCCGACATCTGGCGGCACTCTGTTACCAGCTGCGAACCGCGCCCTAAGCGCGGCCCCGCGGGTGCGGAGGGCCCCGGCCTTAAGGGCTGCATCTACCTTCGATGACCACATCGACGTAGTGGGCCTGGGCAACCTTTGTGTCGGTGAGGCGAGGGCAACTCCAATTACGTCGGAGACCGCGCCACGGGCTTGGGTGCTTACTTAGGCGGAGGCCGCGGAAGGGTTTGGGCCGGCACCTTGTGGTCCGGCGCCGGCACGGCCACGAGCCACGGACCACCGGCCTTTCGCCAGCAGCTTGGTTGGGAGGCGGCAGCGTGTGGGCGGGGACCGGCTTTAGGGGCGAGGGGCACACGCAGGTCGGCGCTGCGAACCATTCCACTTCCCGCATGGCCTGTCTTGCGTTCCAGCAGGCGGTACAGCGCCGGCAAGTGTGCGGTTGCGAGCGCTCGGGGTCCATTATGTGCTGCGCTTGGGTGCCGTCGTGCCTCACCCTGTTGGGCACGTGCTATCCGTTCAGGATCCACAAACTCGGCCAGGGGGCGACCCGACCTGGGCACAGCCGCGTGGCACCTACGCAGCTGCCTGTGTCCCCCCTTCCCCATGCCCTTCCGCCCGCTCAGTCCACCCGCCCACCCGCTGCAGCCCCACGCGCCTCATCTGCTGCGGGATCCCCCCGTGTGTGAGGTGCTTGGCTGCACCATCCCCCTGCTCCCTCCCCCACCTGCCCTCCCGCCCTTGTGGCACCTCCCTCCCCTTCACCCGCCTCAGACGCTGTGCTGCCCGTGGAGCAGCTGCCCTCGACCGACCCGCGGGTCAGGGCCGAGCTGCTGCAGCGCCTCACCGCCCAGCCGCCGGACCGCTCGTCCTGGGAGGTGAGCGGCGGAATGGCGCTAGGCTGGAGGCGGGTCAGATAGATCGGGGCCTGGCGGAGAAACCAGGAGCCCGTCCTGCGGGCAGGGGGCGTGCGCGACGTGGGCGCAGTCGGGGACGGGGACGGCAAACGCAGCCCTGGGCGGTACATGGGCAACGTAGTCAGGGTCTCGGGCAATCGCGTGCCAGTGAGTGGCGCGGCGTACCCACGGACTGCGTTGCGCTGCTGCCATTTGGGCCAGGAGCGCGCGGGGGGGGGGGCCTGACCGCCCAGACCAGACTAGACACCCTCCCACGCCCTCCCACGCCTTCCCACGCCCTCCCACGCCCTCCCACGCCCTCCCACGCCCTCGTGCACAGCGCGCCACCCTCCTCGCACCAGCACTATGTCCTTGCACAACCCCGCATTGTGTAAGCGCTAACCGCATTCCATTCTACAAGGTCGCACCGTCCGCCTCTCACACACCTCCTGACGCCATCCCACCCCACTTTGCCGGGCTCCCCCGTCCCGGCCCCCACCGACCCCCCTCGGCGCTCGCCACCAGGTGGGCGGCGGCTGCAACTTTATGCTGGCGGCCGCCCGCTTGGGTCTACAGGTGGCCAGCGTGGGGCACATCGGTACGGACGTGTACGGCGAGTTCATGGACGGCGTACTGCTGGTGGGCGCCGCTGGGGGTTGGGGGGCTGGGGAGGGAGGGGAGGTGGGCCGCTGGAGCTCGCCCCGCCAGTGCGCGAGCATGGGGGGCTGCGGATGCAGCCCGGGGGCTGTGCGCCAGGGCTACCCCACGGGGCTACCCTGGTGCGGACCTGTGGGGAGGAGCCGGGGCGTGCTGTCCGGTAGCCGTGTGTGCACAGCCTGGGTTGAGGCCAGAGCTGTTGGAGCTTCGGGCCCCCGAACCCAGCCGCCTCCCACCTACGTACTCGTGCACGCCTCCGTCGTCCTGGTCTCCCCAGGAGGAGGGAGTTCGGCCAACGACGCGGATAGCGGAGCCCAGACCCGCCTCCGCCTCGGCCCAGTCTCCCTCCTCGCCATCCTGGCCGCCCGGCTCCTCGCTGCCCTGCGTGCTCGACTCGACGCTCATCTGCTTCGTGCTAGTGGACCCCGAGGGCCGCCACGCCTTCTGCAGCCGATACGACTTTGGGCCGTGGCCGCTGCTGGAGGGGATAGGCCGGCTACCGGATCGGGCCACGAGGGTGCGCACCGTGCGGGGGAGAGCGGGGGGCTGAGGGAGACGGCGGGGGGTGGCTGAGGGAGGGGCTGGCGGGCGGGAGGGTGGAGGGGCAAAGGCAGGGGTAGGAGACGTGGGGCCATGAGTGTGAGGGTTGGGGTCGGCACAGTCGCCGCCGCACCCTTAATGCCGCCGGGCTGTTGCAGCGTGCCCGGGTTCCTGACCAACCCCATGCCATGGGGTGAGAAAGCTACATCCACTCCACCACTGATGCCCCAGGTGCGTCCTCGGCGGGGGCTTGCAGCTGGAGGACAGTGCGCTTTCGTCAAACATGTGCTTCCAAACCCCACGTCGGCCCTCACGTGTCGTGTCTGGGGCCCCATGACCCCTGCGGCACATCACCGCGACATTCCCGGCGCGTGCGGCGCCCGCGACCCGTTCGTTCGTTCGGTACGCCGCCCCCGCCTTACGCCGCCCCCGCCTTACGCCGCCGCCCGCGCGCTGCGCAGCTGCTCCGCTCCGCCCGGGCGGTCGTCACCAACGGCTTCCTGTTCGACGAGCTGCCGCTGGAGGTGGTCCGCGGAGCGGCGCTGGACGCCATCGAGCACGGGGCGGCCATCTTTTTCGACCCGGGTAGGGGCGGGGCGGGGCGCGCTGCCGTACGGAGGCAGCAGGCGCACGGCCGGGGCCGGATGGGGGGCGGTGTGCACCCGCGCGCACTGCGGCAACCCGCCGGGCGGGCGGTGCCGCGTGCTGCCTGGCTGCCTGGCCATGATTAACCTGGTGTAGCGGCGTGGTCCTGTCGCGCCGGCCCCCTGTTGGCCGTTGCTATTTCCACCCCCACCCGCGCCCTGCCCCTCCTGGCCAAGCCTAGGCTGACCCCGGCTCCCGCCCCTCGCTTCCCGCCCTCGCCCCTCCGGCCCGGCCACCCCCGCCCCTGTCCCCGACCCGCCGCTGTGGCCCGCTCTCCCCTGCCAGGCCCCCGCTGCGCATCCATGCTGGAGGGCCCCCGCCGCGCCGCGCTGGACCTGCTGATGGACCTCAGCGCGGTGGTGCTCATGACCGAGGTGCGGCACTGAGCGCGGGGAGAGGGCGGAGGAAGGTGGGGGGAGGCGTGCGAAGGGCTGCTGCGGACGGGGCGAAGCGGAAATGAGAAGCAGGTGGTTGGAGGACCGCAAACCTTCGCCCTCCCCACCCCGTCCAACTCAGCCAAGTTCCGAGTCTTCTGTCGCTCCCCACAAAACCCACCCGTGCCCGCCCTAACCGCCCACCCAGGTCCTCCCTCCACACGATCCCTGCCCTCCGTTTCCTGCTGCGTCCTTCCTTCTGGTCCGCCCTCCGGCCGGGCGCTCGGCGCTTCCCATTCCGCTCCACCGGCCTGTCCACATGGCCCCCTTACACACACAACCCGCCGCCGCAGGAGGAGGCGCACACCGTGACGGGCCTGTCCGACCCCGAGGCGGCGGCGCGGGCGGTGCTGTCCCGCCCGGGCGCCCGCGCACGCTGGGTGGTGGTCAAGATGGGCGCCGCGGGTGCACTGCTGGCGGAGCGGCCCGCGGGCGCCGGCAGAGGAAACGGAAATGGAAACGGACACGGGCACGGGCAAGGAGCCGGCGAGGCTGCGACCATCACCCGCGTGGGCGCTGTCAAGGTGGGCTGGGGTGCAGGGCGGATCCGGGTCGGTCCGGCCCGGTGCGACACCTGAAGGTTCTGAGCTAAATTGCCAATTGCAATTGACACGGCTGTAGCATCCTCCTCCCTCGGGGAATGGCGCCCCCTCCCCCGCCCAGCCTGCCCTCCGCGCTGCTCGTCGCTCCTTCGCCACGCCCGTCCCCTTTGCTTTAGGTGGGGAAATATGGAATGGGAAACGGGTGGGGGAGACGACGTCTTGCAAGGCCTTCCCGGCGCAGCACGATGGCCGTACAGTGCACAGCACCCGGTCTCTGACGCACGCTGCATCCGGCCGCTGCGTGTGCAAGCTGCTCACACACGACTGGCGTGGCGGTCTGCGGGGGCCGCCCATCGCATCCGCCCCAGTTCTCAAGCACACCTTCGTCCTTTTCCCTCGAAGGCCCCTCGCCGCTTACCGACCCCGACCCCGACCCCTACCTGGGCTCCGGCCCCGCAGGTGGAGGTGGCCGACACGGTGGGCTGCGGGGACAGCTTTGCGGCCGCTATCGTCATGGGCTTCACGCGGGGTTGGAGCCCGGACGTGACCCTGGCCCTGGCCAATGCAGTCGGTGGGGCCACCGCCACGGGCCGCGGCGCGGGACGCAACGTGGCGCGGGCCGACGACGTGCTGGCGCTGCTGCAGCGGGGCGCGGAGGGGCGGGGCTGCGGCGAGGGCGACGGGCCGGCGCAGCGGGCGGCGTTCGCGGCGGCGCGGGAGCGGCTGCTGGAGGCGCTGGCGGCGCGGCGGGGAGGCAGGGGGGCGGCGCAGCTGAGTGCTGCGGCGTGAGAGGCCGCGTGACGTTTCTGTGTAGAGGTTCATCCCAAGGTATAGATAAAACCCTATCATAGCTGGCTCTGAGGAGCTCGAGCTCGGGCGGGAAAGAGGGCTGCGACGTGGGCTGGTAGAGATGCAGCGTTACCGCTAGACAGGAGTTGGAGGGAGGGTTGGATGACAGCAGCGGCGGCGTGAGGACGTGAGGGCGTGAGCAGTGGAGAGGTAGCGAAGCGTCGACTGGGTGGGGCCGCTGCTGCCCGTCCGTGCGATGCCCACTGTGCGTTGATGACGGGAATCTGGCATTCGAGTAAGCGCGTGTAGGCTCCTGTTTGAGCATGCTGCACTGGAGACACCGGCCAGGTCATTGATCGCGTGTGTATTACCGGCGGGGGGTAAGGGGGCTAAAACGGCGTCGTGGTCATGCCGGGGAGGCGGCTTGTGCAGGCCGCAGGCGCGGAAACGCGGTCCGCTTGCGGGGCCCAAAGTGACGCGAGCTGACTGCCTTGCGCAGTGCGCAGTGTGGCCTGCAGGGGCGACGGTATGGGCGGTTGAGGGCCGTGTTCGGGAGCGCACATGCGGAATGCACGGTATAACCACACCCACCCGACTCGGGCGCAGCTGGCCGCCTCCGGCTGCTGCTGGCTTTCCGGGGCGGGGCGGGGCGGGGCGGGCGCTGCAGTATGCTGGGGCTCTCGACATGTGTAGAGGCCGCACACCGGCGTCTTGCGCGATCTAGGCGTTCCGTGCGTTGAGTGTAGCGTGCCATTTCGCCGGGTATGGCGGGGGCGCGTGTCGTAGTCACATGTAGGGACATGTGGGACGGGCGCCAGCAGCGCTCACTTGCTTTGCTGCCAGCAGGGTGTGTGGGGCTGGTAGGCCGCCTAGCTGCGGGGGGGGGGAGGCGCTTGCAAATGCGTCTTGACGTGGGGACTTGCCTGTTTGCAGTACCGCATCTAACCGATGCGCTGCCGGTACCTGGACGATAGCCCCATGCACACGTGCCCGCTTGTGCGTACGCGAGTTCGAGGCCTTTCCTGCCACGCGTGTAAGGTGGATAAGGGAAGGCCGTGGGGAAGATCGCGCAACTGCCAGGGAACAGGGATCGCGAACAAGGCGTGGGAGCCAAACTCGTGTCTGGAGTTATCAGCCTCCCCTCTCGGCAGCTGCTCGGCGCCGCGGGCCGCCTCCTGGTGTGCGTGTGATGCCGCCGGGCCTGCCCGGTGCCTACGGGGAGAAGGCGAACTTGGTGCCGTGTAGCGACATGACTCTTGCCCCCTCATTCCTCCATTCCCCCAGTAATTATCGAGGGGTACGAGTGATGCCGCCTCACGGCACCAGGCCAGCTGGCACAACGCTCGCAACGGCAGCGGCTACCCAAAGTGGAACCATGGAAGGCCATCCGCCCGCCCGCCGAGCAACGCCTGTGCCGCCTCCGGCGCCTTTCCATAGCCGCCACCCTGCTCCTTGCTCCAGCATGGCAAGTGTTCCTGCCACAATTCGGTCGGTGCCACGGTCGCGCATGCTCGCGAGCCGTGCCCGGCGTGCGGCTGGTGGGCCCGCGGGTCGGTGGGGCGCGGTTTCCTTCCCAGCAATCCTATTCAATTAACGGTAGAACGAAATGATCGAGTGGTCTTCAATAGGGTAACGGGCACGCCAGTGTGCGGTTGAATGGCGCGAGTCGGTTGGGACGCCCTAGCGCACCACCGGGTGTGGCAAGCGGTATGCGACGACATTCGAGGCCGACAGACACTAACTTCAGAGCCTGTGAACATATTTCAGGGATCGGGGAACGAGATACAAGAAAAGCATCTCCCTTCCCGCTCTCCCGCCCATCCCGCCCAGGGCCGCCGCACATGAGCGCGCGGTCGCGGGTGGCCGCAGCAGCAATGCAGGAGGCGGTGTTGGAGCCGCCGCCCGCCGGGGCCAGCGCGGCCCAGTGGGGGACCGGGGACCCGCACGTGACCGCATCGCAGTTCCTCGCCGCGACGCGCGACGAGGGGCAATCGCTGGGGCCCCGCACCTACCTGTGCTTCGTGGGGGCCATGGCCGCCGCCGCCATCCACGACTCGCTGCCCCGGCAGGGAGGCATCGACGAGGGCGCGCGCGCGAGGGTCCGCAACATTATGGCCGTCGCCCGCGAGATCGGAGGGATGGTGAAGAAGGAGGTGGAGGGTGAAGAGGAGGACGGGGAGGGCGAGGAGACAGAGGAGGAGGAGACAGAGGAGGAGGAGGAGGGGAGGCAGCTGCCGGGCGGCAGCGGCCCGCGCTTGCCCGTGCTGGATCGGATCCTGACGGCCGCCACCCAGGGGCTCTTCAGCGAGGCGCCCGGCGATGGCGCCCCCAACCCCGCCGCCAGCGCCGGCGCTCATTGCAGCAGTGGCGTTGCCGCCGGCTCTGGCGGCAGCAACAGCAGCGGCGCTACCACCAGCGGCGGCGATGCTGGCGAGGCCGCGCTGCCGTTCCCGCCGGACCTGGTCACCGCGCTGGTGGCCTGCCTGGACGCCCGCAGCGCCGCCTCCGCCGCCGCCAGCTGCCGCCAGCTGCGCGGCGCCCAGCGCGAGCTGGCCACCTTCTCCCTGCCGCCCCCCTTCGCCGCGTTCCTGGGGGCCCTCGCCACCGCCAATGGCGGCGACTCAGGCAGCGATGGCTCCTGCGAGGCCTCCTTTGCGGTCCGGGTGCCCCTGGACGGCAGCCCAGTGTGCGGGGCGGACCTGGCGGAGGCGGCCCGGGCAAGCCGCCACCTGGCTACGGTGGCCGACTTCGCGTACATGCTGCGATGCATGGGCATGGCGGAGGCGGCGGAGGCGGCCCTGCGCGGCGAGGCGCCTGAGGGGAGCGGGCGAAGGGGCCCCAAGGCGACCATTCAGGCGGCCAGGAGGTGGGTGGCAGGCAGGCTGCGGAGCGGGCCACACAGATACAGCCGTGTTGGACAGAGTAATGGGGCATTAGCGTTGCCACGAGGGGCTGCTGGGGTTGCGGTGACCTGGATGCACTGGGCGAGGGGGTGAGGGGGTGAAGGTGCGGCGCAGGGCATGCGATTAGGGGGTGGTGGTGGGATCAGGGGCTGGAGCATGGCTGGAGCTCCTGGGATGCAGCGGCCGGTTCAGGGGGCCTCCGTGGGTGTAGGCGCCTCGGGGGGTCTCTGATGGTTGGTCTGCAGAGCGGGGGTGCTGCTGACGTGTTGGGGGCTTGCGGCGGCGAGGGGCAGCTGCCCCGGGCAACGCGCAGGCCTGGCGGCGGTGCCCCGGCCACCATGTCGACTATTCAGGCCGCCCCCGCGCAGGCCTTGTGCAGCTGCTGACATCGCTTAAGCTTGCTGACCCGCGTTGGTCAGGACTTGCCGTACTTCGTGATCGGCATGACGTACCGCTGCCGCACCGCATGCCGTACGCCAACGTTTGGTGCCTGCCATCGGGGCCCGGCCGCCCGCCGCAGGGAGCCGCCGCACTCGCAGAGCTCGCCCCTGGCCGCCTTTAAGAACGCCGCCGCGGTGCCCATGCGGTCGTCCCATGCCGCCCCCGCCACGCCCGGACCCGGTCCCTCCTCCTCGCCCACCGCCGCCCTGCCCGCTGCAGCGGCCCCCACCGCCTCCGGGTCCGCCGCCACCGCCGCTTGCGCCACCGCACCCACGTCCGGCGGCCGCGACGGCGGCTGCGCCCTGGACTCTGCCCGCTGCGACGTGACTAACGCAGTCGGGGTGCCCTCCGGCTTCACAGTGCACGTGGACGGCGACCTGCTGGTCGTGGCGTACGCGCACGGCTGGAAGCAGCGCGACCCGGGCCTGGCGGCAGTGGCGCTGCGGCGGGCGGAGGGGGTGCAACCGGGTGTTGATGCGTACGTCGACGAGCTGCGGTGCACGGACTACCAGACCGGGTTCTTTGGCATGGTGGAGCGGGTCTGTGCAGGTGGGCTGGGGGCACGAAGGGGAAACTGGGCCGGCAGGGGACCTGTCGGGGAACGAAGATCAGGAAAGCGCGCGCGACTGCCCTTGACATGGCGAAGGCGACTCCGGTAGGCGCTTGGGGAAGGCCTTATCTGCTCGTCTGCGTAAGAACAAGATCGCGCCCGAGGCCGGCGACGTGCATTGTTGTTTGGGTTCTGGCGTGGCGGGGCAGGCGGCTGGGCTGGGTGGGCCCGCAGGGGGGCTGTACCACCGGCCCTGCTGCGCCCCTGAGACCGGGCTACGCCCAGCAGTAAGCAACGTCAATGCCGGAAACACTGTAGACCAGGTCAGTGACTTGCACCTTGGCTGGGGCGCGGCCTCGGCTCAGAAGCGAGCTCCAAGCGCATTTGCCGCCGCCACTGTCACAGCTGGGCCGCCGATGCCCCCCTGTCCCTCTTGCGTCCTCTCTTGTCGCCGCCGTGCAGACGCCGCCAACGGCCTGGTGTGGGCAGCGTCGGACGACGGCAGGTGCGCGGCCGCCGGAGGCGTCAAGAGTCGAGGCAGCGAATGTGCTTGCCGTAGCGCTGGATGTGCTGCCCTGCTGTCCCATGCCGCGCGGCCTCGGCGGCCGGGGACCGATTATATGATACCGCCCGAGGGTTCCCCAAAGGTAGCCTGTCTCGATGCGGGGTTGCACCGCCGCTCCGCTGCTGTGCGCATGCGTGGCGCCGGACGAGCCTCTGCCGCCCGCTGTGCGCCTGACCTGCTTCATCCTCGCGTCCAGGGAGCTCTGGCGCCACCGATAAAGGTGCAAACGCCGTCTTGACGACGATACTAGCGTACCCACCCAAACCGTGTCCACGTTGGTTCATGCGCGCTCCTCCGTGCGCTCTCCCGTAACGGCCTCAACTCCCGCGTCCACGCGTCCTGTTGTTCCCCTCTGTGCTCCCCTCCAGGCGCATCAAGGCCTTCCGCTCGCCTCTGCCTCCGGACCGCCCCGACCTCGCCGGCTGCAACCGCCTCCCGCGCAACGAGCTGGAGTTGCAGTACACCCTGTACAGCGATGTACGGGGGCTGAGCGGGCGGCACGCGGGGCTGCACGTGCTGGGGAGCAGGGTGCTGGCGGTCAAAGGTGGGGAGCGTCGATGGACGTCAAAGGGAAGGCCCGGGGGGTGCTTGGGTGCCGTGGCGTCACTTCAAGCGGAGGGAGTCCGAGCGGGATGGAGGGCTGCTTGCTGACAGGAGGGGTGCCGGCATGTGACGCTGGGTATGCAGCACGTGGCGTCCCGACTCCGCATGGTAGAAATTGTCGGCCCCGAGCCGGCGGGCCGGGAAGCAACGCGGCTTGGTGCGGTTTGCATATCCGCCGTCCGCCCTGCCCCTTTACGGTGCAGGCAGCGGCGCCCTTTTGGTGTGGGACGTCCGCGACAAGGCCGCACAAGCGGAGGAGCGCTGGCGCGAGGGAGGCAACGACGAGGATGACGACGACGACGACGACGGCGACGACGGCGACGACGGCGACGACGGCGGCAGCGGCGGCACGGCAGCGGCAGCCGCCGACGACGACGACGATGGCGCGTCCTTCAAAGGAGAGCTGGGATGGCGAGACAACTCCGAAAGCGTCGAGACCACCCGCGGCGCCCGCCCGCACGACGTGTACCTCCTGCCCCGGCCCCGGGCCCACAACGCAGGGCCCCTCGCCGCTCGGCCCTCCAGCACGATCAAGCGCACCTGCCTGCTCGCGGACGCAGACTCGCCGGCGGCGCCGACGGTTGCGGCGGTCGTCAGCCCAGACGGCAGCGAAGACGCGGGCGAGATGATACTGACTTGGGACCTGGCGACCCAGCGCGTCAAACATCGCCTATTTGGGCATCTGTTTTGCGTGACAGACCTGGCGGCGCCGCCGGCGGCCTGGCGGCAACAGCACCTGTTCGCAAGCTGCGCGCGCAGCGGCGACGTCAAGATTTGGGACACGCGGCTGCCCGGCGCCGCCGCCGCGGTGACGCTGGTGACGGGCGGCAGCGACGTAATGAACGCGTGCGTGCTGGCGGCGGCGCCGGGTAGCGGAGGCGGCGGAGGCGGTGGCGAAAGCGGCGCCGTCGGTGGGGGCCTGGCGGCAGGCACCGTGCTGGGAGCGGGGATGCTGTGTTTTGCAGGTGCGCAGGGCTGGGAATAAGAAATTCCTGCAGAGAAGTAGTCTGGGGCGCAAGTGGGGCTGGGATTGGGCTTAACTAGCAGCGGCCCAGGATTCAAGCTCCTAACCCCTCAAGTACCGCGATCCTGGTCCCTGAGTCCCCCGGGGTACTGACCCGTGGGTCGCCCCTCCCGCTGGCCCCCCCGCCCGCAGGCGGCATGTGCGAGTCGGTGTGGTGCTGGGACCTACGCGGCGGCGCGGCCCGGCCGCTGTACGAGCTGTCCACCGGCAACACGTGCGTGGAGGCTCTGGCCTGGCACCCGGCCAGCGCCAGCCTGTTCGCAACGTGCAGCAGCAGCTGGGAGGACCGGCACGGGGACTTCAGCAAGAGCGACTGGCAGCGGGTGGCGGTCAGGGGGGAGGGCGAGGACGAGGGCGAGGGTGGGGAAGCTCCACGGCGGCGCATGTGGCCCAAGCGCGCCGTGCATCGGCCGGACGACTTCCGCCGCTACTTCAACCACGCCAGCGACTGCTCCCTGCGCTACCGCTTCACGCCCGGCGCAACGGGCAAGGTGCCGCCCAGCGAGTCGCCGTACTTTTGATGGATGGGGTGTTGTTGTTGGGGCGGTGCGGGGTGCGGGGTGGCTGGGACGGGAGCGATGCAAAACCCGGCCTCGAAACGCCCCGGTTGCACTGAGGCTGAGGTGTAGGTGCTGGCAGCGTTGACCCTTGGGTTGCCTGCCGAGTGTATGGGTTGGACCAACGAGTTTGCAGGTGCTGGGGCGCCCCAAGGACCCCCGTCGTGCGGGGGTGGGAGACGCTGCCCGACAGAGGGATGTAGGAGTTTGGGAGTTATGACAGTCGGCGCTGTAGCGCCGCAGGCCGAGGTGTGCCGAGCTGAGTGGGCGTGGCTTCAAAGGACTGCGGTGCGAAAGGACACACCGAGAGGCTTTGTGCTGTTCGACTTGCCAGCTGATGCGCAGGCTGTACAGGGGGCCCCTCCAGGCAGGACGGCAAGTGGCCACGGTGCAGGATGGCGCGGGATCCGTCGCCGGTCGGGCAGTCTAAAGGTTTGCTGACATGGTGCGCTGTGTCGCCCCAACAATCTTGGTGGCCGCATGTGAAACGTGTAGTATTGGAGCACGGCGCAAGCAGCGCGTGTCCAACCCATCGCGACACACCATCAGCATGTGCTCGTCGAAAAAGGAAACGGAAACCGTCGTCGTGCATCGTTCGACAACCTGCCACCCGCACCGCGTGCCTGCGTGGGCCCGGGGATGGCCCAGATGGCCATGCCAGGCAGCGAGGGCACTCACGGGCGCAAGCCGCCAGAAGCGCGCTCCCCTGCGTCCCGGAGCCCGGAAGCCGCCCGCCGTTTAAGCGCCTGACACATCTGTGAGAGGTTCAGCTTCAGCGTGCCCATGCGGGCAGTCCAGGTGGACAGTCCAGTAATACCCACCCACGTCACGTTTACCCTTGCTGCTGATGTGGGATCCCCTCCACCCTCTCCCCGAGACGCGCAGGCGTATGCTGCAACAGGTGACAGCTCTCTAGAAGAGTAAAGTGGGGAGAAAAAAGAGGAATGAGAAAGAGAATGGGGAGGGCTTGCTGGGCTTGTGGGTGAAGGAGCCGCCTGCGCGCCCTTCCTAGGTTGAGGCCAAGGGCCCTGTGCTTGGCGCCCGCGTCAGCACCTGCTGTCGTGGTGTGGCTATGCTGGGCAGCTGGGATGGCGATACTCTCCTCTGCGGCGCCCGCATGACTCCCAGGCCGCGTGGCCCATCGCGCGAAAAGGGCACTGTAGCTTTGCTCGCAAGCGCCGGTCAGCGGAGCGGTCCGTGAAGCAGATTTACACGCGTGGCAAACCTGCCGGTAGCCTTCACTTTATGAGGAATGCCAATCCAGCCCAAAGGGCCTCTCTACTCAATTAGTGCATGAAAGAGGAGAAATCTGCAGAGAAATCTGCATGCATCGACGTACGCCAAGGCGCAATCCATAGCGGCGTATTCCGGCGCCCATCCCCTCACGACCTACAAAAGACGTTTTGCCAGGTACTCAGCAAGCGTGGACACGCACAATGCGCTGTGTGGTCGCCCAACCGCAAAAATCATCAAAACCACAACCTTACGCACCTTACCAAAGAACGCACGCAGTCGGTGGCAGTTGTGACACAGCGGCAAGACAAACCCAAACCCAAACCGGAGGGAGCTTAGCCCTCATATTTCCAGCACAAACGCATGTCGCCGTTTCCGGCCATTAACAATCCGATCCCGGGTCCGCGTGCGCAATAGGAAACAGGAACAGGATGGAGCCAAATGGAAGAGTTGTACATGTTGTACGGAACAAACGCCGTATCTCATGTGTATAGTGGTCAGCATTCCCGGTAGCTAGGTCTGCACATACAGTGTTACTAACGGACGGCCGCAGGAGTGTGTGGATGTAGCAGAGACCTCAACCAACCCAAACGCTCCTCCCGCAAGCGCCATGGCTCCCCGGGGCCGTGGCCCATCTGGGGTACACCGTCACCTAGTACGGCAGCGGCGACAGCCGTACACGCGCCCGAACGGCGCCTAAACGCTTCGCTCCCGACATCCAGCCACGCTGCCGACCAGCCGGCCACCAGCGCAACGCCACAACGGCCCCCAGGCAGCGCCAAGCTTTCCACAGGTGGCAGCTGCACCGCCCCTCGCGCCCTCGCCACCAGCGGCACGGGGCTGCGGACGCGTCACTGCAGCGGTGATGCGCCGCCGCGGGAAACCACCCTAGTGCAGCATGCGACGGGACACCTGCACATCCCGCTCCTCCTCCTGCGCCCGCTGGCCTCCGGTCTTGATCACCTGGGTCCGCAGCTTGGGCTGCCTTCCGTCGTCGTCGTAGTCGTTGGCGTCCTTGAGGCCGTACATGGAGCCGTGCAGCTTGCCGTTGTCGACGTCCTGCTCCGTCTGCCACTCGGGCTCGGCGTACCTGCGGGGTGGCGGCGGACGCAGGGGCCGGCGTTTGGCCGCAGCGAGGTGGTGCACTGGCGGCCGGGCCGCGTGGTGGCGCCGTCTGCGCAGTGCGGTCGCAACTGGGCCGCACTCCCTCCATCCATCCATCCAGCCAGCCTGTCTCCCCCGTGGTCCGCCCATCAGCACTGCCAGCCCCACCCCACGGCTCACCAGCAGTCTCCCGACTCGATCTGTACGGCATTCACACCACGCTCCACGCGAAAGAAGCCCATCTCGCCCCAGTAGGTGCCCCTGGAGGAGGGAGGAGCGGGGCACGGCACTTAAGGGCCGGGGATACTGAGGACACCGGCTTGGAGGCTTTACGGCAACCGGCATCCAGCAGCATTCTCCAGTCCGGCGGGCAAGCCGTCCAACAGGGCGGGGCGGGTCGGGCAGAGGCAGAGGCAGGAGCAGAGGAAGCACTGCCGCGTCGACACAGGAGACCGTGGCGCAGGGGAGGCCAGCGGCGGGGCAATCAAGGCGCGATGCAGTACCGGCCGCCGTCGGCCATCCGCCGACAGCCGCGGGTCTACACAGGGAGCGCAGCGGCGCCGAGGGGAGGGGGGCACAGCGAGCGGGCGGGGAGAGAGGCCTGCGTGCGGTATCCGCGGTGCCACGCCCGCCACTCGCCCACACGCCCCCGTGCTAGCTGCGTGCTGCAAGCGTCGTCACGGCCCGAGGCCCGAGGCCGCCGCCAACTGCCCATAAACGCGGCCCCCTTCCACCGCCCCGGAAGGTACGCTTCAGTGCTGCTCGCTCCTTGTTGACGTGCGGTTGCACTGGTACACAAGATCTGCACCCAGATCGCCACCACCTCTTCTGTTCCGTATGCGATTTGGTGTCCGCGACGCGGCCCGTTGCCCTTCTTCACTTTCCCCCGCCATCGCGCGACGGCCGGCCCCACCAGCTGTTGCGAACAATCCAGTACTTGACTCCGTCTTCCTCGCCCCAGCCAACAACCTCCACGTCTGCATGGACCCAGGGCCGAAGGGGAAGGAGGCGGGCGCAGGAAAGAAAAGTGAGAGAGCAGGGCAGGCAGGTGGCCAGCGTGCCAAAACAGACTGGCAACGTCGTACACACTCTTTAAAGGGACTTTCCTTGCCCGCCATCTCAACCTCCCCTCCCGGGGCGTGGCGCACGCTCCCACAGCCGGCCTCCGGCCTGCCACTTTGCAGACTGCATCCCCAGCCCCATACAACCGTGCTCTTCGCCCCGCGCCGGTTCAGCACAGCCCTCCAAGACACACGCCCCCGAGGCCCCATGGCATTGACGCCCCGCGCCCCTATCCGGACCCAACATACCTCCAGCCTCCGCCGCGCATCCCACCCCACCCCACCCCTCCCGGCACCCCTTCCACCCCACCCAGCCTCCCCCATCCCCATCCCGACCCCCGCCCATACACACAAAGGAGGCTTCACGTGGAAGCCAGCGCGGTATCGCCAATCGTGTGCTCTTGAAAACCCCGACGCACGCACCGTGGTCCAGCTCGGTGTCGTTGGACTTGTCGATAAAGATGCCCCCCCGGTAGCCGTAGGTGAACTCGTCGGGACAGGCGATGCCGCACGTGATGGGCCCGCGGGCGTGGATCTCCGACATCATGGCCTGAGGGGTCGTGGACGGGGAGTCGTGAAGAGGATAAGTAAGAAAGCGGCCGGCTCATGGGCCGAAGCACCCTCGGCGCAAACGAACCCTGAGGGCAGGGTAACGCGGTTGCCATGCATTCTTACCAGGAAAGCAGGGGGCGGGGCGAGGATGGTGGTGGTCACAAGTAAGCCACGGCCCCGCCGCCAGCATCTCACAGCCCACTACGGCGCTGCCGCTTCGTCCTCTCCCCCTCCCCCTCCCCTCTCCCCATCCCCAGCCCACACCCCCCTTCCCCGCCCGCACCTCCTCTCCCGCGTCCAGGTTGCCCCACGAGGTGAGGTAGTACTTGATGGGCCGCTTGATGGGCCAGCAGGTGTCCACGCCGTCGATGGGCATGCAGTTGAGGCAGTAGCCGTGGGCGGGGCAGTGCTTCTTGCCGGGGAACTTGGTGTGGTCGGTGGCGTTGTACGTCATGCAGCCCTCGTCGGGCAGGCCGAACCTGCCATCGGGCCGGACAGCGGGGGGAGTGGGTGGGCAGGGGGGTGGGGTGCGCGGGGAGCGAGGAACGGACGGGGGGGGGCGAGGGAGGGAGGGAGGGAGGGAGGGAGAAGCGGGTGCGGGGTCAGGGGGCGGAATGCGTGGAGAGGACACTGCGAGGCGCGGCGAGGCGTGGCGCTCGCGCAGCATCGGATGGGGGGAAGGTGCCCGCCTTTCCGGGCTGGTGGGGGGCGCTGCCCCTCCCCGCCACCGGGAGGCAGGGCCTCAGATCCTGGCCCCTCCCCGCAACTGGGAGGCAGGGCCTCGGATCCAGGCACCATGGGCACGGAACTCGCCATGCGCCAACACGGACAGGTCCTCTTGCCCCTGCCCCAGCTCACCCCACCGGCCCGTATGCAGCCTCTTGCCCCCATGCCGTGCACTTTCCCCCCGCCCTTATCCCCTGCCTAACAGCTGCCGGATCGCATCCACGGCTGATATCCCTGCACTATGTCCGTCCCACAACCGCTCCCACACCAGGTTCACACGCGACCCAGGCACTCACTCGGTCATGTAGCCAAAGACGTCGACCGTATCTCCGCCGTCGCAGCCGTGGCCGTAGCCCTCGAATGCGGCGCAGTTGAGCAGCGTCTGGCGAGCCAGCATCACGTCGGGGCTCTTGCCCTTCTTCTTAATCTTGAGCCTGGGGGCCGGAGGCCGGGGAAGAACCGAAAGGGTCAAAGGTGGCGGGGTGGGCAGAAAGAAACGGGATGGCGCTGACAGAGCCGGAGTGGGGAGGCAAGGCGAGGCGGCGACGAGGGGGCACGGACAATCGCATGCCATACCAGCCAGCTTCCAATGGAAGCAAATCCAAAGGCACGGCTTAGGAAAGAGCAGGAAGGTTCAGCTGGGGCGAAGGGAGGGGTTGGCATGCACCTGGGCGGGGCCACACCTGTCCTGCACCATTGAGAGGGAACCGTGCACCCAGCAGCCGCCGCAGTAATAGGGGATGTGCTGGTTCCAGTTGGCAGTGCAGTAGTTCACGCCGTCCAGGTCACACCAGCTGAAGGCCTTGGGCAGCTCGTGCCGCCTCTTCAGCGGAACGGGTGCATGGTTGTGGTACCTCTTTTCCAAAGGAATCGGCTTCCTCAGAGACTTGTCACGGTACCCGTGCGCGTCCACATAATTAACTGCCACAAGCAGGGCCAACGTAAACGCCGCCCACACGAGCCCCGCCATTTCGGAAACAAGCCAGCCGGTTTCGTGAAAGCGGCTCAACTCGGGCTGACGATCAACGAAGCAGTCCTAATTGCTATATGCACTGCCGACCGTGTGGCCTAGCGGGTGGCCTCATAAAGGGAGGACCATGTGCGCGCCGCACCGTACGTGCCACGTTGCGTGATTCGACCTCTACCTGGACGGAGAAAGTCAGCTCGATCTCCTTGGCCTGCTAACAATCATATAGACACGCTCGAGGGGCTGGATCCCCGCAAGCCTCCACCGCATGCTTTGCCCGACATGCGCTGGTCTGGACCCCTGTTTGCCTGCTGGACCCATGCTTGCGCCAGTCTCATGAGCCCTGAAACTCTCTGCACACACAATGCGCGCCGGCATAAGTGTCGAGAAACAGTGCCGCCCCCAGCGCAGCCAGACAGCCCCGCCAAATTCGGTTGGCGTACCCGCCAACACCCCCCGCCACGTCCAACCCTCGCATGATTTCTCAAGAAACATGATACAGCTCACAGCCACCACCCCAACAGCTATACGCCTCACCAGTGCGTCGGAGTCCAACTCCCGCCCCGCCCCGGCTCTTGAACCCCGCCCTGTTCTAGCCACCACCTAGCCAAGGTCCTAAAGCGCGTTGCGCACGTAACAATTCCTCACCCCCGACCATCCGCCGTGGCTTGGCCGTGGTTCCACGTCCTGTGAACAAACACATGCATGCACAAGCATGGACCTCTCGCCCTCTAAGTCGGGGCCGCCGCTCAATTGGGTGATAATGCTATTGAATGATTCTGAAGCGACATTGCTGCGCTTCTGCTCGTGCCAAACGTACGACGCGGGGAAGAGTGCCTTTGTGGCCAAACCGCAGTCCGCACGGTCTTGCTGCACACATTCGACCTCTTTCTTACCAAACGTTATAGGAAAGATGCAGTCGACTATGCTCCGGTCGCCGGCGTTCAGCGGCGTTCGGCCAGCGGTGTGCAGCAGGCGCGGCGCTGTGACTGTTCGCGCCGTCCAGGACGTCAAGGGTGTTGTTGTCAGCACCAAGATGAACAAGACGGTGGTCGTGGAGGCGGAGCGGCTAGCGACCGACGCCGTGTACCTGAAGCGCAAGAAGGTCACAAAGCGCTACTCGGCGCATGACGAGTCGGGCAGCCTGAACGTTGGCGACTTTGTGCGGCTCAACGGCTCGCGCCCGCTGAGCAAGACGAAGCGGTTCGTGGTCGCGGAGGTGCTGCGCAAGGCCGACTAAGCAGAGGAGCCTGGGCACCTCTGGGAGGCTGTGGAGCGTTGATGGCTACTGCTATTGCCGATGAGCAGCGTTGCAGGCTGTTGGGGCGGCGGCTTCTGGCGAAATTTTGGGCAATTCTGTGTTCGCCAGCGCTCGCCCCCTGGCCCTTGCTGCCCCTTCTAGGCAGACATTAAATCATGCTCGTGATTAGGTAGATTGGGTTTGGGTTGGGGATTATAGACGAGGAACCGACTTGACTGTTACAACCGTGGCGTGGCGTGTATGCCACCCGTGTAACCCTTCATCGGGGTTTTGCCCACTGGCCCACTCCTCCTGCGCTCCTCACTGAACCTTGCACTTGTCCAGTTCGCTGGAGAGCTCATCCAGCGCGGGCTGCGCAGCAGTGGCATCCGTGGGCGCGGGTTCCGCCTCGGCACGGCCCAGGATGGCGTTGATGTCGCGGCCCGCGCCATCGGTCATCTCCTCCACAATGTCTCCTGGCGGGTCTCCGTACGTTTGCATCTGCAGCATGTGGATGATACCAGGGGCAGCGGGCCGTGTGTGGTACGCATGAGCGTCCCAAGTCCGACAGGGGGACGGTGGTTTCTTCATACACACCACTCTCTGATCCGAGCCAGCTCAGTCGTGTGGCGCGGGTGGGGGCATATGGCGCAGGAATGACCCTCTAGCACAGCTCACGGACATGTGCAGCTCCCTCAGCAGCGCAAGTCATGTTGGCAGCCAGCCGACAGCACCATAATCGAAATCATGCCCTCACCTCCTGTATGAGTTCCATCAGCTTGCTGTAGTCGTTGGGCGCGCTCTCGTAGTGGGCGCACACGCGGACCACCGACTCGTACTGCGCCACGTAGCGGCTGTACTCCTCGGCCGGTAGCGTCCCCTGGTGCGTCTCCAACCAGGGAGGGTAGCGGTCGCGGATCTCCTGCGGGAACCGGAGAGCCGATTAAGAGAAGGGAGGTCCGGCCGTCCTCACTTATGGGCCACTCGCCGCGCCGTTTCGGCATGCACAGCTGCACTGTCCTAGCCTTGGCGCGCTCCCCGCCTGGCGGTCTGGATAAATTGAAACTATCAGTCTGAGTGCATTGGAACCCATACGCACGTAGTCCCTTGCTTTGGCTCCACAACGCACCAACGCCCATCACTATCCAGCGTCAGGCAAGCAGCCGAGCTTAGGGGTTTCCTGCAGCCACTTGGGCCTATCGAGCCCGCCGAACGACCGCGGAACGCCTCAGGTATTGGGACCCGGTAATGCTTCAGCGCTGACGTGACAGGTTACACTGCCGCCATTCGCGCCATCCCGCAGTGAGCCCCATGAATGCCCACGACTCGGCCCACTGGTATATACACATCTGGCTACATGTGCCGTACTATCTCCCGCTGTGAGCCTTCTAGGTTTGGCACAGTCCTAGGTGCGCTGCAAAACCCTTACTGCAGTAGTCCTTGGAAGAGGATGTGGGGGCACGTCGTTGCGCTTTATCGTGCCCTCAATGCATACATCGTGCCCTCAATGCATCCTGGCGTTTTCCCAAACACCACAGAACCTTTAAATCTGATCAAGCGCGATGATCTGCCCCCACGCTCTCCTCCTCCGAGGACTACTGCGTTTCAGGTTTCGCGGCGCACCAAAAGGTCTGTGCAGGGGTAACGGCAAATATGGCAGACACCAAACCCAGATGGCTCACACAGCACGCGTGACTGCCTTGCTGGCAACGCGGGATTGACATCACGGCCAGCGCATGGTGCATACGGTAGCCGCTCTCCCGCTTTTACGAGGCCTACAGGACGCAAGTGCCATGCCGCGCCCCTTCAGGCAACTTGAGTGACCCGTTTCGATCGGCGTGCTATGCGCTGCGTCACGTCCCTGTCCCCACCTCCTCCTGCACCCACCTTGAGCGGCCCATACAGCACGTCCTTGCTCAGCAGGTGGCGCATGATATAGTCGACCATCATATTGACGCCCGGCCCTTCACCGCCCTCGCCGCCCGCCTCGCCGCCCAGCCCGCCGCCCAGCTCCCGAAGCAGCGCGAAGGGACCGCCGGCGGCTCCCGCGGCACCGCCAGGCCGCCCAGCCGCAGCCGCTGCACCGATCTCCACGTGTCCGCGCGTCTTCTTGGCCTGCTGCGACACCGTCTTGCGGGTCTGCGCCGCCAGGCCTGCCAGGCGGGAGGATGCCAGCGCGTCGTCATCGCCGCCGCCAGCAGCTGCCGCTGCCGGCGCGGCGGAGGGTCCTGATGGCCCGG
>LSYV01000006.1:2598597-2625817 GCA_001584585.1 Gonium pectorale | reverse complement strand
AGGCGGCGGACCGTCCTCGCCGGCGGCGGGTCCGCCGGGCGCGCCAGGCAGGGCAGCGCCGTGTGGCATCATGCCGCCTAGGATGCGACCGAAGAGCTGGGCCAGGGGGTCATCGTCCTCTTCGCCCTCTCCGCTGGGACCGGCGGCAGCGGCGGCTGCGCCGCCGCGCGCCGCCACTGCCGCCGCCGGGTTGTTGCCGCCGCCGCTGCGACTAGCACCGGCCATCATGTCGGCGAGCGCGCTGGCCATGGCATCAGGGTCCTGTGCATCCGCACCTTCACCTGCGTGCATCGTGCAGACCCGCCGGAACCGGCAGCGACGTAAGTTGTTGCAGCGCAAGGAATCTTGGGCAACAAGGGCAAAGGCGCGCCGTCGATTGACGGGATTGCCGTCCCGTCGGGCGAACCTGCCTTGGCGCATGGCTAGACCTGCACTTTGAAGACCCACTTCGTACTCCGTGCACATAGACTAGCCCTGACCCGTCATGTCGTGCCGTGCATTTGCAAACGCCTGTAACGTACCCAGCCCCGCCTCCTGCAGCAGGCTCATCAGGTCATCCGCCAGGCGCTGGGCTTCCGCATTTAGCTTTGAGCGCCCCTTGGCGCCACGGGCGACACCTCCGTCGCCTGCTGGGCCATCGCCACCGTCTGATGACGCAGCTGCAGCTGCGGACACCCCGGCGACAGGCGCGTCTTGTGGCTTCCTAGCACGCCGCCCCAGCGGGTCGGCACCACCCAGCCCCTTGCCCAAGCCGAGCCCCTTGGGCGCTGCCTTTGCTGGCGCAGGGACATCGGTGGTCGTCAATGCTGCGGGTGCTGGCCCGCTTTGCAGTGGTGGTTGCACCTGAGCGCTGGCTGCGGATTGGACCAGGCTGCGGGGGGGAAGAAAGGGGGAAGAAAGGATCGAAGTCAGCAGCAAAGGAAGGTTACTGGCATTCACAGCCAACCACGCACTTGTCGGATGGCGCCGAGGGTCTTGGAGGGGGCGCAGCGTCGTCAAAGTCGGCCAGCGCCTCTGCACGAGCAGGGTAGGATGGCGGAGATGGCCAGCCGCACCACGATACGCCCAAGCGCAAACCCCGTTTCCATACCTTGCAGAAGGTCCTCATAGCTGCTCGCCGCCATTCCTTGGGCTGGAGGGCCCAGAGCCTTGCTAATACACGTCACGCCGGTTTACGCGATGAGGTTCGCCAGAAGGCATGCAGGTAGGCGTGGCATTTGTGTATGAGTAACTCTGTGCTGTCGCCTATTTCCGCGACTGTAGCGGGTGAAGGAGGGACACGGTGACTTGCCGACACGATAACTGTGCAACTAACACCGGCACAGCCGGCAAGGCCTTTTGCTGCCTTACTGCCGGACAGACTTCCATTCTTTGCGAACAAAGCATTATACGGAACTTTGGCTCTGCCGTCTGTTCCCCTGGTCTTCGGACGCAAGCACTAGCTGAGCTCTACAATGTTGTAAACACGACCAGAACGATTACCACCGGCTATTACGCGTGTACATCCTCTGTCACTGCCAGTCAAAATGTTGCATAGCGCGCCGCGCCACGCGTTCACAGTCGTTCCTCGTAACAATAGTAAAGGCTCCCTTTACGACCATGATGGCAGCGCTGCCAGCGACCGGAGCAGCGTGCGCGGCAGCGGGCGCGGGAAGACGGAGCTGGACAAGGCACTGCGCGCGGACCGCGGCTCGATGCTCGACCTCACCCTCCCGTTCAGCCATGGGACCTCGCTGCTGCGCCGGGTCTTCAGCGAGGGGTTCCTGCTCCTTCGGCTCGGGTTTCGCCTCTACTCATACCTTGGCATGGGTAAGGTCCTTTGTGGTCTCGTGATGGTCCAGCGCCGCGTAGGTGATAGGAGGGCGGCGACGGGGGCTCAGCTGCACGATGGGCCTGTGACGAACACGGCGACCACACCCACGCGAACACGTCACACTTGAGGCGGCGATGGTATTGCAGTCGCGGACGACTTACCACAGCATTCTTGACGCGCTCGCCCTGTCACGTGTTCAAGAATGGGATAGCCCCAAATGCGGCACCTAAAGCGACGTCCATTTTGATTACCCTGTAACCGCTGCGCGCGCGGAAGACCGCCGCTGTGCCCCTCCACCCTTCTGCTGCCCTGCCCTAAATGCCGCCCCGCACCCGCAGGATGGAAATGGTCAATGCAGCTGCTGCGGCTTGTGCTTTACGCAACGCTCCTCCTGCCGGGCTTTATCCAGGTGAGCACCATGCGGCAGGGCCCCGGCTGGACTTGCAGGCACGTATGTGGAGTTGGACGTTGCCATGGCATACCAGCACCGGATTGTACTTCCGTTTTGGCCACCGTGGCTCGTTGCCGGCGCATGGGTCAGGTGCTGAAGGCGTGCTTAACGCACCGGGCGCTGTGAACTGGCGGCTCAGTAACCCAACTATGCAGATGGCAAAGTTGCGGACCAGAGCCGCAGGGTCGGTCAGGGGACACACGGCGGGGCTTGACCCTCCAGTCAAGCCAGCAAGCGCAATTAACCTGATCCAGAAATCGTCCATAACCATGTGAGTTATCGTCTTCGCATTGAGCCCGCTCCCGCCCTGACCCAGATGATTATCTTCTACGTCTTCAGCCCACGGGTGATGCGGAGCGTAGTCTATGGACCCAAGGTACGTGCAAGGTTCCTTGCTAGACAGCTTCTGATCTGAGGCAGCCGCTTCGCCGCCAGCCCATACCTTGCGTCCGTACCCTTGTACGTGTCGTACACGTACGTACGTACGTACACGCACGTACACGCGATGTGCGCCGGCGTGTCGACAGCACCTCGCCTTTCTGTGTACGGCATCGTGATTAAATGCCTGCCCTGGTCTGTGGCCGCTGACGATGTTCACTGCCGGCTTGCCTAGGTGTTCCTATAGCGTTTGCATCTTTTATGACCTCAGTGCGGTCTTCTCAGCATCTACTGCCCGTGGGCACGAGCATGTTTGTGTAGTCTGCCCTCACAGCTGACGGTACCATCGTGGTCACTCTTGTTCCCGTTTCCTTCCTGCAGCCCCGGCAGCGGCTGGATCTGTACTTCCCTCCGGATCCCCCGCAGCCCCCCGCCACCGCCCACCCGGTGGTCATCTATGTTACTGGTGAGTGCCCGGAGGCGCGCCCGGGTGGTGCCTGCCGGGCACCGGCACGTCAGCCGCGCCGGTTTGAGCTGCAATTCTAAGGCTTGCATTGCTGCGTGGGCCGTTCTGCTGGCTGGTGCTGTCCGACAGCACACGGCTGTACAATGACGGCTGTCACTTCCTACACGTGACCACAGAGCATGCCAGTCCGCCGCTTCACCTTCTTGGTATGCACGGTCTCCCCGGTCCTCTTTTCGTCCCCCTTCAGGCGGTGCCTGGACGATTGGCTACAAGGCGTGGGGCGCGCTGCTGGCCCGGCGGCTGAGCGAGCAGGGCGTGCTGGTGGCCTGCCTGGACTACCGCAACTTCCCGCAGGTAGGCCCGGGTGCGGAGGGGCGGGGGAGTTGCGAGAGAGCGTGCTGCGAGGGGACGTGCTGCGGCCGGTGCTATGTAATGGAAGAGCGTCGTGCGAAGCCCGAGGGGTAAGCGGGCAACGTGTATCGGAGCTATATGTCAGGTCAGCTTTATGCCGATCAGCTCCCGCCAATGTTGACCCGCTTCGGCCACCGAACTCTCTTTTCTCCAACAGGGAGACGCTCTGGACATGTTGGAGGATGTGAACACGGGCATCGCCTGGGTGTTGGACAACATCGCCCGCTACGGAGGTGACCCGCGGGGCGTCACGCTGGTGGGCCAGTCCGCGGGAGGGCACCTGGCAGGCCTGGCGCTGCTGCGACAGGTGGGTGACGGAGGCTTGGACGGCATTAGTGGTCGCGGAGGCGCTTGGATAAGGCCTCCACCCACACCGATGATGGGTTTTGGGCAGCGCCTGGCGTTGCAAGCACGACCTAGGAGGACCTGTCATTCACGGGACTGGTTTGGGCGGGTAGACGTTACCGCTGCAGTGTTGTCCTGCCGCTCTTGCTTGTAACTGCTTCCCTGCTTCGTACCCCATACCACTGTCCGCCCACAGGCTGAGCAGGCAGCGTTGGGCTCCCCTGCTCTGGGTGCCTACCCGGCCTGGTCGCCGTCCTGCCTGCGCTCCTTCGTGGGCGTGTCGGGCGCCTACGATCTGGAGCACTTGGCCGAGCACTTGCACCGGCGGGGCCTCTACAAGAACCTGCTGGAGAGGATCATGTCCTTGGAGGACGACAACCGCCAAGATGGCCTAAGTAGCAGCGGCAGTCGCTACGGCACCGCCGGCGGCGGCGCCACCGCTCGCGGAGACGCGCTTGACGCGGTCGGCTACGCCGCCTGCTCCATCGTTGCCACTGACTGTGATCGCAAGGGCTGCGCCCCCTCCGGTGACACAAGCAGCTCCGTTGTCGACGGCGGCCCGAAGTTCGCCGCCGGGCCGGAGGGCGTTGATCAGGGCCTGGTGCGCGCCGGCAGCGCCCGCCTGGGCAACCCGCATGACGCCAGCGGCTGCAGGGGCGGGGCGCGGCCCGCCTACGACGCTTTGTCGCCTGTGCACGCAGCCGGCCGGCTGCCCCGCAGTGCCGCCGCCGAGCTGCCCGAGGTGCTTCTCATCCACGGCACGTCGGACAAGACGGTGCCGCACGAGGGCAGCATGAAGCTAGTGCAGGCGCTCAAGGTGGGGCTGGTGGGCGGTGCAGATGGGGCAGCGTGTGGGGACTGCGCGGGCCACTACGCAGCCGCGGCTGAACGGCAGGTTCCGGTATTGGCAATCAGCAGGTGCGCCGTTGGCTGGCGATATGTTGCAGTGCTGCCTTACACGCGTTGTGATGATTGTGGGCTCTGGCAGCTCGCCCGAAGATCCCCGACTCCGCCTGTCGCCATGTGACGGTAACCTGTCCCGCAACCGCTCAACCCACGTACCCACCCGGCCTTGCAGGACGCCGGCGTACCGGAGCAGCGCTGCCGCTGCCTGCTGGTGCCGGGCAAGACCCACACCGCCTTCCTGATCGAGGACCCCATGCGGGGTGGCCGCGACCTGCTGATGGACACGGTGCTCGGGGCAGTGCGCGGGGGCGCGGCCGCGGGCGAGGACCCCGAGCGTCACGTGTACGACACGCTGTGCCCAGGCCTGCTGTGCGACCTGGCGGGCTGGGTCTGCCCCTTCTGAGAAGAATACAGCACCCGGCAATGTAGGTAGAAGCAGCGGCTCGGTGGATACCTACACTTGCTCCTTGGACGGAGGCAACTGAAGCGGTGATGAGAGTGGCAGGAGCAGTGGGCGGTCCGTCTTACTGGTATGGAGGTGGTTGGGATCTTATAGAATGAGTACCTGGATGGTTGGGAGGTTTTCCCGTGAAAGTATTCGTTTCCTGAGAAGGGGAACGGGCACGATAGCGAGTGAACGGAGCCCGCCGTGGGCTGTCACACGATGCTGCGGATTCTTCGAGCTGTGGACCTGCGGCGACGCACCAGCTGCCCACGCGGGTGTGCCCTGGTATCACCGCTCCCGGAGCTATCACGTTGCAGCGTCCATTTTTGCTTGCTCTTGCCGGTGTCCTCTTGGGATCCTTGAAAGTAGACATAAGGTTCCGCAATATGCGCTTTTATTTGCCTGCGTGTCTTGGTTTTGTGGGACATGCCTCACGCACTCGGGAGCTGAACTTAGCAACATGGGTATGGTGTTTGTCAGCTGCCTCGACCTGCTTGAAAGGGTTTGGGGCACTTGTGGGAGTAACTTTAGTCTAGGTGTCCTATGATAGACGTGTGGTGGTTGCTTTGGTGGTTGCATTTGACCCATCGCTGCTCCTTGGTGTGTTCAGAAGTTTGCTCATGTGATGTGAAACTGGTATGTTGACGTTCCTAGAGAACGTGTCAGCGTCGCTTAGACTCCCATGGCAAATAGCATGTCATGCGGAATGGTCCTGCGCCTTCTTCTTTCGTGCCTGTCTGCTCCTCCAAGACCATGTGCGGGAGCTGCGTGGTTCGTGGGCTGTCCGCGTGCTTGAGCTTCGGCTTACAGCACATGGAGCGTGCCAGAGGGGCAATGATGCGGTATGCTTTCCTGTGCACATAGCTGCTGACATAATGTGCTGTCGCGGAGGGCAGTGTACGCACTTACTCTGGGTATCTTTAACCGTTATCGCTATGTAGCCGGGTTCGCCCATTTGGCGGGCCCGCTCGATGGCTTCTTGATTTTGTCACTAGACCATCTGTGTGGTGCGCCCTAGGCGCCGATGTGTCATTATTTCGCATGCATGCATTCTATGCGGCTTTGCGGTAGCTGGGCAACAGCCTGCCGTGGTTGTCTTGTGTGAGTCTCGTCTGAGCAGGCTTCGCCTGGTGCTGTGTCTACGTTGCGCCGTATTCAACGGATGCTCGTATCCGGCAGTATTTAGACCTATTGCTGTAGTCATAGCTAGCTGCATTCGTTAGCGTCGGTCAGACGAAGATTGTCGTGGCCCCCTCCATGCCATTCTTTACCTCGTATTCTGTACAGCAGTACGCTATGACTCTTCATGGTGGGGGTAGGAAGTCGGCGTGTCGTTCCCTGCGGCGTGCAGCCTTTGCTGAGGGGCCCGAATGGTTAGTGCGGGTCCCCTGTTTCACGTGCACGAGTTGGGCGTCCAGAGCATCCTGCTGCTATGTGTTTGAGGTTATGCATGTGCTCGCGCGTGCATCTGCTAGCCTCACATGCTGTTCGTTATGTAACACGTGAATACCTCCAGCTGCAGAGGAAGAGGGACATGCTGGCTATATACCGCTGCTGCACTCGCGACGAGCTCACTGGTATTTACAGCTCACACGCAGACACGTCTGGATATTCACCATACACTCGGTGGATGTATCAACACCTACTGCATGGTCGGCACAGCACCGCGGCATGCGTATCACGGCGTCCCCTTGCATCCTTCAAGGCCAAACAAGCCACGGATGTGGCTCTTCACCAAGCACGCCCCCACAGCGAGAGGCGGACTTCCGGGCCAGATGCGATCGCCAGGGCCGAGCTTGCACGCCATCAAAACCGCATCACGTCGCGGCAGATCGCCTGCACCAGCGCCACCTGCGAGATGAGGGCAGGCAGAACAAGGAGGAATGCGCGCGTTGCGGCAGCTCGGCCTACGGTAGCGAGTCGCCTGGCGTCGCGGGTGCTCCCTCGCCCTGTTTGGGCCAAGGTACGTGGCACACGGTCGCGCCCTTGTGGATCCTGGCGGCACCCTGGAATCCCCGCCCCGCCCCACCTGCTGGCTGAGCACCCGGAAGGCGGTGGAGGTGTTGGGCAGGCTGTCGTCCTCAACCCGGACCATCAGCGCGCCGGTGCCGCGCCGCCGACCAGCCGGACCGCTGCCCTCACTGCCGCCTTCCGCATCCTCTGCCGGCCCTGGCGGCCCGCTGGCGCCCGCTTGCGGCGGCTCCTCCGGCTGCGGAATGGCCCGTGGGTCGGCGCCCGCCATCTGGCGCAGCACGTTGCCCACGAAGTCGTTCATGCCCAGCGCCTCCGTGGGGTCGCCGAAACTGCGGCCCCAGGAAGTCATACCGCATGGTCAGTCCGCAGGAAAAGCAAGGGCACAGAACAGATTGATGTGGGATGCAGGTGCCCGGGCGCTGCAGGGCTACGCGCCGCTCACAAGGGAAGAACCCCGGGGCAAGTGCGCGTTCCAAACACTGGTGGGCGTAACCGGACCGCTGTCCGGACAGCGTGGGGCATGCCGCACAGCAGCGGCAGTGGCCTCCGCAGCCGCCCGCTCCTGAACAGGCCGCCTATCTCCGCAAGTATCCTGCACTCATGCCCTATCACCAGGCACACACGGCCGCCTGTCACGCGCCACAGATTTGCAGCATACTCACCCCGCCCATGCCCAGCCCAGCTTCTGCCCAGCTGCCGGGTACGGTACCGCCAGCTGCGCCAGCGCCATGTAGGCCAGGCTAATCCAGCTGCTCAGGAGCTTCTTGGTGATCACGTGCTGCGGGGCGGGGGCGTCCGCAGGCGGCGACTCTGGCGGCGACGGCGCCGCCGCCGCCGCCAATGGCGACGAGTCGACATCCGGGCCGCTGGCGGCGGGCGCTGCCGGGTCGTCTGCACCGGCAAACCCAGCAGCGCTGGCCGAGGCGGATGGCGACGCGATGGGCAGCAGTCCGCCGCTCTGCAGGAACTCCTGCTCGTCCAGCTCGGAGAAGAGCTCGTCGGCGGCGAGGCCCTGTTGGGTGGTTTGAGGCAACGCGGGCCGAGGTGAAGGCAAGGGCAGACACCGTGGGAGGGGCAAGGAGGACTGCCGCGGAGCAATCGCCGCAGTGCGCGCCGCCCGTCGGTGCGCACTAGGCTGCCGGCCGCCCTCCATCCACTGCGCCCGACGTCTACGCGTGGTCACCTTCACCTTAGCCGTGCCCCTCCAGCTCTCCCCCACCATAGGGCCCCACCGCCATTCCCCACTTAGCCCAAGCATCCCGAACTGCCACGCCCCGCCCTGCCCCCGTCACACCGTCATCCCCCCCACCTGCTGGTACGCCACCCGCACCCCCTCCACAAACTTGTCCAGGCTCCAGCGGCTGCCCAGCACCGCGCCCATGAACGCCATCAGCAGCCGGACCGCCAGACCGCGAGGGGAGCAGACCTCCTCCGACCCGCGGGTCGCCTCCGCCTCTGGGCCCTCCGCTACCTGCACGCCTCCAACGCCATCGCCGCCTCCGCTGAAGCAGGGCAGCGCGAATGCATCGCTGTAACCGCTGGGCCGCAATACGGTCTCGGGCGGGCGCAGCGGCCGGACGGTGGGCAGGCCCGCGGCCGCCGTCACCTCAACCGTCAGCAGCACTAGGCGGGTGTACTGCTGCATCAGCAGAAGGAATGGCGAGGTGGCGGCAGCGGTGGTCTGCGGTGCGGGGGGCGGGGCAGGGGAGTGGAGGGTGGCCAGGGCGGCGGGCAAAGTTGGCGAGAAGTCGCTGCTGTAGCCAGGTCAGGTCAGGTCAGGGTGCATGGATGTGGCGAACACGCGCAAGCGCCAAGGGAGCTACCCCATAGTGTGCAGACAGGGGAGCAGCATTCTGGCTTCAGGTCCTTATGACGAATGTGGTACAGCACCAGCACCGCGCAACCCATCACATTGCCATCACACGGTGCGCACTCGCCCGCTGTTCCCCGGACAGGCGCTAACAGACCTCAACAGTGGAAACCCTGTGCATGACGTTTCCTTTGACCGACCCGCCCGCCATCACACCTGCTGCACCAGGCCCTGCAGCCCCGCCACGATCGCCAGCGTCTGCCCCTCATCGTACATCCCCAGTGTCTGCCGTACGTAGCCCAGCATGCCTCGCAGGTAGGCGCTGCCCGCCGCCATGCCGCCTCCCGCTAACCCCGGGCCCGGCTGCTGCGGCGGCGGTTGCCCCGCCCCCGCCCGGGGCACGCCCAGCTCCTCGAGCGTCAGGAACACCAGCGCCACCCAGGACACCAGCACGTCCTCGTCCTGCGGGCCCGGGAGGAGGGAGTCCCGAGGAGACCGGACGGCGGGAGTTGCGGGAAGGAGGTATATGTGATAGCGAGGGAGGGCGCGGCCTTGCCCTGGCGTTCCTACGCTGACAAACCGCACTGCGGCCTTTAAGAGACGACAGACTTGGGGTCTCCCCCGTTGCTTGCCCCAAGGCATCCTTGCAACCAAGGTTGCCCCTGGCCCAAGCCCCACGCTTGGCGGTAAAAGTGACTCTGCAGGTCCCTGCCCACGCCTATATGTGGGATACCGCCCATCGCACCTGTCCCTGGAGCAGCGGCAGCCGGGCGATCGCCTCCGCAGAGGCGGAGCTGCGCGCGCCCCCGTCGTCGACCGCCCCAGCCTCGGCGCTGGCGGCTTGAACACCTCGTCGGGTACCGCCCTGCGCCGCCAGCTTGATGGAGAGCTGCAGCGGGGCGGGGCGGACCAGGTTTGCAGCTGTCGCATCAGAACAGCAGCGCCCGGCGCCTCGCCGCCTGCGCGCCGCCCCAGCCATCCGTGCACCCCCTGGATCGGTGGCACGTCGCCGCCCGTCGCTGCCCGGCCCCTACACCAAGGGGCCCCACCCACCCACCTGCACCTCCTCGAAGCTGCGCCCCTCCCGGTACAGCTCCAATAGCACCTCCACTAGACACTGCGCGGCAAACAGGCTGCGATTGCCGCACGCAAACCACGCCAGCAGTAGCGCCGTGCTGGGCTCCGCAACGCGCGGCCCGGGCACGGGTGCCCCGTCGGAGGCAGCGGCAGGGAATGCAGCGGTGGCAGCACATGGGTTCCGCCCCGGGCTGCCCCTTGCTCGTTGGGCCGTCAGACGGTAACCCGATGCTCGGTCCAAGACGCATCCGCACCCGCGGCTGCCGCCACTGGAGCCGCTACAGCTGCTGGTGCTGCCGTCCACGCCTGCTAGGCCACAGCTGCTGTGGAGACCGCCGGCTGCTACGCAACCGGAGCTTCGCGGCGTGCCTGGGGCCCCTTCAGGGACCCGTGCCACGCGCTGTGGAGCGCGGAAGGCGCAGACGCCGGGGCATGCAGCCGGCGCACTTGGTGCCTTGCATGTACGAGGGTCGGTGCGGGGCGCAGTGTGGGCGCGTTGGAGACGTCGGTACAACGGCGCGAAGGAAATTAAGTGGCGGCGCACGTGCAGGGTGGGGCGCAGCCGTTGGCAGTGCGGAAGCTGAGCGGCAGGGAACGACGGGGCTAGAAGAAGGTAGTGTGTTCGTTGTGGCAAACGCCCCGGGGGAGGGGCCGGGTGGTGCGTGCCCCGAGACCGGGGCGGGTGCAAGTGAGACCTCCACCACGCGATGCTCGCCTTGCATACCTGCGTCCTTGAGGGCCAGATCCTATTCAGCTGATGACATGACCTCATGATGAAGAAACGCGCCGCTGACGTTCTGAGATATTGCCCCGTGCAAGTGGTTGCACAAGTTCGGGATAGAAATGAAGAGCCAGTACAGGAGTCAAGCAGACGATAAAGGATAGCGGAGGAGCGCTTTGGGGCATTCTGAACGAGGAACCTAACGGCCAACCGCTGCACGAGCCAGGTTGCGCCTTTGCTTGGCTTCATGGTTGGACAGTTGGAATGCGCCTACGCGGAGGCAAGTGCAAAGCGGCACTTTTGCACGCCGAACTCAACGTTAAACTGGCTTGATACTACCTGGTGACGTGTGAGCGCCTGTGCAAGCCCCATAGTATTAGTTCTAGTGAACATGTCCGCATGGGAGTCATAGCGCATCACATCGCACCCGGCGCCGGAAAACCCGTGACTGCGTTGTGGTTGGCGCCATGGCGGAAAACTACATCCGAGGCGCCCTCCTCGGCCAGGGCACGTTCGCCGCTGTGTACAAGGGATCCGACAAGCGGGTGCGCACAATTATGCTATGAGCTGTTCCTCACCCTGCCGCCCCGTATCACACGCCAACTTGGACCTCATCTGCGAGTCCTCCCGTCAAAACCCGGTTTCCTGTCCCCATGTGCCCTCTGTCCCTCATGGCACACACACCTCAATCCCCAGACCGGCAAGGAGGTGGCTCTGAAGGAAATCTTTCCGGATGAGAAAGGCGGTGCGGACGGCAAGAAGGTCCGGCCGGGCAGGGGCGTGGGCAATGCGCGCAGGGACGCGGGCAATGCCAGCCGCCTCCCCTATCCTCCCCGCCAGACCCCCTCGACACCTCGGCTGCAATCTTACACGGCCCTCAGGGTCTGGACCCCACCGCGCTCCGTGAGATCAAACTTCTGCGAGAGCTGCGCCACCCACATGTCATCGGTCTGCTGGATGCGTACCCCAAGAAGAAGAGCGTCGTGCTGGTGCGTCTGCGCGAGATTGAGCTTGTGCCTAAATCCAAGTGAATCCGGTAACATGGACTCGGATGCAGATGCAACGGGGCGAGGCAGAGTGGCCTGGCGGGGCACGGGCACCGGGGATGGACGATGGACGCGTGCAGGGATCCGCTCCCCCGGCACTGCTGGAGGCACAAGCACACGAGGCTCCCCGACACTAACGCTCATTGCATCCGTCCAGCCCGCTTCTCCCCATTCGCCTCGTTCCCCACGGCCCCTTCTATCTCCCTCGCTCGCTGGTGGCCTGGCCCCAGGTCCTCGAGTACATGCACAGCGACCTGGAGGCGGTCATCAAGGACCCGCATCTGGTGCTGGGGGCGGCTGACATCAAGTCTTTCCTGCAGCAGCTGCTGGAGGCGCTGGCGGCGTGCCACAGCCGGTGGGGCGGGGAGGGAGGGGGCTGGCGGGGGCTTTGCGCGAGGGGGCTGGCGGGGAAGGGGCGCGTGGCGCACCACGCGTGGGAGGGAACGGTGGCACAGGAAAGCCGTGTGCCGGGCGTCAGTCTGCTGTAACAAGTTAGGCGAGGCCGATCTTGTCGAAGGCCCAGCTACCTCCCCGCAACCACGTGCCCCGGTCTTTGCCTTGACTACAACGCTGTTGCCGCTTGGCCCCTCCGTCTCTTTTTAAGATGGGTACTCCACAGGGACATCAAGCCTAACAACTGCCTCATAGCGCCCGATGGGCGGCTGGTGCTGGCGGATTTCGGTCTGTCCCGGGTGTACGGCAGCCCGGACGGGCGGCTAACGTGTGAGGTGCGGGTGACGGACGGGGATAAGCAGCGCCCCCGCGTGTCAGATCTCATCTTGCAACGGGCAAAGGAGGGTGGTGACGGTCATGGCAGAATTATGGACCCCCAGAGCCACCCGAGGAATGCTGTGTCGGACTGAGCTGTCACCAAACAGGCGGCAACTTGGACGGAATACCTAACCCTCGTGTGGATCCTGCCGGGACCTCCCTCCACCGATCCCCTTCTCTCTCAAGTTTCATTTCAGGGGTCGCCCCAAATTGCACAATCCATATCGCCATCCCTTTCGCTGCCATGCCAGGTCTTCGCCCGCTGGTACCGCGCTCCGGAGCTTTTCTTTGGCGCACGGAGATACACCTCAGCGGTCGACATATGGGCAGCGGGGTGCATCTTTGGAGAGCTGCTGCTGCGCAGGTGGGGATCGGGGTCGAAATTAGACGACGCATACGACGAGCGTAAGCGCGAATGTGACGGTGTCGTTGTAGGACCCAGCTCCACAGGTAGTTGAAGGGGTGATGTCCCTGCATGTGAGTTCGGCGGCGTCCACCACCGTAGCCCTCGATGCGGCCCAGAATTCTCTCTGGGGTGACCTATGCAATGCCGTGCTGGGATGCGCCTAGTCTGGTATACGTGCAGCGTATGCTGGCTGGTGCATGTCTACCGGGGATCGGTGTGCCGGGGTGGGCAGACAGTCGCTGGCCTATCCTGGTAGTCAGGTAAAAGGCCTACCTTGTGGCGGATCTCGCACGGCCTCCCGTTCCGACTAAATCCTTGGCTGGCAATACATGTGACCGGTCATTTACGTGACGTGAAGGAGTACATCAGTTCTGCTGCGTGGACTCAACGCGTGGGAACGGGCTGGCAGTTCCACCGGGCTGGCGCGTCGGTTTCTCTCCTCGCGCACAGTCTCCATCTCCTCTACCGCCACGGCCGGAATATAGGGCAGCGTGCGCCAAAAGCTTAGCTCATTACGTTGCTCCCTGGCCCTTTGCCCCGCCGCCTTGCCCGCAGGCCGCTGTTTGACGGCATGTGCGACATCGACGTGCTGTCCAAGGTCTTTGCGCTGACGGGCACTCCGGGCCAAGAGGGCAACTGGCCGGCTGCAAGGGAGCTGCCGTGCTTCCTGCAGTTCACAGAGACGAAGCCGCTGCCTTTGCGGCAGGTCTTCCCCGCGGTGAGTCACAGCACAGCCGCGCGCCGGCCTCGTCCGGCGCGTTTCTTATAGTTGATTGATGCCGTCCAGTGCATTGCTTAGCGCTGGCCTTGGCGAACCGCATTACTGTGGACAGCGGTTGCGCGGCCTGCACTGCTGTGGGCCGTGGTGCGGAGGCTGGAGAGCGCCGCCAGAGACTTCCCGCAGCGCGGTGCGGGCTTCTGCTGCCCTCACGTTAGAAACGCTGTGGCCGGGTTACATATCGTCCGAGGATACCAGCACGCGTCGAGTCGACGCAATTCCTTTCGGCCCTCACCCTTCCGTGCTCCTTCTCTCTGCCATCAGGCCAGTGGTGACGCGCTGGACCTGCTGGGCCGCATGCTGTGCCTGGACCCCCTCCGCCGCATCTCGGCCGCCGAGGCGCTGCGGCACCCCTACTTCTCCAACAACCCCGCGCCCACGCCGCACCGCCTGCTGCCCCGGCCGGTCAAGCGGGAGGACGCGCCGCTGGCAGCAGCAGGCGGCGGTGGGGCGGCGGTTGCGGCGAAGGGAGCCAAAGGTGCGCCTGTCCCGGCCAGATTGGTGGCTTGAATGCGTCGGTCCTGTATGCCAACCCGCTGGCCGGGCTCAAAAGAGGTTGAGCAGATTGGGATGTCTCTGACATTAGCACCTCCGTATGCGCCGTGATTGTTGCTTGCCCGGTCAGTGTTTCGGGGCGAGGGGAACTGCTGTGCCGCACGAGTTAACTTTTGGGCTCTTCCGGCTGTCCCGTCCGCGCAGTGAGAGAGCGGCCGTCGCCCGCGTCCGCGTCCCCGCGCCCTGCCAAGGTGCCCCGGGTCAGCGCCGAGCCTTCAATGCGCTGAGCGTCGCGGGCGGCGAAGAAGCAAATTGTTTGTAGTTCTTTTGTTCATACACGTTTGCGCGAATGAGTACAAGGCCAGCCGCGGAACAGTCGTGAGAGGGCGGCAGGGGACCATGCTGTTGAAGCGGCGGCCGCGTCCGGATTGTGCGCTCACTAGGTCCCGGGCTAGGGCACTCCCAGGTGAAACCGCATTGCAGGTTGGAGAGCGCGGTTGAAAGGTCCCGCGCGATCCCCTGCGATTGTCATGTTTGGCAGTTGCCCCCAAGAGCTACGAGCGCTGTTGTTGGCAGGCGGTTAACACGCCGTTTACGTTGGTGTGGATGGGAACCGAACGCACACGATGGTCGCGACGTAAGGCACTAACCAGGGCGGTTGTCTTCCGCTACGGGCCTTCGGTCGGTCGGCCTGACGAAACAACACGCCAAAACTAGGACGTTTCGGTGGAACCCGCCTTCTGTGTGGTTTCCCCAGCTTGGGTGGCTAAACCTTAACGTAATTCTGCCGAAAAGAGGTCCCCACGTCATCGTCCAAGCCGCCCAAAGGGCCCTACTTATCGTCCGACGAAGACAACCAGGATGACATTAGCGCGGATGGCAGCGGCTTGGGCCACTGGCTTGATCCTACGTACGTTATTGCTGAACTGTGCTGAGCTGCTGTTCTTGATGTTTTGAACGGGCACGCATGGCCGTTCCCGGGGCCAGAATATAGACTGGGCTCAAAGCGGCCGGCTGGCCGGAGACACCAGGTGGCCAGGACACGGGTTTAACGTCCACGTCCGTGAAGGATTGGGGAATGTCAGTGTTACAGTGTGCGATGGAGCAAGGTCCAGGTGCCAACCGCATCCGGCAGCAAACATGGCGTCATTGGGGAAGGGCGTGGCCGGCGGCGGCGGGCGGCCATGAACAGCGGCACAGGTGGCCGGACAGGTCGCCTGTCAGCCCCTTGCTCCCCTAGCTTGAACTCCCCTTCGCTATCAATACCAGCTAGTGGCGCAGAGACGTGCCGCCGAGTGCTGCAACAAAGTTACCGGTAAAGGATTTCGGATCCGGTTAGGGACGCATAGGTATAACCGGTTAACCGACCTGCACATAGCAGGATTGAAAGAAGAAGGTCCGGCGCCAGGGACATCGACACATCGTAGGGCAGAGGGCGTATCCTGGATCGAGGGACAGACCAAAGAGTGCTTACGAGCACCTGTCAGTCTTTACCTGCTGCTGTGCCTTGCAAGCATGGACAAAGAGCTATAGCGA
Source organism: Gonium pectorale (assembly GCA_001584585.1). Lineage (NCBI taxonomy): Eukaryota > Viridiplantae > Chlorophyta > Chlorophyceae > Chlamydomonadales > Volvocaceae > Gonium > Gonium pectorale. The sequence continues at coordinate 2,609,988 of LSYV01000006.1, read as the reverse complement.
GTCGGCACAAGAATAGCACGGTGTTCGGGCAGCTGGCCCTTGCCCAGCGACAATGGCGCAGACGCAGCAGCAGCCAGCGGCCTTCAGCGCCTTCAGGCCGACTACGGTAATCAGTTGTCGCCGCTCTCGCAACCGCAAGCCCACAAGGCTGAATCCCCCCCCACTGCGCACCCCCCTCTCGTCTCAGTGGGGGAACATCACAAGGCTTCCCCAGCGCTTGGGCGAAACGCTAAGAGATAAACTTCGTTCGCTTGGTGGAGCAGAAGACGCTGGCTGGGTAAGCGCCGCGCGGCCTTCGCGACTGATGCTCCACATCTGCACAAACGGTTCACATCTCGCCGCCCGCAGGCTGGCAAGGAGAACGCCGGCGGTCATCTGGGCAATGCTCAGGAGCCTCCAAAGCTCGGAAGCCTTTCTCACCTGTCGGTTAATGTCCCAAGGTGAGGCCGTCCCCCTTTGCACCCTGCCATATGCCATATGAAGCCGGTTGCTCAGCCGGACCGTCTTTCTTCGCAGGCGCGCTGTAAATCCACATTATGGGATGCAACCCAACTCCGCCATGGGCCGCCCTGCGCCAGCCGGTCTTACAGGACTGTTGGTCCCCACCGCACTCCAACAGGGGGCGGGGCAACCTCAGCGGCCTCCGACCCCGTCCAGCCCCACAATGCGTGGCCGGCAGGCGCTCAACCCAAACTTCGTGCAGTCGAATATCACAACTCGGCTGCCAACGCCTGTGCGTATCAACTCTGCTGCCCCTGCCACGCCGACATCGAGCAGCCAGGTCAACCTGACGCTCCCAAAGCCCCCAACGCCGACACGGTCCTTGTCCCAGGGTGGTGCAGCGTCCAACCCGTTCGCCTCGCTGCCGCCGTCGCCCTCGGCGTCCACTGCCAGCTCAAACGCGTTCGCGCTGCCTGTTCCGCCACCCATCGTGGCATCCGCTGTGCTTGCAGCTCGGGGCCCGCAGCAGCTGATGCAGCGCGGGCCGCAGCATATGCCCTGGGCGTCGGGCACTGCTCAGGGCCAGTCTCAGCAACAGCAAGCTGTGGTCGCCAGGCCATCGGCGCCTGCGCCCGCGCGGTCCATCCTGGCGTCGGTACAGATTCAAACGCAGCAGCCGAGGCCAGCCCCTGCCGCTGTGGTTGCCACGAGCGTCTCGGGCGCTTCGTCGGAACCCACTCGAGGGAATCAGTGGGGCGTCGCGCCCATCATCACCGTTCCCAAGCTGCAAGCCGCGCTGCAGACGGCGCTGCAAGAGGCCAAGGGCCGCAAGCCGGAGGCGTACAAGGTGGACAACTTCGAGGCCTTGTTCGACTCCATGATGCACCCGGGTACCGCCAGTAAGCTGGACGGCCCGCTGCCGCACGAGCTGCCCGAGGAGCTGCGGTACAGCGACCAGTGGCACAAGCACTGCCGCGACTGGAATGCCAAGAACAAGGGCGTCACCTACATCGCGCCACCGCCTCCTGCAGAAGGACCCCAGCCCGCAGCGACACCGGCGACGACGCCTACGGGGGCTGATGGTGCCATGGCGGCTCAGTCTGCGAAGTGGGCGCAGGAGGAGTCGGGCCTCAGCGAGGCTGCTTGCAAGGCGCTTGCAGTTGCTCATTGTGGCCTCCGGAAGGTGCTGACGCCTTCCCACAGCCGCAGCATATCCAACGCTGCAACTTCGCAGTTTCGCACCTCGCAGCCGAATGACACAGAGCTGGATGCTGAGCTGCAGGACACAGCCGAGTCTGCCCCCGCAGCGGTCGTTGCGCCAGCTGACGAAGCCGTCACGCAGACGGCCCGGGCGCTCTCGGACGCACTCGACGCCCTCAGGCGCGACCAAAGTGCTTCTGCGGCCTCTCCACTTGCTGCCTCTGCCGCTGGATCTTGCAGCGCCACACCGGAGCGGGCGGCTGGCGGAGTGCGTGTCGCGGGTTTGAAAATCATTGTTGATGGGCACGAGACGCCGGTAACATGCCAGGCGCCGGCGGAAGCGACGCTCTCGGAGATGATTTCGCCAACGCCCACACGTGGAGGCGGCCAGCCCCCAAGCACAGCGGCCACCACTCCTGGCGGCGTAGCGGGATCACTGCCGGGCACGGCGGCGACGACTCCCACAGGCAGAGCGCCGACCACGGCCACGACGCCCGCCACGGACTCGCGCTCCAAGGAGGCGTCGGCCGAGGCGGCGCAGCTAGCAACGGTGGAGGCCATGCTCCTCTCCGCCATGAACTGCTCGGCGGCGCTCGACGGCAGCCTTGCGTTGGCCGCATCCCCGAATGCAATGTCCGAGGCGGGCAGTGAGTTCGAGGTGGGGTTGCCCGTCCCGCAGATCGACCTGCTGGCCGCCGGGCGGCCCGAGAGCCAGGTGGCGCAAAGGATGGCAGCGGCCCCGGCTCAGGCGCCTGCAGCACCCGCTGTGGTCTGGTCGCCCGCATTCCCGCCATCGTCCGTGGGCGTGGTCGCAAAGCCGCCTTCCCCTGTGACCCTACTCCCGGTGGCACCCATCGATGCGCCAACGCCAAACCCGGCCTTCTTCAGTGCTGCGCCCACTGGCACCAAGCCCCTCGGGCTGGCTGCGGCTGTAGCGGCAGTGGCCAACGGCAGCAAGACAGCCTACGACCCAGCGGGTCCCTCGACTTCCACCGCACCTGCACCGGCGGATCCGCTCAAGGTAGCGTTCTAAGTAACTAAGCGCTGCCCTATTCATGTCCATATACTGAATGATGGCTAACACGTGTGGCTAGAGGAATGTGCCCTTCCTTCGGTCCCCTTCGCGTGCGCCCCTCTACGCGTTGGACGCTAACCTTTTAATTGCTGCGCACAGGCGATTATGGAGGGCATTGAGAAGCTGTCGTCGCTCAAACAGAACATCCTTGCGGAGGACCGGGAGGTGGACGCCGCCAGCATCACACAGGTCATACAGCTGAAGATGGCCGTGGAGCAGATGCTCGCGCAGACTGCCAGCGTGCCCGCTGCGGCGCCAACGGCCACGGCCACCGTCACGGCGCTGCCTGCAGCTCTGCCGGCGCCCAGCGCGGCAGAGCAGCAGGCCGCCACGCCCAAGAAACACTCCCGGTCGGCGAGTTTCGGGGCCTTCCTCAAGAGCGTCTTCTCTCCGCGTGGCGGCTCAGCTGGCAAGGCGCAGGCTGCCGCGGCAGGGGTGCTGCAGCCTGCATCTCCTGCGGCCCGTGCCTTCGGCACCAATGCAGCCGCCGTCCTCAACGCGGGTGGCGCAACGGCGGTGCCCAGTCCCATGGCCAGCAGCAGCAGCGCTGTGGGCTTCCACGGCGCGCGCCCGGCTTCAGCCTCAGCCATGCCGCGCAGGCCGGCGTCACCCAGCCTTGCAGACAAGGGCCGTTATGCAGCGTTGCACCAAAAGGCTGCAGCGCGGCTAGCGGAGGCCGCTGGCGAGAATGCCGGTAAGTTTGCTTGTGTCAATGAACCAGTGCAATGTGCGTCACGTGCCCTGAAGGCGTGTGATGAAGCTCGCATGGCGCGAGGATGGGAATGTGCGAGAGTGCACGCGTTGGGGCACTGGTCTACGGCAATGCACTTATCCCGGCTGGCAATCTGTGCAAAGTTGCGCTGTCTGCCAGGTCGACGCTGCAGACTCAACCCCACCACCTGTTCTCTCCAGGACCCACAGGCACCCGCCCCGCTCCGCTCACAGCTGCCGCACCGACCCTAGCGGCCCACCAGCCGCAGCGGAGCGACATGTGGCGGCGGTACGAGGAGAAAATTGCCCTGCACAGGCACCAGCTCGACACCACCAAATCTCAGCTGGACGAGGCGGTGCGCAAGCTGAACGACATGCAGGTACGGGAGTTGTCCTTGCGGGAAGGCTGTCACAACCAAATCGTAACCATCCCAAGCGTTTCCGGGTGACATGGGTGTGCGGATAGCAATGCAAATGCTGTCACCCAATAAAGGAGTATTGTTGGTTTGCAAATCGCCTCTTGTCCCATGCATATTGAAGGTCGAGTTCGACGAGCTCCTGCTCTGCCTGGGAATGGAATCTGCAAAGAACAAGGCCCTTTGCGACGCCATGCGCGCGGCGGGCATCGACCCAGAGCCAATCCTGGCGGCCATTGAGGAGCAGTGGATGGGAGGAGGCGGGGAGTAGCACGGCGCCAATCCCATTCGTAGACAGCAGGGTGCACAGTAGTGCAGGTTTTGCGAGCAGAGTGATACCTGATGCTGCTAGATGGTAGCGTGGACAGGCGAGGATTCATTTTTTGTAGGTGACACTTTGGCCATCTTACAACTGGTTTGCCACCCGTTCTCGTGACGCCATTGGTGCACTGGTCGGATATGAGTCCAGGAGCTGCTTCCCACCTGTCGTACGTAAGGCGCTAGAGTCCAAGCTGATCATAGTTTAGTACCTTCATTGCGGGATGGCACGGGCAAGGGCACATCGGGCGCTGTGCAGGGGCGCATTTCGGCGGTGTGACAACGCACCAAATTAGCGGTGCCGTTCATGACTCCACGGGTGATAGCAGGTGATCCTTAGTTGCAGTCTTTCAGGGCAAAGAGGTACAGTAGCACACGTAGCCTGTTAACGGGCACCGCACCATCGTATCCAGGCTCAATTAGCGACCCAGCGAGGATTCTCCCGTGCACATCTGATGGAACTCTCCCTCTGGCAGAAGAGGCACTTTGCACGTGCGCTTGACAGCGTGATCCACCTATAGCCGTTCTCACACATGTGATAGCCAAACGCCGGCCAGTAATCATGGTTAATGCTCCAGTCCTTGTACGTGGTTGCCGGCCTTGCGTCAAACGGATGGCGCAAACACTTCTATCACCTTGGTTACTCGACCGTCCGCATCCCCGCAGCATACGGCAACTATCAGCGATCCTGAACCATAGCCAACAAATGGGCCCCATATGAAATATTGTAATGCACGTTCATGCAGTCTGGGTTCGGACAGGGAGTCCCTGCACAGCGGAAGCTCGTCAGATAAATGCTGGGCAATGTCATTGCGACACTCTGCAATGCCGCTCGAGCGGCCAGTACGTGTCTGCATGCCCCAATTCATGAAAGTAGCGCCTTTCTGAACGCACAGCGCACTCTCACCCGTGCAGGCGGCCTGTCGCAGCAGGAGCCGGAAGCGCTCTGTTGCGGCCTTCTTCCTCCCGTCAGCCCTTTGCTCCCATCCGGCCCGTTGTGCCTTCTGGTTAACATATATGCGGACGTTTCCATGGGCTGCGCGTCTGCTACGCTCACAACTACCGCCCGCTGACAGCCGCGCGCCAGTACAGCTCCCCAAGGACGGACGTATGGCGGTTGGCCAAAAGACCCCTGCAACAAAATGAGCAGTAGCACATTGCCGTAAAGGAATTGGCACACACGGAAACGCCATGCCTCTGCGCAGAGGCTGTGTACATGCAGCGGTGCTCCAGAGCTCGTCCACATGCCCAGGGTATTTTATGGCGTCCCCCAACCCGAGACCTATGGACCTGACTGCGCTCTACTCCCTCGTCCTGTGGCTTGTGCACGCTGAAGGTTGGAAGCCCAATGCCCTATGTGTGTTATGGACAGCAGCTGTAAAGTACAACGTAAAGTATTGCTCACGTTACCGAACAACACAAATGACCATAAAACTAAGGTTTGTTTGTTGCAAGAGGTATGGTCTGACGCAAAGGCCAATGCAGTTATGGCGGCATCCCCCCACCCGCCCGTCTGTAATGCCCAGCCGCATTCCAAGCCCTCGTTCACCCACCGGCTGGGGCTGCTCAGCATGTGTTGCTGCACAGCCGCAAAGGCCGTCTCAGGCAGGCAGGGAACGCCAAACACCTCCGCGGGGTGAGCACCCGTGAAGGCGCTGTGCTCCGCACAGCAGGGCGTCTCCGCTTGGGTCGACAGGTTCACGAACTTCGTGCGCTGCTTGTGCTGCGAAGTAAGGTGTGGGATGAGGGGGCATGGTATGATTAAGCGGGTGCTTCGGGGCTGAGCTGGACAGCAGCGGAATGGCACGCAGCGAAACACACGGAAACCCAGGAGCAGGTGCCGTGTTTACATACACGTGCCTCGCTTGCTCCATTCCCCTCACCCTTACCCTGGGGTTCTTTGTGCAGTATACGTAGACATGATGCTGAGTCCGATTTAGCCGCACCACCACCTTACGGCAAAATTCGCACATCAACCTGAATCGCCGACGGGACACAGGTAGGTCGGCTCGCAGGTAAGCCCGTTCTCCATGTTCGCAACGGCAGTCTCCATGTTTGACAATCGTAAGCGTAAACGGGCTCACCTCACTTTACCCCGGACCTTCATCTTGCTCTTTGTTATATTATTGCGTCCATCAGCTAATGCCCACGTTCGGACAGCTCCCATTCACCTTGGCCTGGGCGCAACGTTAGAGCAAGTCGCCGTACGAAAGTTGCCGTGCCGCGCTCGGTGCCCCTTACACGGCCACGCGGCCCTCCACATCCCTCTTCTCGGGCCTCTCCTTACAGTCACAACAGGTGAGGTCACCTGGACGGGATCGATGAACGGGGGGCTTCTTAGCGTTGGCGGCCCTCAGGGCTTCACTGGACAGCGGTGCAGCAGCAGCAGCAGCATATAGCTCACGTCTTGCAGCCCTGGCGGCTCTCCTCTGGTGTTCTCGTGGAGTCTGGTGGCATCGCGTGGAGAGGCGTCCGCGAGCGGCCTTGCGGGCAGCCACTGCAAGAGCGCATGGCCCAACTATGCCTCTATACATTGGAGCTGTGTGGACGGCATCTGCTGGAGCTTACACGCTGCGCGGGCGCCACGCTCGGCGGCTGAATGCGGCGGCGAGGCGAGCAACGCGCTGGCGACCGGCACAGTCGGAGCAGAGAAGATATCTATTTCCTCGGGGGAGCAGCAGCCGGGTTTCGGTCGCACCGGAGCTTTGGGCGAATCACTCGCTCGTGGCGTCTATCTTACAGCGATGGAGCTCAGCTCGTAAAGGAACATTTGCGGTTAATATTTTCCTATTTTTGTGTATCCCCTTGGTGTATTCCCCTTCCGAGCAACTTACACACCGGACCGTGCCTGCCCTTCGGGTGCCTCCGCCTTCCCTCCCCTTGTTGTAGGCAAAATGGGTCGCCGCCCCGCGCGCTGCTACAGGCAGTCGAAGGGTAAGCCCTACCCGAAGTCCCGCTTCTGCCGTGGTGTGCCCGACCCCAAGATCCGCATCTACGATGCGGGCATGAAGAAGGCGGATGTGGACACGTTCCCCTGCTGCGTCCACCTGGCCAGGTGGGCTCTTTGTGGAAGTAGAGAGTACTGTGCTGGGGACTCCGTCGGGGCGTGCGCTTTCGGCAGGCTGTGTCGCGGCACGCAGCCAGGGGGGCCCGCCGGGGGCTCAAGTGGCTGGGAAATGGACTTCGGCCGGCAGAGCAGGCGTGCAGCTGCGTAATCGTTCTTTACATCCATGGTTGGCCACAAATGGCCGCGAGCCGATCGCAGCGTCCTCGGAGCCACGCTGTGCATGCGGACGGTTGGAGCAGCAGCAGGGCGCCCGGTGCTCGGAGTAGCAGGAACACACAGCACAGCGGAGCGGTCCGGACGTGCGTCGCCCCTGGAGTGGAGGTGCTGCGGTGGGCCCAGCCGCCCACTCGGCTGACACCGTCAATACCACGGCCTGGAGTCTGTCGGCTTGTGGGACATATGCAGAACTGGGGAAAGGACAACAGCGGAGGGCTCGTCGGCTGTAGAGTCCCACAGCATCGGATACTTGCGTGGTCAGCTGTGGCCCCGCTCAGAGGGGCGCATGCGGCCCTCCGTTCCGCTATTTCCGCATCTTCGACAGGTCTCTGTTTCCTGACTTTCCGCTCCGCTCGCCGGCGCAGCGCGCCCCGTCCCCTCAGACGGAGTGGGACACCATGTACCTCGGGGAGAATGCCGACAGCTTAACGCCCTCTCCCCCTCTCTCTGCCTCCCTCGGCCCTCCCCACGTGCGGTTGCCGCTGCCAGTTGGGAGAAGGAGAACGTGACGAGCGAGGCGCTGGAGGCTGCCCGTGTGGCGGCCAACAAGTACATGGTCAAGAACGCCGGCAAGGAGGCCTTCCACCTCCGCGTGCGCGTGCACCCCTTCCACGTGCTGCGCATTAACAAGATGCTTTCGTGCGCCGGAGCCGATAGGCTCCAGACCGGTATGCGCGGCGCCTTCGGCAAGCCCACGGGCACCTGCGCGCGCGTGCAGATCGGCCAGGTGCTCATGAGCATCCGCTGCCGCGACCAGCACGGCGCCGTGGCCGAGGAGGCCCTGCGCCGCGCCAAGTTCAAGTTCCCGGGCCGGCAGAAGATCATCAAGTCGAACAACTGGTGGGTGCGGCGGAGGGTTGGCGGGATGCGGGGGGGGCGCACCGTTGGGTAGGTAGGACCACGTTCAGCCACGTTCAATGGTTTGGGTGGATCAGGAAAGGCGATGAGTTGGAACACGGCCGATACAAAGGAGTGTTTAAGGCGCTCGTCTTGGTAGCATCTTTTGGAGGGTCCAGGCACGGACGTTCGGGATGGGGAAATGAGACTGAAAGCGGGCCTTCCAATCATAGGAGCAAAGGAACGGCGCAATATGCGACTTGGCACCGACCGGCACTCGATCCCGCTGGCCGGGGTCTCACGGGCTGGCGGCCTGGCGTGTTAACGGCCCCTGATGCCCTGCACCGGGGCGGCTCCTTGCGTGACCATGTAAAGATGCCTGTCTGACTGGCTCGGCATCCGTTGCGGGGCCTTCCGACGCATGTTGTGTAGTGCGGGGAGCACTGCGCAGGGTTCTTTCATGAAGTGTATGGGCTTCAGAGGGCGACATTTTCGGGGAGCTGTTCTTAAGGGGGAGTGCCGGGACGGCAGCAGCGTTTACTCGTTTCCGGGGATGTTTCCTGGACCCCCATTGCTGCGCTTCATGGCGCTGCACAGGTCCATGGGCGTGTGCTGCAGCGTACCACAGCCGCATGGCACTTTACACATGTCCCTGAACTCTGGGTCCCCACGTCTCTCCTATTTCTCTTCACGTTGCGCCACATGACGCATCGGACTCGCCCTCGACGCCCTTTCCCTCTCCCCCCTGACCTGCCGCTGTGCATCCTCGTCGTCACAGGGGCTTCACCAACCTGACCCGCAAGGACTTCAAGATCTATCGGGAGGAGGGCCGCCTGGTCAACGACGGCTCGCACGTCAAGGTGATCAACCACAAGGGCCCCCTGGCCGAGCGCGAGGCCAGCGCCATCTTCGACTACCCCGCCCGCACTCACCACATCCCCCTGCACAAGTCCTCCAGCGACGACGAGTAAACGGCGGGTCCCGGACCCATATCTGGATTCGGGAGCGCAGGAGCAGCAGCAGCCGGGACTTGGATCAGGTGTCGAGCTGTCAAGCTTCGTGGCGTGCCGGTCTAGTTCGCCGTTGGCTTGTGCGCGGGCAGCAGTGCTCGTTTGCTGGCTAGGGGAGAGAGTTGCGTGGTTGCGGCGTGAGGTGGCCGGGGCGCGTGTGGTCAGATGCCCGGAGCAGTGGCGGCGGTGACGCCGGGCGATGGGTGTTGGGCACGTGCGTTCGGGTCGCTTGCATGCCCTCTGGGCCTTGGAGCCACAGCGGGGCTGGGACTTGACCCCAAGGCTCGCCGTGTAAGAAGGCGCGGGAAGGCATATGTCGCTGAAGAACGTCCACCTCGGGTCAAGTCTCAAACTGCCCCCAAGTGGTGGCGCAGGAGAGCATACCTTGCAACACTCGCAGCCCATATGAACGCGCTAGTGATGCTGAACAGTAGGTCAGCCTCACTCTTTCCTACCAAAGGCAAGCAGACGCTCGCGAAATCCTGACCAAGCCGGACGCAGCTTGTACCATCGCCGCCATGACCTCTGATGCCTGGAACGCCAATGCTACACGCCGTCTTTGGTAAACAAAATAAGTAGACAACCACAGGGGCTTAATGAAGTTCACACTGTGCGGACAAACCGCAATTGCGACTGGAAACGGTCGTGGCAGTTGGTTTAGCCTACTCTCAACGTAAGATATGCTCACTGCTCGATGATAGAGGCCTGTCGGCCTTCACAGCGGGGTTCGCAGTCTGGAGCTTGGCTGTTGCGAGCAACGGCGAGGGTGAGGAAGGCGAGTGGGTGCTGGAGTTCGACTGTGAGGGCGCCCGTAGCGCACAGGCGACCATCGTCAGCAACTCCCGGTCTTGGAATGGTGTGCGCCTGTGCGATACGACGTGTCGTTCCCGCACAGCCACGGCCGTACCTGGCGGGCCGGGGAGTATATAATCGCGCATCAGTACCCCTACAGTATCACAGTCTGAAGCGCTAATCTCAATAGCGCTCGACTTTAGCAAGTATTGGAGACAGTTGGCGCTTTTGTTGTCAACCACCGCGAACCGCTTTCCAGCAGAAGCCCTATCCTCAATTCAATAACGGCAACTTAAAAAGTAGGTTTGTGTTAGCTTGCATTAGAACTTGAGAGGCCTTTCTTCGGCTGCGACCGCAACATACCTACCTCACGGGATTGCCCTACTGGCCCTCGCCCCGCACTACGCTCTTCTTTCACCCCTGTTTCTCATTCGTCTTAATGATATGCTCCTGCCCCTCGGCCCTGCGCACCTTAGGTCGACCAAGCATGGGGATGCGGTTACTGACGCCGCTACTACTGCTCTCACTGGCGCTCATATCGTGCGCGAGCGCCCAGTCGTATCTTAACAGCTTCCCTCCATATGGTAAGTTGTCGACGGCAGTGATGGGGCCTGTAGCGAGCGGCCTGCCATCATCACGCATTCCACTGGAAGCGACGAACGATACCCTGAGCCCTAACGTGCAAATCATACTTTGCAGGCTGCAACCGCGACCCGCTACAGTCTCGTTTCCGTCTCGACCCCGGCTACACCACCAACGGCAACCGAATCTGCTTTACCGCGCGGGTCGTGAACTGCGCCAAGGCGGGCTCGGCCTGCTGCCGGCCTGCAATCGACCTGTACAAGGTCGAGCTCAACATCAACAAGGAGTGCAAGAACGCCGTGTCTGGGGTCACTGTGACTCCGGCCGGTGGCGTTACGCGCCGTGCGCTCGCTCCCACCTTCGACTTGTTCGCCAACGACACGAAGGCCCTGATCAAACTGACGGGCCTCAATCTCACGACATCGACGGCCCAAGGAGCGCAGATTTGCATGAACCTGGGCGGCAAGTGCCCCAGCATGGCTACGCTGTGTCCCGAGGGCAACGGCTTCTGCACCTTTGCGCTGGTCCAGTCCGGCCCCTGCGACTGCTGCCCAGTAGGCTCCCTCGGGACCAGCCCTCCTCCTCCCAGCCCTCCGCCGCCTTCGCCTCCGCCGCCGTCGCCTCCGCCGCCAAGCCCGCCGCCGCCGAGCCCGCCCCCGCCTTCGCCCCCGCCCCCATCGCCCCGGCCGCCGAGCCCCAAGCCCCCTAGCCCACCGCCGCCGAGCC
>LSYV01000006.1:2577210-2597696 GCA_001584585.1 Gonium pectorale | reverse complement strand
AAGCCCGCCTCCCCCCAGCCCCGCCGCCTCCCCACGCCCCCCTCCTCCCTACGCCCGCCTCCCCCTAGCCCTAACGCCGCCTACGCCCCAACGCCCGCCCGTCCGCCCGCCCCCTCCCAGCCCCGCCTCCCCCCACGCCCGCCCGCCTCCCCAGCCCCCCTCCTCCCTAGCCCGCCTCCCCCTTCGCCTCCTCCTCCCTCGCCTCCCCCGCCTGATCCGCCGCCGCCACTGGCCCCCGCCATTCGCTTCCCTCCGCCCGCGGTGGCCTTCCCGTTCTGCGAGTAAGTGGCGCAAGGTTGTTTTGCGGGGGATTGTTTCAAGGGAGGGTTGAAGGATCTCGCTTGGCCTCGGTCCCAGGCGGCGAGGTGTCGCATGCATCCGTCCGTCGTGGCATACTCCCCTGGTGCTGACCCCAACTGACCATTTCCGATTTCCGGGTTCCCCCCAGGTGCAACCGCACCGTTGGCGTGATTCCCTTTTCGCTGGACTCGGAGATCACGACGCCCAGGCGCAACGGCACCAACCGTGTGTACTGCATGACTCTGCGGGCCCAGGACTGCATTGACCCCGCCAACGCCTGCTGCGATCAGCCGCTCGCCAAGATTGAGTGGTGGACCAAGGACAAGTGCCGCAGCAGCGTCAAGGCAGTGTACCTGGACGGCATGAAGGTTGACCAGCAGTGGGACTCCCCCGGCACGTTCAAGGTGTGTCCGGGGTGTGCCAGGCGGTGGGTTTAGCGGAATGCGGGATCACTTCCGGTGCCGCGGTGGCGTGGCGCAAAGACGATGACGATGGTGGGGCTTCGTCGGGTTTGAAAGCGCACCCACCCACTGCCACTACGGTATCAACCACACCTCACACGCCCTCCCCACCCGCCCGCCCGCTCGCCCGCAGATCCCCGCCCTGAATATGCCGCGCAGCAGCGTACCAGCGGGCGGCCGCCAGGTTTGCATGGAGCTCTCCTCCACGGGCACCTGCCCCACCCTGTCGAGCTTCTGCTTCCGCGGGGACCGGGGCTTCTGCTACTATTCGGCGTTCAGCCTGGACAAGACGTGCTGCCCGGTCAACACGTTTGACGCTCCGGCCCTGCGCCGGTGAGGACTGCCTCCACGGCAGCGCTGTGGTGCTGCGCTGGTGCTGCGTGCTGAGGACGCGCAGGACTTGGCTCCACTTGCACCACGTGTACGATTAGCGTTAGGGTGGCGCAGGGTGAGGACAGCGGATGAGCAGGATAGGGGCTCGTCACGTTGCAGGGCTCTGCAGGGGTGGGTAGGTTCACACAAACCATACTACGGCGTTGCAGCAACGCGGGGGCGCATATTCACATGTATGCATCCGACCATCCGACATGGTAGCGGTAGTTCGCGGTTGGGCGGCGTAGGCCGCGTGGTCAGGCGGCAGTGGTCTGTCTTGCAGGCGGCGAGCAATGGCGCCGGGTGCTGAGATGGAGCGCGACGCAACTGGGCCAGGAACTTAAGTCTCTTACTGTCGCGTAGCTGTCAATGACATTCATTGATCATTGCTGCTTAGCTCGCATACATTGACCATTGACCATTTTGACATTGACTTTCTTAGTGACGGCCTTAGCGCCGATGTAGCGTGTAGCCGTATGGCTGTACGGGATTCTTTGTAGGGAGGTAGCGCCTTCCTTGCTTCACACATTGATTTGCTATCGTTTCTTGATGTACACATGTGTTGTGTGCGTGTACATCAAAGTTAGTGGCGACCGACGGCACACCAACAAGTGTTGTAACCTTACTTATTTAGTACTTCTCTTTTCTACGCTTTATCCATGGCACACTTGGCCTCACTTGGTTGTGCATGCAAGCGGTATCCGTCCCTTCCAATGCATACATCACATCCAAAAGGTCATTGCCAACCTGCCATGCACGCCGCGTAGTCCAAGAATAAAGCGCTGTCTTTCCCGCGAGAACGTCACCTCTCTATGAGCTCATAAGGGCTCCCTCTGGGCTTTCTTTCCAAATTGGAAAGTCCCCGACCCCATCCGACCAATCTTGGGCAAGGCTCCGAGGGGTGGGCGAGGAGTAACTGACCCATGGGTCCAAAGCATGGGCAATTGACGGAGACCTCCGTTACCGCTATCCAGACCCGTCCGTGCTTGAGCACCATTCGGTCGTCACAAAATCACGGAACCGGAACCCGCGTTAGCGGAAGCCGGGGAGCTCAGAGGCAGGGCACGTTCAAGGCGTTCCGGGTTCGGGGTAGGCGGGAGTGAAGTCAGGGCGTTGGGGGCCATTACACGGACATCCGTGCACGCCCATGCCCAAACCGCCCGGTAAGTCTCCACACGATCTACAGTACATCACAAGAAGGGGGCGGACTTGTGCTCTTTGCCACTACGGCACCTCTGTGAGTCCCGTCTCAGTGCTTGCCATCCGAAAGGTATGCCCGCACTCTCTTCCCTCCACTCATAACACATGCCGATTGAAGAATTGAGGATGTGCATTTGTCGACAGCGCTACAGCCCCAGCATCACATATCGAACAACACTACGGTGACATGCACGGGCATGCACGGAAAGCGACGCGACAGCGCACATGCACACGTACACCGATGGACGGGGCTAAACGCCATACACGTCCTAAACCTACCGAAGCTCCCGATGGCGGCGCAGGAGCTCGCACGCATGCAAAAAAATAGAAATACAAGCACTCACCGCCACAGACACGAAAGCAACACCCTGCAAAGCAACACCACGCGTGACGCATCCGTGCCGCTGCCGCCGCCAGCCCACCCTGCGACGACACGATGCATACATGGACCTACAATGGACCAACGGCCAGCCTGCAGCCAATACTCGCACCCAGACCCCGCGTCGGCTTACCCTGCTCCACAAACACTCTTGTCCCAACACCTGTCCAACCGCTTTAAGCAGAGCCTCTCCGCGCTCATGCGAGCACTGCGAGTAAGCAGGCGGTCCGCGGCCCTATCTCTCTCGGGTTGCAGCACCACAGCAGCGGAAAGCGTAGTTGCCTCCCTTTCGCCGCGTGCCCCCCATTCGTTTGGTGCCATCCGCCCGCCCGCATCCGACTTCCGACACCGCATCGCACACGCCCGGGCAGCTTGAGGCACGCACATGTGCAAATAAAGACATTGACATCTCACGTCACATCAAAGAATCAGGTGCAAAGGCAATGCGGTTTGCGTAAGCTGCTTCGTGATAGACCCGGCTATGGCCCTGGCGACTGGCAATGGCCCAGTCCCGCAGGGCAAACGAGCATCAAGCCACATCCACTCACGGCCACATGTGAGGAGCGCGACTGCCCATGGTATTGCCACACCGTACTGTACACCAGTCTGCAACCAATTCAGTAAACGCTTGAAGGAATCTGTACGTGAAGGCGGGCTGTACAAGGGTCTCACTCACACCAGCCAGGCCGGCACTCCCATGTGGTGGTCGAGTCGCAGGAAGGCCCTCTGGCTCCAGGTGTCGGTGCCGTCCAGCAGGCCCAGCGAGTCGCGCGCCGCCACGCCCAGGTACTCGAGGACCAGCAGCGGGAGGAAGTCACCGGGCAGAGACGCCAGCGGCGCCAGGGGCTTACGCGTCAGTGCGTCCGAGGGCGGGAGGCTCTTGTAGATCTGCGTTCAGGGGGTGTGGGATAGAGCGGACCGGAGCGCAAGGAATTGAGCGGAGAGCCACGGAGCAACGGCCACCGGAGAGGCAAAGGAGCGTGATGGCGCAGATTCTCTGGGTTTGTTGCACTCAATTGCCGACAGGCACGACAAACCCGAAAGCCACTGGGCCATCGCGTGCACGGCATGATGGCGGATGTTCATAAGCAGGCCATTGAGAACGCCGTGCACAGCCTGGCCCCGCTTCTGGGTGTCGGCCGCACCATGTGGCTCCCCAGGTAGGTCGCCGCTATGAGCGCCACGCCGTCGCTCCAGTCGCGGTACGCTCCGCGCATGGTCATGAGGCCGCCGCGGAAGGCCCCGCCCCAGAACGCCCAGCAGCGGGCGTGGTAGCGGTCGAAACCGCCCGTGCTGGCGCTTGGGTAGATGTCCTGGGTATGGACAGGGCAGCACAGCCGGGTTGGGTTCCAGAAGAAATCACTGGGGGAGCCCTTCGCCGATTGTCTTCCAATGCCCGGCTTGTGGCAAGGGAGTGCGAGTGGGTGGACAGAGTGAGTTTTGAGTCAAGTTAAGCAAAGACCTGCAGCACTCAGTCGGATTGGGGAACTGGGGCGGCACAGGAGCTCGTCATGTGGGCCAAAGGCACGGATCAGCGCGACTCGGGACTGCATGCGCGACGCCCAAGCTGCTCGCAAAAGGGATGGACTGATACCAGCCCATCGGCAAGGTGTGTCAGCATCGGAGCGCAACAGACACACAGTTGGTGCTGCTTCTTGTGCGCACAGTTGGCCGTCCGCGTTGTTGTACCAGTACCCCTCGTACGACGACCATTACTATGCGCATGCCCCGAGGTGAGCCCGCATTGTGTCTGACGCCGGGCACGCCCCTACTACACTACCTGTACGTTGAAGTGAACCACGGTGCAATTGGTCCCGTTTGCGAAGAGGCTACAGTTCTGAAGCCTGGACGCCACCGGCAGCGTGGCGGAGGCGAGAGGCTTGCGGTCGCGCGCCGACGGCACAGCGGCGTCGTCCGCGCCCGCCGTGTACACCTCACAGCGCATGGCGCCGCGCTTGAGCTCTGCAGTTTACCGCAACCGAGGGACGCATGCGGGCGGGGCACGAAACCTTGACGTGAGTTTTCAGCTTATTGTGCCACGCATTGTGTTGCTCCTGCGTCCCTGTTGGCGTCGAGAACCAGCGCTGAGTTAATGCCGTGCCTGATTAAGAGCAGCACGCATTGTAAGCAGCACCCCTTCCCGTTCACAGGGCACGGACCGTCCGTTTCATCGCGGCAGACAGGGCCGGCCCGCACCGCACCTGCACTCTTTTCCAGCGGCCACGCCACGGCGCTACTGAGCAGCGGCTCCAGGCTCGACCAACGACCCGTGGGTCGGTCGCCCTTGGCATCGCAAGGTGCCCATTGCACGTCAAGCACGCCGCTGGTCGCGTCGCCGATGTCCCCCATGGCGAAGCGGCCCTCCAGCTGGTACACGGACTCGCCGCCAGGGCTGGCGGCAGTGCGGCCGGCGTCTTGAAGCTGAATGCATGCCGAAGTGGCGGTCAGCTGCGGCGGGGCTGAGACGGCGGCGTCCCTGCCCAAGGGCAGCGTCTGGGACGCATTCAGCACCATGAGGCCCTGCACAGCGTCAGGAGGACGGATAGTAATGTAAGCTGGTTGCGCTGGGCCACTTGGTGGCCTCGATCAAGGGTCAGACGTACGAGATAAGTGAGTAAGCATTGACAGGCCCACGCACCCGCACGCCGTTTCACCTGTAGATAAAGCCGAACGCTGTCGCCAATGGAACGAAACTGGATCCATTGCACGGAAGGCCCGCCAGGCTGCGGTGGCAACATGAAGGCCTTGAACACGCCCAGAACGCCGGTGAACCGCGGGTCGGGAGTCGCCACGCGCGACGCTGCGGCAGGCAGATAGCATGGCACGGCATTGAGCTGCTGCAGCTCTTGGACGCGGTAAGGCGCGTAAAATGCACACTGGCCATGAGGCTTATGAGGCTCATGAGGCAGGCAAAGTCCCTGGTTCGGGCCCGGGGAGCTCCAGTGCGGCGGGTGGCTTGTACTCTCAACCGACCGTGAGCGAAGCGCTCCCCGTGGGTTCCCGCTTTCCCCGCTAGACGTGAACGCGTCGCCCTCTTACGCACCTGCCCCTGTATCCGCCTCCATAGTGGTCTGCACCAGGGTGCCAAAGGAGCCCAGCTCGGGGAACAAACCGCTCCGCAAGGCGGTAAAGCGCAGCTGCCAGGCCCAGGCGGGCGGCGGCTCGGCCCCGCTGACGGCGTCCAGGTCGGCTGGCGTGAGTGCTGCCCGAGAGGCTGGCCACCCGGGGCCCGGGGGCCGGGCAAGAGCAGCCGAGGGTGTGTTGGTGGCGCCGTTCCGCGTCACGAATGTGTACATGACCTCTATGGCTGCCAGCGGCGGGCCGCTGTGTAAGTTGTGCTGGCTGATGTTGGGTGCAAATCTGCGGAGCGGCAAGGGCCAACAAGGATACAGAGGGATGCTGACAGGGGAGGCGAGCTTACAGGGCTAGTGCTGCACTTCCTAGCTGGTCAGGAAGCAGACCTGCAGCTGCAAGGTGGCGGCTGGCGCGTGACGGATCATAAGAACAGCAGACACGCTGAGCGGTTGCGCCGCAAGGGTCAGGTGCGGTACCTCGGGTGTGCGGCGCAGTCGTAGGGCGACAGCTTGTGCCTTGCCGCATCCGGGGTCGGGTCTTCCACCCCGCCGGACGGCAGCATGCCCCGACGGCCGAACGCGCTTAAGCTTGCGGCGGCGTGCGTTCCAATCAGCTTGGCATGGCCGGAGACCCTCGAGCCGAAGCTGTAGGTCGCGAAAGTGAGCAGCAGGACAGCAAGCACTACGCTCCGGCGCCAACGCGGTTGCATCGTCGCCTGCGTAGTATAATTGCGAGCATAATTAGGGTAGTTACAAGCCGTGACTGTGCCTGAAAGGAGGCGGCGGTATCGCCGGACCATCTCTCCCGCCCGCGCGCCGCGGCGGTTCGGCTGCCAGTCGCAGTGACCCCCCCCCCACCCTACCGGATTACGGACTTCCAGGTCACTGTCTTTCATACATCCGAAATCGCCAGTGTTTGCCGTCAGGCGCCAGGCGCCAGCTCCCGCCAATGCTCCTTTGCACCTGCATGAATGCAAGTGGGCAACAATGATTCCTTCAAGAACCATCAGCCGTGCAAATAGGAGGCACGAGCGGCCCAGGAACCAGTCGCCCCTCGGTTGGGTCAGGCTCTAAAACCCCAGTTCTCCGGAACGCACGGCCGCACGCTCATTGTTACCTGCAATGAAACTAGTAGTTGCCCAGCAGGCTCCTCAACGCGTCTGCGAGGCTCCAACGCGCGCGGCTGCGTCAGCAACGTCGTGGAAGTCAACGCCGCGCCCAAACCGAGTGCATCCCAAGCCAAGCCAATACTGCATCATGTTAAACTCATTGCAGGAGCGATGAAGCGCTCTGTCAAGCCGGCACTGACCAGCTTCTTTACACTGTCTCGGCCCTGTGAAGGCGCCTAGGCTACCTGGGATCAAGCGTAATATAAAGTTGCAGGGTTGGAGCTAGAATTGCAGACCTGGTCAGCGAGGCCTGGACTCTTGACTCACCGACGTGGCAAGGGGTTTCGGGGCCAAGGTGGGCCGTGCATATTGTGCATTGCGCGGTTTGTCGCCAAGCATTGCGCCTCTTGAGCATTGCGCCTCCCAATCCTAGGGCCGGTCTTGGAGCGTACCGTCTCCGGCACGTCGCCCTCACCATGACCTTGGTTGCCCAGCGCCACGAGCAACCATGGTAACAGCAGATGCACGAACACACCGAGCTCTGTCAAGCAACGTCTGGCCTCAAGCGCAGCTCGCTCACGGCGACCAGCGACACCCTGCCAGCCCAGCCCGGGCCGGCCAAGGCGCAGGCGACGCGTGGTCCACCGTCCCTGTTGTGACCACGACGTCGCACCGTGGCGGCCATCACGGTGGCCAAGGGAAAGGTCCATCACCCAGCCGCCACTGCTCCCACCTCCTTGCCCGCGAGCGCGCTCCTCAGTCTCAGTAGCCCCGGCCCCGCCACCGCTTTCAGAAGGGACGTGAAGCGGTTCTTCCGGCCTCGGCGTACGGTACTTGCAGGCTAAGAGCATGTAGTGGCGAGATGCTCCAGTAGCTCCGTGTTACCGGGCAAGGAATCCTGAGCTCCTCCGCCCCGCCAACACTACCGCCATCATTGAAAGTGCCGTCCGGCCGCGCCACGGCCAACCCGGCGAAGCTGCCGCCCTTCCTGCGCCTGCTTGGCTACTGCCCTCGCGGCAACTGTCATCGCGTCCACTGCCCCTACCCCTACCCCTGCAGCGCCTCCACCGCCGCCCCCAGCTCCTCATAGTCCGCTGCCTCGTTATACACCTGCGCTGAGATGCGCACCCACAGGCACCCCAGAGCGCACACCACCGGCACCTCGATGTCCTTCTCCTCCCGCAGCCACCGCTGCAGCCGCACAGCACTGCCCGCGCTGACCTCGTAACCACGCAGCGGCGGCAGCTGCACGGCGAGCATGCCCGCAGCGCCGCTGCCAGCAGCCCAGTCGCCCCCGCCGCCGAGCGCGAGCAACGACAGCGGCGGCCGGCCAAGCTCGCCCGCCGCAGCCGGATTCGGGCCGGTCCCCATCGCCGCGCGCGCCTCCCACCGCGCCCGCAGCGCTGCGGCCGCCTCTGCGACCAGCGCTGCGTTGCGCTCCGCCACGTGCTGCGGCCCCAGCCAGCGCAGCACCGCCAGGGCCGCCGGCACCGCCAGCCAAGCAGACGGGTCAGAGGTGCCCTGCCAGAGGAACTCGGCGCGGAATCCCTGGCGCGGTCGGGCGGATGGGCAGTCGGCTGGTCGGGCGATCGGGCGGGGGTTGGCAGGGGTGGACACGTCCTTGAGGCCGCTGTTGAGCCCGGGCCGTCGCGCCCCCTGGTTTGCACAGGCACAGCTGGCGACGTGGGCATGTGCATGCGGGCAGGAGAGCCACATGAGTGGGGCGCGTGCTGCAACTCCTGAACGCTGCAGGCCGACAGCATCCGCCCCGCACCACCCCGCTGGGCCCCAGCACCACTACGGTACCCCCATGCGCCTCCCGCCCCGCCCCGCACCAGCCCGGCTCCGTGGCTGGTGGTGAGCGGCAGCAGGTCCTCCTGCCGCTCGGGCGCCACCCACAGTAGCGCCGCGCCCTTGGGCGAGCAGCCCCATTTGTGCAGGTTGGCGGTGTAGTAGTCGGCGCCGATGGAGGGGACCTGGATGCAAAGGCCGGGGGCGGACAGGCAGGAGGGACGCAAACGCGGCCCGTCAGATCGATGGCCTGCAAGCGTGCAAGGCAAGCGGGCCTTACTGCTATCAGCTCTAGCGGCGTGCAATGGAACACGGGGCGGAGCGAATACCGTAATTAAACGGTATCTCAATCCCCGTGACAAAATGGTATGACAGCGGTTCAAAAGACCGATCCAGCCGTGGAGGGTAGGCCGGAGGCATGGCGTGCTCAGACGCCTTCCTACAACATTAAGATTGCGTGGTGGAGTCTATGACTGCGTTGCGCCCGCGCCTCCACTCCCACCCCAGGCCCCCCTCCCAGCCACCCGCCCACCTGCAGCCGGGGCACATTCCCGATGGCGTGCGCCCCGTCCACCAGCACCTGCGCACCGACCTGGGGGCAGGGGCAGGAATTTGGGAACCAAGTTGCATCGAAACAGGAACACGGAGCAACGTGCTGGGGCGGGACCAAGGACGCAAGGCGGCTACACGACCCACACCCACAAGCTGTCCCGCTTCCACAACGTTTCCTGCCCCTGCCGGCTCCCGCAGCCGAACCGGTGGGCGGGTTGGTGGGTTGGTGGGTTTCCCCGCCGTGGGGAGACCGCACGGAGTTCCCCCGCGTCAAGGGCGCCTGTTCATTCAACAGCACAACCCTGGCAGGGTATCGTTGGAGTGCTGCTCGAGGGGGAGTGTTGGTGTGCGATCAGCACTCATATACCTCTGCAATGGGAGAGCAGTAATACGGCCCTGGAGGGGCCAGGCGCTTTGCTCCAACATGCACACAGCAATGCAGCTACTCGTGAGAGGCCACCCTTCCACATGAACGCTCGCCGTTCAGCATTGTGAGCCGCTCCGGCAGCTCGCGCACCCCACCTGCTTGCAGGCTGCCGTGAGGGCCGCCACGGGCAGCACCACGGGCGGGAACGACACCACGTGGTCGAGCACGGCCAGCCGCAGCCGCCGGCCGCCGCCAATCGCGCTCAGCGCAGCCTGGCGGCAGGGCAGGGCGGGATCGCGCGGTGGTCAGGGCACCAACGTGGCAGCCAAAGACCTGCAGGCCCTGGTTGCGGCTGCCTCCTGTGTTGCCCCCGTCAATGCAACCCAAGCAAGGCCCAGGGTCGCATACCGTACTGTCAACACTGTCGGAGGCCGCACGGTCGCCCGCAACCGCCTGGCTCGGCCGCCACGCCAGCATGCATCCCACGCCCATGCCCAATTGCACATGCACACCCCACACGCATCGAGGGCTCGTG
Source organism: Gonium pectorale (assembly GCA_001584585.1). Classification (NCBI taxonomy): domain Eukaryota; kingdom Viridiplantae; phylum Chlorophyta; class Chlorophyceae; order Chlamydomonadales; family Volvocaceae; genus Gonium; species Gonium pectorale. Next base: position 2,587,556 of record LSYV01000006.1, on the reverse strand, counting down.
GCGCAGTGAAGCCGACTCCCCGTCGCTCGCCCGCGCGCCAGGCGGCGTGGGGCGGGGCTTGATGGTGGGCGGTGCGGGGCGGCCCCTGCTACCGTTACATCGCTCAGCCCTGCTCCCTGCCTCCCTGCTGCGCACTCCCACCCCTGCGACCCCTCTCCACCACCAACACCACCCGCACCTGCACCGCGCCTAAAACCGACGCTGGCCACTGCAGCTCCTCCAGCCCCAGCTGAACCTGTGGCCCCACGGGCAGGCGGCGGAGGTATTCGCCGTAATCTTTAACGTCATTCATAGAAAAGGCCATCTTGCCTGGCCCCATAACACTAGGCATCCTCCTGGACTGGGCTACATGCCATGCCGCTGGTTGTGCACGGTGGTGCTGATGCGCGCTGACAGCAACACCGTTCACTGCGGTCCCAAGGCAGCACTAATCCCCAGGCCCCCACCCGCCGGCCCCACTTGCCTCGATAACGCTCGCCCCTGCTGCCGCGGCCGCCCGCGCCACCGCGCTCTTGACCTGCGTCCTAGCCAGCGGGGCGCACCACTCACTCGTTCCAGCGCCTTCCTCCAGCGTTCTCCGCTCTCCTCATGCTTTCCCGTACTGATGTGCTTTCATACAACCCCGTGCACGACAGCGCTTGTGGCTCTTTACATCTCGTACGAAGGCACCTTACGCGCTCACCCTCGCCTCAAGATCCCCATCCGCTACCCTCGCGTCGCCCAGGCAATTCATCGCAATGTAAGCCCCGCCCCCCGGCCCCCGCCCCCCGGCCCCCGGCGCACCCACCCACCGCTGAGTAGGTTGTGTTGAGGGTGAGCACCCAGTCTCCCCGCCGCAGGGGCACCGCGCGCAGCACTGCGCACACGGCGCTGGTAGCATTCACCGTCGGGACCACGTCGCGGTGGGAAGCGCCCACAAAGCGAGCCGCATCCGCCACAGCCGCCACCATGCCTGCGGCGGAGGGCGGCGTCAGCAGGAGCGGTGGGGGGCTTGCTCGCTCGCTGGTGCAGCACCTGACGCACCCGCCTCCGTGGCCCGCCCTGGTCCCGGCCCCGCCGTCGCCTAACTCGCTCCGTGCATCACACGACGCACCCGCCTCTGTGGCCATCCTCTGCTCCTTGTCCTGCCCGCCCCGGCCCCGGCCCGGGCCCCGCCCTACCCCTGCCCGGCCACGCCCGCACCCTTGAGCGCCACCGTCTCCATGAAGCGCACCGGCTGGGCCTCCAGCTGCTGCTGGTACCAGGACCGCACGTCCAGGGCCAGCCTGGTGGGGCGGGGTGGGGCGGAGCAGGGGGGCGGGCAGGGAGTGGGGAGCGGATGAGGCGGTCAAGCGGAATACGCTGGGCGCCACGGTACTGCCAGGCCGGCAGGTCCGTCCGCAGCCTGGACAAGCCAGGAGCGGTAGTGCCGCCATCGCGCCGACGTGCGCTAGCCGCCCTGCGCTAGCCGCCCTGCGCTAGCCGCCCTGCGCTTCTGACCCAAGCCCGGGCGTGTGGTCTCTGTTGCCCGGGTTGTGCTGTACTCGATGCGGGGGAAGGCACCTCACCTGAACGCCGCGCCGTAGCTGCCGTGGTTGAGGTATGTCACCCCGGGCTCCAGCGCAAACAGCTGCTTGCGCGCCTGGCGACCAAACGAGATCGAGCCGGGGCCGGGACCGGCGGGCGGCGCTGCGGCTGGTGGCGCGTGCGCGGGCGGGGCCGGGCCTGCTTCCCCGTCCCCGCCTGCGGCGCCCCGACCGGCATCAGGGGTGGCCGGCAAAGGCTGCTGCCTCAGCTTGGCCTGGCCAGCCAGCTTGGCCTGCCGGGGGTGGGGTGGGGTTGGGAAGGGGCCACGCCGATGAGGCGTCGTAGGAGGTGATGGTACCCAAATCCATGAAGGATGGTACCAGAATCCATAAAGGGCGCGAAGGCTGTCTGGATTGAGGGGCCGCCCAACCCATGCCGCCACGCAGGCAACTCCACGTCAGCAGCACCACTGTAACTGCACAAAATCTATTCCGTTCACATGACCCCGCGTACACGATCCGGTGAGGCCGCATTCCCCTTCACTCGCGCCTCGTCATGCAGTCACGCATGGGCGCCGCCGCCGCCACAGCCGGAGCCGCACCTGGAAGGCTATCAGCTGCGGGCACTGCCAGGACAGGTCCGTGGCGAGGTCGGCAGGATCCAGATCCGCGGCCTCACGGATCCACCTGCGGCGGGGTCCGGATGGCAGCCAAGCAAGGGCGAAGGCGGTGCATGGGCATGGGAGTCTGTAGCGAAACAGGGGGCGCGTAGAGCCAAGGCCACACGCTAGTCAAGGGGCCTGGGGCTGTAAGGAGGGGATGCGTTTGGGTATGCGCGGCTTGAAGCCTGCAGCCGGGGCAGCCGCAGTATGACGCAGCTTGGTGATGGCTGCTCCTGTGCTGGGGCCTGGGGGGGCGAGTTCAGACTCAGGGTTTTGACTTCGTCCCCTGGGCGCGCCGCTCGGGGCCATGGGAGAGCCGTGTGGGCTCTGCATATCAGATGCACACCTGTCCGGGAACGCTTACCCCGGATTGCTAGGCTGAAAGTCACGTCGCGGGTTGTGGTAGATGCGGTAGCGCGGGGCGGCAGGTTTGGGCGGCGCGGGGCGAGCGTCTGCGGGAGGCAGGGCGGCAGAACTTTGTGTACGCACTTGGTGGGGACACGAGCTGCTTAGCACCAAGGGGAAGGGAAAGGACGGGAGGAGATTGAGGGTGAAACCCAAGTGCCTCCGTGTCCTCTCGTCGCCCGTGTCACACGCCATTCTCCCCTCGGCGGAGGGGGACGCACCAACAGGGCGCTCCCTCTCCCCGCCAGCACTCTTGCGCCTCCCACGAAGCAGCTGCCGCAGCTTCCCCGCGTCCACCACTCGGGTCACGCCATATGCCACGAGCACGTAGACCGCCTTCAGGCCAAAGTGACGCACGACATCGCCGAGGCCGCCCATTCGGCGCCCCCACGCCCACGCCCGCGAAGTAGTTGAGTTCTGGTTGCTGGGTTTGGGGTAGCGTCCTGCACGGGTGTCGCTCGCACGGGACCGCCCACGCTCCAGCTACGGTTTCAAAATGGACTGGCCAACGCTCTCAACAGAGAACGCAGTTATGGTTTATACAAAACGATAATTGAAGCAAGCTAAAGAATCGACAGTATATGATGAACTAGACAGAGCAATTCAGTAGTTTGATTCGTATTCCTCTATGCTGATGTGAAGGAACTCTGCAATAGGGATTGGCTTCGTAAAGAGTTGCCGGTATGACGCAACCAAAACCGGCTTCCGAGGAGGCTGTGCCGGCGTCGCTGAGGCTCCTCTCCGCTTCACAGCCTGACATTGTGCGGGCGAGCCAGAAGGTGGGGCGAAGGAAGTGGTAGAAAGTTGCTGACTGTGTCGCGCTCATCATGTGCCGACGCGTCTAACCCCCCAGGATGACTCCTACATTGAGCAGTACGTGGAAGCGACTCGTGAGGTGGCACGGCGCCTCTTTGGGCCCTTTCGCGCGCTCCAGTTCGCCAGGTGTGTTCGGCAGGGGCCAAGAGCAAAACCGTCGTCCCGACCCGGTACAGGCAACGGCTCCCGCACCCGCCCCTTCACCAATACGCCCCTCTGTCCCCCCATGCACTCAGGGAGATCAAGCTGGTTGCGACGCTGCTGTACCACGGACTCACCACTGGGCTGGGCTCGTCAACCCTAGGGGAGGAGTACTGCGGCATGCTGCAAGTGACCGGTGGGCGCGATTGTGTACGGTACCGTATCTGGGTCGCCATCAGGATGCTGGGACGCAAACAGGGCGTCCGGCACAGCCCGGTCCGCCCCATGAATGCAGTGCCTTAACTGCACGCAGAGCTGTCAGGGGCCGAGGGCCCTTCTTTACCCTTACGCTGCACCCATTTCCCTGCAAACCCCCCACCACCTCGCCACGCCCCGTACCCCATCTTGCGCATCGCGGCACAGCCGACGGCCACCAGCCAGGCCTCCTGCGGCGCCTGCTGCTGCCCGTGCTGCTGTCCGCGGGGCCCTACGCCGCGGACCGACTGGCTGGGCGGCTGGACAGCGCGGCAGAGGAGGGACAGGCAGGAGGGCTGGAGCTAAGCGACGAAGCGGGAGTGGAGCGCTGGGGCGGTGATGCGGATCCAGATGGCTTCGGAGAGCGGCGCTGGACAGCCGGGCACGAGGACGAGGACGAGGGCGCCGAGGGGGAGGCGGGAGCGACAGGGCGCGCTGAGCGCCACGCGTCAGGACCGGGTGCCGACGTGGGCCCCGGCTCTGCGGCGGGAGCGGCGGGGAGGCGGCGCGGCAGCGGCTCGGGCTGGCTGCGGCTGCTGGTGGCAGCGCTGGCGGCGCGGTTAGGGCGGATTTGGCGGGCGCTTGTGCGGCTGTGGCCTCGCCTCAGGTGGGTCCCCCGGCACCCAGCTGCCGGTTGGAGTCAAGAGGGCAGCTCACCCGTTTATTGGCGGCTCCAGCTTTGCAGTGCTTGCAGTGTCCGATATGGCGCGCTGCCGCAGCATGGCTGGGCAAGGGGCGTTACGCCGCCGGTGTTCCCGCTGTGACTTTCCCCGCAGGCCCCTTTTGTCATACACCGGCCGGCTGCACCTCGCCCTGTTCTACTTGTACGGGGCGTACTACAGCCTGCCGCATTGGCTGGCGGGAGTGCGGTACAGCCTGTCCATGCGGCCCCTACAGGGGTGGGTGGCTTCCAGGGGTTGCAGCTGGGGTGGGCGCCCGGGTGGGCGGATGCTGGAACGGGAACCTACCGTTGCACTCGGGAGTGCGGAGGATTGGGTGATGAAGGTGGCTGGGGGGCGGCGGGGCGCGCCCGCGCGGTCTCTTGCCCCCCCCCACCACCAGCGCTGTCCTGGGCAATGGCCCCTCCCCCGCTCTGCTCGACACTCTCTTCCGCGCATGCTCGCTGTCACTTCCCCCTCGGCCTCTCCTGTTTGTCCCGACCCCCGCGCCTTGCCTAATCCTGGTTGGACGCTAATGCCATCGCCGGCTCCCCGCAGGCGGCCCTCCTACCGGGTGCTGGGGCTGCTGCTGGGGCTGCAGCTGTCTGTGGTGGCAGCGGCCCAGCTGCGGGCCGCACTGCGCGGGCTGGCGGCGGAGCGGGCGGCGGCCGCCAAGCGGGCTGCCGGCGCCCCGGTTGAGGGCGTCCATGGTGGCAGGGCACAGCAGCGATACGCGGAGGAGGGCGAGCCAGCGGTTTTCTTGGATGACCCACTCAGTGACTGGGACGAGGAAGGGGAGGAGGAGGCGGAGGAGAAGATGGGTGAGGGATTGGCAGCGGAGGCGGTGGACAGGCACGGCGGAGGCGGTGAGGCAAGCGGCGGCGCGCCCCAGGGACAGCAGCCGGAGCAAGCGGGAGGCGGAGTGGGTCAGGGGGAGGACGAGGATGAAGCGGGGGCGGGCGACGTGGACGAGGACGTTGCCGAGGATGGCTGGGAGGCGGTGCTGTTTGGGGCAACGCAGCAGCGCCGGCCAGCGGCGCTGAAGCAGCGCAAGCAGCCATCGCCGCAGCCGCCGCAGCCGCAGCAGGATGCCAGCGGCGCAGCCGTGACGACGGGCGAGCAGCAGCGGCGCAGTGCTGCGGCGGCTGGCGGCTGTGTGCTGCCCGTGCTGACGTCGCGGCGGAGCTGCCCGCTGTGCCTGTCCCCCAAAAGCCACCCCACAAGCACTCCCTGCGGACACACCTTCTGCTGGGGCTGCATCACCGCCTGGTGGGTGGCTGGGTGGGTGGGCTCCTGGCTGCAGCGGGTGGCACCGGCTGAGCGGGCCGCGACATCGGAGGTTGTGATGGGCGCAGGGCGTCGGTGCGAACCCTGGTAGCCAGCGCGGGGCGGGCTGTCTCGACCAGCGGGCTTGCATCATGGTCGCCCACTGCCGACAGCCTGAGCTGAACCCAGTCGCACCCCACCCCACCCCACACCAGCTTTCGCGATCGGGCTTGAGTGTCGGTCTAGACTGCAAGGTGGCCGGTCCGGACTTCTCAGCCCGCTCAAAACGCCGGCCTCGTGGTCCATGCATGCACAGGACCCACAGGGAGGGATGGCGCCAGCGCCCAGCTCTCAGCCTCTCAGCCCCCAGTTGTTGACCTCGGGACGGACATGCGCCCCCAGGCTTCTCTACTGAGAATGCCTTCCAAACCCACTACCCCACACCAGCTAGTGTGCGTAGCTGTGCATGACCGCGCCGTGCATTTCCCCTCCCTCCCCTCCGCAGGTGCCTCGAAAAGCCCGAGTGCCCGCTGTGCCGTTCCGACGTGCGGCCGCAGCAGCTGGTGGCGCTGTACCACACAAACGTGTGATCACCGCGGCCACGCGGGCAGGAATGAGTGTTAATGGCGGGAGGGTGCTCGCGGCGCTGCAGGCAGCCGCTTGCACATATCCTGCTGTTGACCTGTCAATCAGTCAATGCTCACGAAACTACGGCTGGCATCTGTACGGCTGCAAGTATGTGTTCTATATGCGGGCGGCTGTATGTGTGCACGGAGTCCGGTCCCCGCCTACATGCGATGCAACTGCTTTTGGGGTCTGGTGGTCTGGTGTGGCGCCGAGAGGACTGCTACCTTGACCATGGTGCAAACCACAATGGGCAAGGGACACGTCGGTCACGCCCGTGTTGACGGTTGGCTCACTCTTAACGTTACATATCCATGTCCGGCGTTGCATAGGTGGGTCTGTCCAGGAGCGCCGGTGTCCACCGTTGAAGCCGCAAGCTATATCCCTATACCGTGGGTGACTACAGCAGTCACCATGTTCGCCCTAAATGGCTTCTCCTTCGCATCTCCAGCCATGCTAGACCCCGACCAGTTGAATTTCCATGCCATTCCGACCTGCCACAACAAGCCGCTGTATCCTAACATCCACGAAAAAGCCACACGCCTATCTAAGAAGCACCCACGGGAGCATCATCTTTCCAGTGCTTCTGTGCTTACAGTTCACAGCCAACATACCATATCTTTAATCACTGTCAATGGCCTACAACTTTGCAGGGAACAGCCCGGCGCTATCTTTGCCCTCTCTCTTCTCAGTCGTCCTTATCACTGTGTGGCATCGCCTTCTTGCATAGCTAGGCAATCCTATCCATCCCTGCCAAAGCGCTCCGTCCAATACCTACGACCAACTACCAAACATTAGGGAGCCCCCTTGCCGCTGCATCCATGCCGTCCCTGCGCCTCACGCGCCCGTGACAGCAATCCTCTTGGGCTGCGGCTTGGGCTGCGGCTCCTTCTTGGGCACCGTCAGCTTGAGCACCCCGCGGTCCATGCTGGCGCTGATGGCGTCCGCGTCGGCATTGTCCGGCAGCACGAAGGAGCGGCTGAAGCTGTAGGAGGAGCGCTCGCTGCGCCACACCTTGCCGGCAGGGTCCTTGTCGTCACGAACGATCTTGCGGCTGCCGCTGAGCGTTATCACGCCCTCGTGCAGCTCCACCTTGAGGTCATCGGGCGACATGCCGGGCGTGTCCGCCGTCAACTCGTACGCCGAGGAAGTCTCTACAATGTCCATGGGCATAGCGAAGGATCCGGATGCGTGGTTGCGGGAGGCGCCCGGGCGAGACCCAGCGGGGGAGATGGCGCCGAGCGAGTTAAGCATGCGGGTCATGGTGCGGTCCATGTCCATCACGAAGGGATCATTGAAGAGAGTCAGTGCCATGATTGGGATTGCGAGGAAGAGCAGACCGCACACAGCAGAGCGAGAGAGTGATGAGTAAAGCGGCAGTTGTGGGTTCGGTCAAGTTGTGAGCTGGCAACCTATAAGCAAAACGTATTTTTGTCTTACAATGAAGGTCACAGGGGTTAAGTAGCAGCGCCCAAGACCCAGAGCCTTCGCGTCGCGTCGTTTCCGGATGGCTCGCGAAGGACGCAGTGGAACTAGCGACTTCTCCAAGCGTCAACGTATATGCTATCAGATACAGAGGCAATACAAGCTAAGTATCCTGATCCTCCATTTAGGTGGAAGTGAAGTCGTCCGAGGCCCAGAGGGCGGCGATGATCAGGCTGAGGTGGTTATTCGGTTCAAAGTGGGCGGGAGGACGCCTGGGAGCGGCAGTGCGACAGTCACATTCGCACCGATCGCTCTCCGCCTGTTCGGCCCTCTACTCTGCAGGCCGTCCGCACGTCGCGCGTATCCAGGCGGCGCCCCTGCAGCCCCCGACCCCCCCGTCGGGGGCATGATCTGCCCCAAGCATATGGTTAGCAAGGCGGATGCACGGGCGGGTGCGGTGGTGAGGGTGGTGGCTGGTTCGCTGCTGGTTGTAATCTGTAACGGGCAACAAGCGGCAACCACTGACCCAAATAAGGCTCGTACTGAATCGGACTCTCAAGGTAATGGCCTGATTTACCTAGCTGACAAGTCCTGCGCTGTACAGAATCATAATGTCAAGGAAAATGAAGGCGCGTACCGACAGTGCCATTTCGTGCAATACAGGGGCACACAAATATCAATGGTGTCTGTAACGCCAGCGGCAACGAGGCCACATGCTCAGCGTTCATTCTCCCTGTCTCCGTCACGCACGAGCACACCTTCGAATTCCCCCCCGGCAAAAGTACAGTTATCAAGAGACCAAGGGGCCTGCCGCGGGCCCGCGGCATTGATACCCGCGGGTCATTGGTTGCCCGAGCGAAGTGGCCCTCCACACAGGGCACGCACTCGAATCCCTCTCATTGACGCTGTGCATATGCTGGTCCGACGTAAAACAGGCACCACCGTCCCTCTAACACAGTCCCATGCGCAAATGCAGGCCAGCGGGTTAAGTTCAAATCTCCAACGCCAGGCCCGAGCTCTCGGACCCTTCGCCTACACTCAACCGCTCACTGCCCACCTGCAAAGCCGCTCTGTCACAAGCCCGCAGCTCTAGACCCCACTTCTGTCAGGGAAAGCACTCCACCCGACACCCGCTGCTTGGCAGCCACCGTCAGCTATCAGGCACGTGTGCCAGAGGCACGCGCTCCATGCTGTTCCGCAATCACTATCTGAACGCTGACGCGCAGTCCATTAATACATACGACGACACCGTGTTACACGTTACACTGAAATCCGAGGGGCCATTCCATCCACACCCGCGCAACCGGCATTGTGAATTGAGCATGGCTGGCCGTAATTTGCCAACTTGTCGACCCGTGCGCTCAATACACGCAAAACACGGCCTCTATAATCACGCCATCACTCCCACATGCCACTTCAAGTCAGGCATCTCGCCAGCACTCATTCCCCTCCGCGCACTGTGAACGCCCTACCCTAGTCGCCCGCGTGGCATCGCACCAGCACCGCCGGATCACGGCGCTGCCCGCTCCTACTGCGGCACTGAACCGCTTCAGGAGGCAAGCCACGGGAGCAGCGTCACCCCCCCCATCTCATCGGCCCTACAGGGCTCGGTGCGAATGCCGCTGCTGTCGCTCCAGCCGCTGCTGTGCTCCTACCCTCCAGATCCCATCTGCATGAGGCGAGTGATCGTGAAGGCCACGGCGGAGAAGGTGCCCAAGATCGTGATAACGGTCTTGATCTGCGGGGGTGGGCATGGGGGCCAGGAGTGGACCGGGCGGGCAGATGTACAGGCGGCACTCGAAATTCATGGCACGTGCCGGGGTGCACGGCCACCTACGTCGCTGATCCGCAATCTGGCACCGTGAAACCGCTTCCGCTCTCGCTCAAGAAGTGTGGTGGCGACAGCCTCTAGTCGACCCACCGTGTCGTTCTTGGCTTTCTCTACGCTTGACTTCAGCTCGTTGAAGTCCTGAAAAGGCAAGTAGGTCAGAGGGATATTGCGTAAGGCGGCATGCCACAAGGCGGCCGATGGGGATAGTGGCGTGGCTGGTGGGCGGGGCAGCCACGCAAACAATGACAGGGCCGTCCGCAGTGTGCTTAGGGTGGTGAGACTCGGATGCCGGTAAAATCAGGTAATCGCATCTGGGGTCCCACGGTTAGCTCAGCTATGCCAACTCAGTATTACACGAGCACCGCCCGCTGTGCCGCAAAACGCATTGCCCGGCCGCATCCACATCCATTCGAGCCCTTCGCTGGGGCGCCGCAAAACCCTCGCCCTCTCCTGAACCCCACCTGCCAACCTGCGCGCCTTTAAACCTCGCCCTGAACCGTCGCCCCGCGGCCCCAACCCGGAACCCAGCCCGCTTGCTGCGGTGCTCACCCGGTCCACTTTGATCTGCAGCTCGGTGGTCTTGTCCCGCATGGCCTGCAGGTCATCGCGCATGCGGCTGCGGTGCGGTGCGGGGGGGGGGGGCGGGCAGGAGGTAAGGAACGGGGGTTAGTCAGCCTGTGGGCAAGCTGAGCGATGACCGACGAGTAGGGTATTATTGGCGGCGTCCATACCAGAGTAGTCGTGGGAGGCAAGCACA
>LSYV01000006.1:2566325-2577190 GCA_001584585.1 Gonium pectorale | reverse complement strand
TGTGCCCTTGCCCTCCCACACTCCCGCATCGGTACCCGCACCCGAACATGCCTGCTACTCGTATAACTTCGTATAATGTATGCTATACGAAGTTATTACGCTGAAAACACAAGCCCACGCTTGTACTCCAGATCCACATCACCGTCTCCGCCCCTGCACTGTCGGACGGCCCGGCCGCCGAATGCCAGCCGTGCTCAACCCCAGGTTGTGATACCGTGGTTCGCTCACCCCTTTTCGAGGTTCAGGTCCAGCCGCTGGCTCGCGCTCAGCTTGTCGATCTCGTGCCTGCGGAGCGGGCAGGGCGGGAGGGGAGCAGCTGAGCAAGCGGGCGTGGGTTGGCGAAACGGAGCGGGCACACGCGAAACGGAGCGGGCACTCGCTAGTTACTACCCCAGCGGTCGGGGCAGTCCTCAAACCGCGATGCACGCAGCAGTTGCGCCTCAGACGCATGCCCTTCAGCCGCGCACAGGGAACCCCGCTTAGCCCTGCTCGCCTCCGATGTCCAACTCAGCACCGAGGTGGACCGCCATGGCGTCCACCACTCTCGCCCTCCGCCCCAGCCTACCTGACCTCCGCCTTCATTTTATCGAGATAGCTCTGCTGCCGCTCCATGTCCTTGTTGACGGTGGCCTGGTGCATATCCTGAGGGGTTTTAAGGGGTTGCCAGGTTGACTACTGGCGCCTGCGCCATCGGCCGAGCCGTTGTGGCAGTGCGGGCAACGGTCATGGGGACACGGGAATCGGGGGCACGGGGACACGGGGGCGTGCATGCAGGGGCGGGCGGGCGGGCGGGTGGAAGGGGGCCATCGAGAGGGACTCTGGAGGGCAATCCTAGGGAGGCTCTGACAGAGGCGGGCCCGAAAGGGGTGTGCTGCTGGCTCTCCCGCCAAACGCACATGTGTATTGATTGCGTATGACCCAACCACTGCGGAACCCTTTGCAAGACCAATACACAACTACATTTGCGGTCATCCTGCCCCAGCGCAACGCTTCCCTCGCCCGCCTCCTTGCTGTTCGATGGCCCCCTTCTTCTTCCTTTGCTCGCACGCCAGCGTCCACATGGCGCCAACCGACTGACCTGCGTCTTCTGCAGCTCGTTTTTGAAGCTCTGGATCTTGGACTCCTGCTCCAAAATGGTCTATAGCGGTGGAGGGGCGTAGGAGGAGATACTTAACGCTGTGTGCGAGCCAGCCCTACCAGACCACCGAGGGTGTCGCTGCACCTGTCCGGTAACGTCGTCGTCTGCCCGCCGGCATCTCTGGCCGCTACACAGTGGGTGCTACACAGCCGGCCTACGCGAATGTGCGCAACCGGACCGATGCGACCATGCCGTTGTAATGAAGCGCTCAACGTTGTACCCGTCTCAATCACCGCAGCAATGCTGGGCATGCTTCCGCCGTGCTGCCCGCATAGGTTAGGGCGTCGTCCATGTGCCTTGGCACGGACGTGGCCAGGGAGCCTCCGTACAAGCTTCAGCTCAGGTTACCTGGCGGACGAATCGCCGGGTGGTGAGAAGATGCGGCACAGGCCGCCCCTTGCCTCATAGCCATGCTACTGCACCGCCAGTGGAGTTCTAGGACGGCCACGGACCCGCCTTGCTGATAAAATCCTTGCCCCGCCCCGCCCCTGCCCATACCCACCCACCCACCCCGTCGACCCCGCCCAGGAGAGCTCACCTTTTCAAGCACCACCTGCTTCACAAATGTGTCCTCCATTTTCTGCTTGTTCTGCACTATAAGGGCTGTGATTTTCTGCGCCAGCTCCTCCGCCTGGCCCCGCGGTAGCCCCGACGCCTCGAAAGTTTTGGTCTGCGACACAACACACAACGATCACGTCCAAGTCTCACACGGGGGAGCAGCGAAAACCACACGCTACGCTCACCAGCTCCAGCGTGTCCACCAGGAGCGCATTGCTGACAAGTTGCTTCTGCGACTCCTCAAGCGTCGAGCTGAATTGCCGCAACGATGCCAGAGCCGAGCCAGATGACCTAAAACGGGGCTGACCTGGTGCTAGCCGGAAAGCCAGCGTTACCAGATGCTCTTGATGTTGGGCTTGCTGCACTAGATGGCCAAATTGCACAGCGAGGGACCGGAATCGCGACATGCTCTTGCTCGCCCAGAATGGTTCAACTCATGAGGTACAGTCGTGGCAAACAATTGTTTATGTATGCTTCGGACTGGTAAGGGCCTGACATGAAGGAGAGGAGACAGCCCCCGCAACACCAAACCGTCTCATTCGCACGGCAACACTGGACACAATACTTCACAGACATCACCCAAACCCTCTATACCTCTGGGTATTGTTGCGTGGGGCGAGCCCTGTCCCTCGTGCACAACAAAACACAACTAGATACCCAAAGCATGAGAAAGCGATATCACCATCTACAGCTGCTACTTCACTGATCCTTTCTTCGGGTGTGGCTGGGAACCGCGCGCGACCCGCATTCACCAGGCCTTCGTGCCCTCCGCCCGGGACTAGGGGCACGCAGCGGCGCGGCACAAACGCCGCCGGCTGCTCCTAGCTGGTCTACCCGCGGCAGCCCGGCGGCGTGGGGGCTGCTGGACTGGCTGTAGGCTGGCGCTCGCTGCATGCTCTGGGGCTCCCACGGCCTGATCGGCACCCCGGGGTCCTCCTGGTCGTCAGCATCGAGGCGGGGCATTGCCCCGCCTCCGCAGCCGCTTACGGGCGTGTGTAGCGGCTGGGCTCCTCAGCTCTCGGCCAGGCGTACCTCCTCAGCTGCCCGCGCCACTGCACCCGCAACACAGTGCCGTCTCGAGGGCACCCCTGCGGTGCAGGGGCGTTGGTCGTCGTGGCCGGGGCCAGGACCTGCTCACTCCTCTCGGCCGCTCCCATGGCGCCTGCGGTCGACGGCGGCAGTCCCGCCGTACATTGCTCCGCTTACGGTTCCGGAGCCGGTTCCGGAGGCGGCCGCCCTGCCGGACGAGCCCCCGCTCCGCAGTGAGCACATCGACCTGACCCGCGCAATCAAGCGGTGCCGCAGCTGGCAGCAGCTTCGGTGAGGCGTGGCAGCGTGGAGGCGCGGCAGTGCGGGCCGCTGGGAGCGGCACTTCATGCGAAGTGGGCGTGAATATTTTGGTGGCCATCTGTGCCGCCTGAGGTCCACTTGGATGGCTCTGGGGTGGGATTAGTGGAATTGGGATGTGTAGGACTGAGCGGGCTATTACCCTTATGCGCGGAAGCAGCTGTTGGCCACGAGCGGAGTCTCTCGGAGGCCCACCGACACGCTGCGTGGCGCCAGACCTGGGTACCGGAACGCGCCCGCGTCTCAGGGATACGCCTCACCCCTGCCGCACGTCTCTTTGCGTGCCCCGCCCCCGCTGCTGCCGCTCGGGGCGTGTCCCTGCTCTAGGCGCCTCTACTGGGCCAACCGCACCCGGCACGGCCCTGTCAACGTGGTGACCTACTGGACGCAGCTCGCGGTGCTGCTGCCCGACCTGCCTGAGCTGCTGGCGACGGAGACGGAGGGAGAGGGCGGGGACGAGGATGAGGACGAGGACGCCGGAGACGGCGGGGACGATGCCGGCAGTGCACATGCAGGGAGGTCGGGGGGCAAGGGCGGCGGCGATCTTCAGGCGCAGCAGAGGAGGCATTCTACGGCGGCTGCGGCGGTGGATGGCGGCTGGCTGCACGCTACAGGGGCCGCCACAATGGGTGGCGGCGGGGCGAATGCGGCGGCAGGCAGGGGCGGTGGTTCGCTGCGGGAGGAGCCTCGGGTGCGCAGCGCCGCCGAGCGGGCGGCTCTGCGGCAGCTACTGGTGCGCTTGGTGTACGACACGTGCAGGTGAGCTCGGGGCGGGGCAGGTTTTGTTGTGATCGGCGTGACAGCCTGGCTGCCGCCCAGCAGCAGTTTGCTGCACCAGGACTGTGTATTGGCACACTTAGAACTGCTTCCACGGGACTCGATCCGCAGTCCATGGCGGCAAGTGCGCACGCGTAGTGTGGCCTTGCTGTTGCACTTAGCGCCCCGCGACCCGGGGTCCCTGCAGCTATTGCCGGGAGCACGTGGCGGCCGGGCGGCTGGAGGCGGCGATGGAGGAGGTGCAGCCCTGGCGAACGGACGCCTTCTCCGGCTACCTGGCGGACCGCTACGGGGTGGACCTGCAGCGGACCCGCGGGTCGGCCGCGACGCCCGGCAGCAGCGGCGGCGCTCGCGGAGGCGGTGGGGGCAGGAGGGGACCGGACCACGGACGGGCGCCGGATGACGGATCGCTAGCGGCGGCAGTGGCGGCGTTGCGGAATCGCGAGCGCCAGGGGCCGGTCACCTTCCTCGACTGGGTTGGCACCCAGCCCGAGAGGTGGTGCGATCCGGTGGCTGTTGCCGCACTGAACGGCCTGGAGCACTGGGACCAGCCACCGCCGCCGCCGCCGCTGCCAGGGGGCAGACAGCCTCTGGCAACCGCTGCCACAACCCTTGGCGCTCTCGCGGTGGCGGCGGGGCGGCGCCGCCGGCTGCCTCAGTGCTTCGGGCCGCTCGAGCTGAGCACGCTAGCGTGGGCGGCAGGCCGGCTTCGGCTGGCGGCGGCGGTTCCGGAGCATGCGCCCTGGCTGCTGCACGACCTGCTGTACGGCAGCTACCTCCAGATGCGCGCCTTTGACGGCCGCCAGCTGGCGCAGCTGTCGTACAGCCTGGCGACGTTGGGCCCCTGCGTGCCGCCGGCCCGGTGGCGGCAGCGCTTCCTGGAGGAGGCGGGGCCGCGGCTGGGGGCCATGGACGGCCAGGTGCGTTGTGCCGCGACACGGCAATGCCAGGCGCGGCCTGTCGATGTGTATATCGGGGGCAGGGGGGGCTGGAGGCCCTGGACGGCCAGGGGGCGTGCGCGTCGCGTGCTGCTTTGCAAATGGCCTTCAATCCACGTCCCCGAGTGCCTGTAGTCGTGCTCCTATGAGGGTCCAGCGCCCCAGTGCTAAGGCCGTCGTTGCGTCTTTCCTGAACCCCGCAGTCCCTGGCCAACCTGGCCCACTCCCTGGAGCCGCTGCGCTTGGAGCCCGGCCCAGCCTGGTTGCGGAGCCTGATGGCGGCGTCCGGCGCGCTGCTGGCGGAGCACAGCATGAGCGGCGCAGAGCTGACGCAGCTGGCGTGGGCGGTGCTCAGCGCTAGGAGGAGGTGCGCTGGGGTGAGGGGGGGCCTTCCAGCGTGCGATCAAGGTGGAACAGGCCTAGCTGCTGAATTCTCAGGAACACGGAGAACAACTGTTACGTCGATTCAGTAGAGTCCTTCATCCAAGTCGCCATCGTCTTCATCCTGAGGGAGGAGTATTTGCTACGGAGACGCAGGCCGAGGGCAAAGGGTGTGGGTGGAGAGGTCTGAGGGGTCCCTGAATGTACTGGGCTGTGGCCCCCCCCCCCCGCCGCGGATCCGCAACGAGCAGAGCCCGTGCGGGATGCGGCGTGTGGCCGCGGCTGCCCCCTGCCCAACCCTGCACCCAGCCTACAATAGCAGCCGCTTGCCATGAACTGATGGTTGTGTGCCTGCGGTGTTCACGCAAACGCACCGGGCCATGCTAGGCCCGGCTTGTGCCACTTCAGACACACCGTTACGCAGCCAATGATCGAGGAGGCACAAGGGGCGCATGCACCGGAAAGCGGGGAAGCGCAAGGTGGCGTTGCAGTGAGATAGGGCCTACTGGCAGGGAGCCGGTGGTAAGGTGCCAACGGCAGGGTGCCGATGGCAGGGTGCCGATGGCAGGGTGCCTGTATCGATGGCGGGGTGCCAATGGTAAGGTGCCGACGGCAGGGTGCCGATGGTAAGGTATCGACGGTGCCCGTGGTACCCGCATGGTACCCGCACCCGAACCATGCCTGCTACGTGAACGAGGGAGTGTCTGATGTTCCACAGCCGCGCTTGTGGGGCTGGCCATGCGAGGTGCTGCGGTCGTGTTGTCCGTTACCATTCCGCGCCCCTCCGGCTTAACCCTCAGGTTGTATCAACCGCGTCGTTGGGCGACAGAGGTGCTGGCCGTGTCGCGTGCAGCCCTGCAGTGGGGTGCGGCACGCAGCCGCGGTGACACCGCCGCCGCCACCTCTGCTCTCGCGCTCGCCGCACCTGCGGCGCCGGTGGAACACCCCCTCTTGACGGCGCTGCCGCGGCTGCTCAGCCTAGCTGGGGAGCCGCCGCTGTCGGGTCGGCAGGCCGTCGAGCTGCGGGAGCTCCTGATGGACCCCGGGCGACACAGTGCGCCGCAGCAGCAAAGCGACGGCTACGCCTCTGGGAGTCCCGCGAGCGCAGCAGGGCCCCTCGTCACTGGCACGGTGGGGCAGAGTGTCGGCAACGCCGGCGGCAGCAGTTTCGAGGCCGTCATGGTCGGCGCCGTCAGCTGCGGCAGCCTCGCCGACGCACCGTCTAGTGCGCAGGCCGGAGACTCGGACCTTGCCGACCCGTGGGTCAGCGACCTGCCGTCCCTCGCGGTGCTGTCGCGCGTGGCGAAGGCCGGCGGGCTGCACGGTGGCCTGGGCATTTGGCTGCTGCGGCAGCCACCGGCGATCCTGCTGGCGGTTCGCGCCTTGGCCCATGATGGGAGTGCCCTCTGCGGAGACTGGGGGACGGCCGAGGCGGGCGACAAGCAGAGCGGTCGGCCCGGAGCCCTTGGCGGTGCGGCTTGGGGTGCGGGGGAAGCCGCATCAGTCGCAACCTCGCTCGCGGCCTGCTTCTGCCCCGTCCCAACCCATCCCGAGCTAGCGCCCTGGCGGAAACTGGCGCAACAAGAGGGGCCCCTGGGCTTGGCCCGTTCTGGCACCGGCAACGGTCTCGCACACGGACCTCTGCTGCAACAGGTTGCGGTGCGCCGCACCCATCAGCGGCCTCTGCGTTCCCCGTCCACTGGCGGGAAGCTGGGAGACGCCGAACGCCGGCGGGTCGCACTCCTCTCCCCTCTCACCAACCGCGGCGGCAGCGGCAGCGAGAATGATAACAGCACCAGCATCCCCGCGGGCGACGGCCCCTCCCTGCTCGCCTCCCTGCACACAGCCTGCTGGCCGAGCGCCGCCTGGCTGGCCGCCCTGGCCGCCGCCGCCACCGCCCAGCTCCGCTCGCCGTCTTTCCGGGCGCAGAGCCTGGGCATCATGCTCTGGTCGCTGGCGGGCCTGGGCTACGTCCCGCCGCCCGGCTGGCTGACGCCCTGGCTGCACCGGGCCGTGGAGCTGCAGGCCGACTTCCGGCCGCCCAACCTGGTCAGCGTGCTGTGTGCCCTCAGCGCCTGGGGCCAGCTGCCCGCAGGCCGGCCAGGCGCCGCGCTGCGCTCCGTGGCGGTGCGGCTGCTGCCTGACATGGGGCCGCGCGAGCTGCAGCTGGCCGCGTCCGCGCTGGCGCAGCTGTGCAGTCTACCGGAGGGTGCGCCCGAGGTGACGGACGCCCGAGGTGGCGCTGGTGGGGAAGGTGGCGCAGGCCGGGGCGCGGTTGCAGGCGGCAGGGGGTGGGGCGGCGGAGAGCGGAGTGGGGGTCGCGGCACTAGCGGCAGCTGGCGTTGGTCTGACCGCGGGGCAGGTGGCCTGGGGTGGGATGCCCCTGGCGGCCCAAGTGGCGCCGAAGCGGAACAGCTGCTCCGGCCGCTGACCCTCGCCTCCATCAAGAGCTCGCCAGCAACGCGCGGCCGAGAGGCAAGCGGACAAGAGGCACCGGGAGACGAAACGTCTCCGCCCGGCAGCAGTGGCGCAAAGGCGGCGCGCTCACGGCGGCGGGAGCTGGACCCACGGGTCGCCCGGCTGCTGCTGGATCGCGCAATCCAAGTGTCGTACAGCTACAACCCCCGCCACATGGCCTCCATGCTGCGGCTGCTGGTGGAGCGCCTGGCCTGCCCCGTCGACGCTGCAGCACTGGAGAGGCTCCTGTGCGGCCACGCTGTGCACCTGGAGGGCCTCGCGGCCGCCGCCAATGCTGCAAAGAACGGTCACCACCGTCAGCGGCGGTCGCCTCGCCGGTCTGGACAGAGAACTGGGCCATGGCGGGACCGCGGGGAAGGTAGCATTGCTGGGGATAGGAACGGGGAACATGGAAGGGCGCGGGTGCGGATGCAGGGGCTGAGGGAGCTCGGTGCGGCGGCGCTGGACGCGGCCAAGGCCGTGGCGGGGGCGGACAGCGGCTCGGTCCTGGGGGACCGTGAGGCGGCGGCCCTGCTGCCTGAGAGGTGGTGGCGGGCGTACGTTGCCGCGCTCGCTGCGCTCAGGGACGCGGGCGGCTAAGAAGGGCGGCCGTCATACGCGCGCAAGAACGTGACAATGCTTGTAGCACTATGTGTAAAGGCGTGATGATGGCAAGCAGGGAGACCTGCGGCGGTTGCTCAATCCTCAAGAGAACCGGGGAATAGGGCTTCCTGGATGGCTCGACGCCGACGTGCGACGTAGTGAGTTTCAGCATAACTTCACAGGCAACCTCGGCATAGCTGGGCAAGGTCATCCTGCGGGGTTCCGTGTGAATACCAAGCATGTAAGGCGTTGGGTACGCCCCAGCCCGTGCGGGCCCGTGCGGGCCCGTGCGTGCAGCTCCGAACACCCTCTGCCCAGCCCCTGCACCCAAATCATACCTGCTGCCTGCCATGGACTATGCCGGGTGTGCCTGCGGGAGTTGCATGCTCCCGCACAGACACGAACCCCATACCAAGCCCTGCTATTTTTACGCATGTATAAAAGGATATTATGAGCATTCATTATTGGGAAAGCTACGTGCGAAGAGGCGGAAAGAGCCCAGAACGTACGGCATATTTGGCCGTGTCTGCGCCTTGGCGAGCCACCGCAACACCTCCTGTCCTGACACCGGGAACACACTACAGAAAATGGCCACGCTGCAAAGTGCTCGTGGAGTCTTCGTGGCCCGCTCCTCGGCGCCAGTGCGGAGCCTGGCGTCGGTGCGGAGCGTCGCCAGCCGCCCGGCCCCTGTGGTGCAGTCCAGCGCTGTTACTAGCTCGTTCCTGGGTGGTGGGTTGGATTGAGGCGCAAGAGCCGCCTGCCTTGCGTTTTGTGGACTACAATTTACCGGTAACGCGCGGCCCCGCAGAGGCGACCCTGGTTGCTCCGTCTGCTGGCATTAAGTGGACGATGATGCGGCACGGAAACCGGGTGAAGCACCTTGGTCGCCCGGCCGACCAGCGCAAGGCGCTCATTCGCTCGCTGGTTACTGAGGTCATTCGTCACGGCGCTATCCGCACCACCAAGGTCAGTATGCAAATTGTTGCTGGGCGTGGCAAATTTGCTTTTCGCTCTCGCGGCTGCCAGGACTCCACTGACGGGCTGCCTGCTCTGCCTGCCAGGTCAAGGCCATGGTGATCCGCAAGTTTGTGGACCACATGATTACCCTGGCGAAGGACGGCTCCCTGCACTCTCGTCGCCAGGTGCGGAGGCCATGGTGGTGTGAAGTTCAGGCTGTCCGTGAGGTTGACGACCATCAATGCCTGAACTAGAGTTGCAGGAATCCGGGTATACTTAGGGGCAAGGGGGCCGCCTATACTCGTCCCGACCGGAGGGCTCGACCGGAGTATGCGGGGGGGGGCGATGCGGGACAACGAAACACTGCACGCCCCGCACACCCCGGCCGGGCCCCCCTACTGCATCGGGAAGGCTGAGACTGCGTCCCCATTGGGTGGGGACGTGCCGCGGTCCTGCTGGGTGCAGCGGGCATGACACTACACGCAGGAGCACTACCAAAAACCATGGTCACTCAGCTGGTAACATGGCCTGTCTAGTCGCTCCACTTGTAGTCTGCTTTGGAATGCAACAATGTGCTTGCTCTGTGCTCTGCTGCTTATGTGAGACCGAGCTCTCGGTGACCGTCTTGTGCCCCTTCCTCCCGACTTAGGCAATGTCGTTCCTGTACGACAAGGACCTGGTGTCGAACCTGTTCGAGAACGCGCCCGAGCGCTATGCGGACCGCCCAGGCGGCTACACGCGCGTTAAGACGGAGCCCGTGCTCCGCCGCGGCGATGCCACGGAGATGGCCGTTATTGAGCTGGTTTAAGCGGAGTTAGCTTGGCGCGTTCGGTGTCCAGCAGCTAGGCTTGCAGACACACTCTGGCGCTGGCGTTAGCTGGATAGCAGCGGTACCCCTCGAGGGCTTGGCCAGGGCCTGCCCCACGCGCCGCTGCCCAGGGATGGCGAACTAGTCGGTGCATCAATATGGGCACGAGCTGCAGGGTGTGGCGAAGTAGAACGCAGCCGCCCCAAGCTGCGTTGGCAGCTTTTGCCGGCCCTCATGCTGTGCTGAAGGCAGCCCGGGCGGGCCATCTCGCCATCTGTCCGTGCGGCTGTGTTGTTGCGTACGGGCACGATGGCCTGGCAGGCCCGACGGCTGCAGGAATGGGGTCGCGCGCGTTTGCATGGAAGGGCTGAGAGCTTAACCGACGGCCGTGACTCGGGTTCAGGCCTCGGTGCTGTACCCCGTTGCGGCTTGTCATGGGTTCTGGGTGAAGCTGAGAGCATTTTGAATGTTCAGGGTTTGTTGGAGGGGAGTTTGATGTGCGCTAGTGGCACCGGTGTAAGACGTGCATCGCATGCAGGGGTCCGCTGCCGTTTTGTCATAAGGCGAGGGGGGCCCAGGTTCTCCCTCGGCGCGACCACTCTGCGCTGGTGCGGTGCACGTCTTGAGGAGGCCTTCGGACAGGGCCACAGTGGAAGCTGTAAAGCGGGTCATGCGTATTGTGTTGTTCCCATGGAACAGCTTCGAAGGACATGCAGCAGCGTGCATAACTGAACGACGCACGGCTGAGGGAACGAACTCTGACAGCCAGGCAGGTAGGGTAGTTCGTTAGGACAAGAAGGTTACAAGGGACCGGGGGCGCCGTATCAATAGATACAGGACCCTCAGTCGCGGACCGACAGGCCCATACCTTGCCGGAGAACAGGCGCGGGTAAACCGCGAC
>LSYV01000006.1:2533395-2547889 GCA_001584585.1 Gonium pectorale | reverse complement strand
CCCCTCAACCCCTCTCCCGAGCAGCGACGATGGCGGGGAACACAAGTGCGGGCCTGGGAAGGGGGAAGGGACACCCTCCCTCCTGATGCCCCCCTCCCGTGCGAATGTAAGAGAGCCCGCCCACCGCAACTTCTGGCATAGCCTCAGTGATCAACTCCATGGAGCGTTTGAGTGAGCTTGGCCTGCACTTGCGCCCCGGCCCGCGCGAGGTAGGAGGCACGGCTGGGCCCTGGAGTGGGGAGGGGCACCCTCCCCCCTAAGCACCCCTCCCCTGTCCTAGGAAGAGAGCCCGAGGGACGGTTTTTTATTTCACAATGATTGGCTCGGGGGCTAAGTTGGGAGTCCGGCCGCTTTCTCATGGGTATGCTCTTTACACTGCCGTCACATCACGCTCTCCAGTTCACCTGCAGTTGGATAAAGTGGGCATCCAGCGGCATGAAAGCGACACCGCTCAGCAGGTCCTCACCAATCTACCACGAACAGGCTGCCGTTGCTGTCGCTCGCTTCCTGCGTACATTCGGCAACCAGGGCAAGATACAGAGGAAAGGAAAGGGGAGGGGATATCCTTCGCATTATTCGGCGCGATGGAGGGCCCCTCTGTTCGTTTCCTTTACCCGCCAAGCCGCCATGCCCTGTAACCAGTCGCCCGTCCCCGCTGGAAACATTACGCCTTCAAGTGTGTATTTCCGTCGAGGAGGCTCTCTCCTTGCTGTGTTGTTGTGTTCATGTGCAGCAAGGCGGCCGAAGCAGGGGAGCAGGCGGGCAATTTCCGCCGAGGGCAGACCAGCGTGCCGAGATGTGGCATTGAACTTGTTATGTCTTAATGGGTGGGGCAGGGGTGCCTTGCTTTTTTTCTGTGGAAGGGGTACAAGCGGCGAGAGAAAGGGCGCAGACAACGGGAGGGAGAGGTAGCCCTCCGCCGGGCAAATGATTTGGCACTAGTAACCACCGTCCCCCTCTTTCTGTACAGGCTTCTCTTTTTTCCTGCCGTAACTACAGCGCCGTCACCGGCCCATGACAGTTCGCCGGCAACCCACGGTTACCAGACCCACGTGCGCAGGGCACGTTCACCTCGAACGTCTTGCGGCAGTACACACACCTTTTGGGGCGATACAGGCGCGGCACCAGGCCTCTCCGCTTTGGTCTGCTCCTGCATGCCGCCATGTCAACATGCCCCCGACCGCTGCCGGCAACAACGGTTCCTGACTTCGTCCTTTCTACTCTTTCATCACTCCAGCGGCCGGCTGGGCGGGCTGGGCGCACGACGGTCTGAGCGCCGGCGTACCGGTGGCCGTGAAGACCCCACCCCGCAGCTCAAGCTTGACACCTTACAGTCCACTAGGTAAAGATCGACAAACCAGGTAAGCTGGTAAGCCGGTCTTTTGGGGGGCGGGACGAAGTCACATGCCTTGCATTGTACCCGCCCGCCCTATTGGAACCGTCGCGCCTTCGGGCGTATATGACCGTAGAAAAAAGAGAAACCTGCACAGAAAGAGGGAGCCCGCCGTAGAGGCGGGCTCCCCCTTCCTCTGCAGATTTATCTTTTTGGTAGCCTTTCCACAAAATGAAGGCGACAGTCACCTTGATAAGTAACCTGCCTATCCCCTACCCCTCCTTCCTCCCTACCCGGAAGCCTTGCCCTTAGCAGTCTTTACGCCTTCAGTGGCCTTGTTTTGCAGGTTGGGTCCCCCCCTCCCCGGGGAGAGGCGGGGAGCTCCAGTGTGTACGGCACGCAAGGGTTTAAGGGACTTACGGGTTTTAGAACCTTTGCACTCCATGGACCTTCTTTCTATGACCAATTAATAATGCCTGCTCCCTTCTTTCATCTCGCGTTTCGACGCCGCTTCGCTACCCTCATGTATGTCAGTTTCCCCCGCCCCCCTTCATTCCCGCGTGGAACTGCCCTGTCCATGCCTTCATTGCTTAGGCTGCACCTGCTGCACGCTGCTTCATGCACAACGCTGGCAGCCTTGCTATCTTCCTTTTAGGAGCCTGCGTAATTACAACCCGGCTGAAGGGCCTGGGATGTTCATGGGGCACGTATCCCGGGGCAATTTACTCGGGATCCGCGCATTTCCCTTGTCTCTGGACTGTCTTCTATTTCAAACCCGCGTAATCTCCCACGTCCCGAATGAGGGAAACGCGTCCAAAAGCAGGCCAATTTGAATCTCCTAATTAAAAAAGCAAGGCTGAACGCTGGCGGTCGCGAAGCATTGGGGGTATATCAACACGCCGGCGCCGCTGAAAGCTGCGCATGCGAGGGCATGGACAGGGGATGCACCTTGTTGGCGTGGGCGCGTGTTTGCGCGCCGTCGCATGGCAGCTGAAGCCGCATGGTTAGGGTTTCCTGGTTTGCAGGTTTTCTTGCGTTGCGGCAAACGGCCTTGTCTTTGCCCATGTC
The DNA here is from genome assembly GCA_001584585.1 of Gonium pectorale. Classification (NCBI taxonomy): domain Eukaryota; kingdom Viridiplantae; phylum Chlorophyta; class Chlorophyceae; order Chlamydomonadales; family Volvocaceae; genus Gonium; species Gonium pectorale. The sequence continues at coordinate 2,545,488 of LSYV01000006.1, read as the reverse complement.
CTCCAGGCCAGCTGCGGTGGCACGTCCGGCACGTCCGCCTTCGCGTGGAGACAGTGGCTTCGCGTGCGGACTTGGTGCCGGGGTCCTGCATCCCGGGTTGCATCCTGACATTGTGGTACGCATGACGTCAAGGGTCGGGCACCTTGCAACGGTGGCGGGGCGGCTCACGCACGTTGGAATTCTGATTGTGGATTGCCATGCATCCAGACATTGAAGCCCGCCGTCCACTTGAGGTGTCCATCATCAACAATTGAACATGCACAAATGGGAATCCATGGTCCGTTATTGCCTCGTCTGCTGGGACATTTGATTACCAGAGCGGACCTTGATGTGCATTGAAGTCTCGACGCGTAGTTGGGTAGGGCAGGGACACAGAATAGGTTTGGAGTCTGTGCCCCTTCGCTTAGTCAACCCCTGTCCCCCGGACGGCCAGTGCACGCACTCGCCGGCTGTGACACGAGGCCGTCTATCGCGAAGTGCTTGTAGCGACGGGGCAACGTGTGCATGCCTCCAAGGACGGCACGTCTAATAGCAGCACATATGCCTGGTGCACCCGACGCCGATGTATGAACTGACTCTCGCCGCAAGTACTAGTGGTGCGCAGCTGCAGCCCACGCAGCGAGGGTGGCGGAAGCGCCGCTCCAGCCAGCGGTAAACCAGGTAGACGCGCACCCCAACTTTTGCCGTACATGGCAACAAGCAATATGCATGGGGCCTCTACATAAGGATTTTTGCCCGTTTTTACCGTTGAGATCCGTGTACGGTTTGCAGTAGCGGTAGCTGTTTGCAGCGGGCGGCAGCGGCACCGTTGCGCAAGGCAGTGCCCATGTGGAGCTAGCACGCCATGGCGCCGCTCGCTACAGCCGGGCCAGCGGTCAGTGCTTCCAACCAACCAATACACGCACGTTTGGCCACGCTGTCATGCACTATGGAGCACATACGCCTGCAGGCTCACGCCAACTACACAGTTGTCAGTTGCTGCGCGTTCCATGCTCGGCCGTTTCTCCCCGCCTCCGGCACGTATGTGGCATGGGCGAGTGGCAGTGCCTCCCCTTGCTGCAAATACCGCAGGTGCCGCGCCAGCCCCGGCGCCCGCCGCACCAGCCCCGATACCTGCCTGCCAGACCTGAGGCCTCCGAGCACCATGAGGCTCGCCGCCGGCGCCTTCTATCCACGTACGCCAACGTGCGCTAACACCAGCACCCAGGTTGCATCCGTCCTAGCCCTTCTTCCTCCCAGCCCTTCACGCGTACGCAGCCGCCTCCTCGTCCTCCTCCGCCTCCTCCTCTTCTGGCGGCACTGGCCCCGCCTCCGCGTCCGCCAGCGCGAGCGCATCCCGGTACTCCTCCACCATGCCCGCCATCTGCGCCCACACGCGCTTGTACTCCAGCCGCCACGCCACCAGACCGCGGCCGCGCAGCGTCGTGACCGCGCGCCCCGCCGCCTGGGCCGTTGCCCCCTCGCTGTCGCTGTCGGAGCCGCTGGCGCTGCCGGAGCGGCGGCCTGCGCGGCCACGGCCGGACTTGCGGCCCGCCGCGGCGGGGCCCTGCGCAGCGGCGCCCGGTGCTGCCGCCCGCGCTAGCAGCTGCTCGTCCTCCTCGATGGTGGTGGGGAACCACGCCAGCACCTTGTGGAAGGACTCCAGCAGCGAGTCAGCGGCCGCTAGCTCGCGGGCCAGGTCGCGGCGTGAGGAGAAGGCCTGGAGGCGCCATGGCGCGGGACGAAGGGGCCGGAGGAGGGAGGGCCAGGGGGCACGGGATCGAGAACGGCGCCAAGTAAGGACGGCAGTGGACGAGTGGACGAGACGATGTGCACAGTTTACGGCGAGAGACGAACAGAGGCGGGTTCGCTTCGGTGGCGCTAGGGGAACGGCCTCCAGGCTGAGGCGCCAGGCTGTCGAAGCCGTTCCCGAACCGTAACGCGTGCCGACGCACAGCGCACCGCCAACAGCAAGGGCTTGGGCACCCCCAACCGGACCCTACGGCAACCCGACTCCTTTATTATGGCAATCCACTGCCCGGACCCTCACTGCCATCTAACACAAACCTAGTCACCACCCCTCTCTGCCCCTCCCGGCCCCCCGCCCGCCTCCCCCGTCCCCCGCCCCCGCCTCGCACCTCCCGCAGCGGCGCGCCCTTGAGCGCCGCTTCCATCCGCAGCCCGTGCTCCCGAGTGGAGGGCGACACGCGGGGCAGCGAGTGCCAGGCGGCCAGCATGCGCCGCCACTCGGCGCGGCCCTGGGGCACGAAGCAAGCGGGAGGAGGCAGGTGCGCATGTCGTACAAGCTCATTGCACGTGATGCACTTACGCACGAGTCATCGCAGCGCCGCACACAACGTTACAAGTAGCCAAGCCCCTGGGACCTGTCCATTCTTTCTCTCGCGTAGGCGCGGCGTCTAGTAGCGCACACCACCTACCCTATGCACACCGGCCGCGTTGTTGTCCTCGATTACCGTACCACTGGCAGTACGGCATCTGTACGACCGTACCCACACCCACCTCAGCCGTGTCCCGTAGTCCCTCATCCGCCGGCAGCTCCACAATCTCGGTGACGCTCGGTTCATTCACCCACTGCTCGTACTCTTCGTACGACACCGGCGCCGGCGCGCCCGCCGCAGCGGACGGCGCCACGCCCAGCGCCGCGAGCCCGTCGTCTAGCTGCCGCGCCGCCGCCAGTCGCTCCGCCAGCTGCTCGTCCTCCCGCAGCGAGGCGCGCAGCACCTCCTCCGCCTCCTCGGACGGGGGCATAACCTGCTCCACCAGCCGCAGCCGCTTCACGCCCGCCACCAGACCCGGGCCCCACAGCTTGGGCAGCTGCGATGGAGGACGAGGCCCGGTGGGGTGCGGTGGGGTGCGGCGAGGCGCATTTTGGCACTACAGTGTTATACACTCAAACAGGACAGATGGAGGCAATCCTGGGCTAGGTGGGAGCATGGCCAGGACTTGCAGCCCAGCGGTTAACGGACTTGGTGGACGCAGGGACTGGGCAGAGGGCCCCAACCCCGCAACCCACGGGTTCCGCCCCTCCGCCCCCTCCCGCGTCCCCCTGTCACCGCTGCAGGGGGCCCGCGTGGGGTGCCACCCACAGCCCTCGAACCGGGTCCCCGTCTCGAACCGGGTCCCCGCCCACCTGCCCCTCCCCCGGCAGCCCTCCAGTCCCAGTCCCCAACCCCGTCCCACCTGCAGCGGCGGCAGCATCTCCCCCACGGGCGGCATCTGCCGCATGTCCGCCTGACCCGCCTCCGCCAGGGCCAGCAGGTGGCGCAGCCGCGGGTCCGTCACCTGCGCGCACCCGGCACGGCGAGAGCACCAAGGAGACGCACCCGTCAGCGCGGGGCGGGGCGGGGCGGGGCGATGCACAGTGCACACCCAGGTCGGGCAGGCATGGACCGGCAGGCGTGGGCAGACGTGGGCCACCAAGCATCACTTCGCGCCCAATGCACCCAAACCCTCAAGCACGCACGCACACACGCAGTTGCAGTGACACAAGGACCCGTGTCAAACGCCCCAACCCTGCACCCCGCCCAAGCGGCCCCCCGCCCAAGCCCCCCCCCCCGCCATGCCCTCCCCTGCGCCGCACCAGGTCCAGGCGGGTGGCGGCCTCCTGATCCAGCAGCCGCTTCAGCCAGTCGTCGTCGATGGTTCCCTGCGGACACAGCCACGGCGGCCGGGCCGAGGGAAACGGAGTGAGGCTGGCGCGCAGGGTGCGGCGTGCGTCCCGTGGCAGTGACCGGGTGCCGGTCAGCGGTGGCGGGCGCAGGCCACCCAGCCGGGCCGCAGCAGACGTACCGATGAGGATGCGGGCTGGGGCGTGGTATGGGGAGCAACCCTGCGCTTCGCTTCAACGATACAACGAAGGGCCGAACTCCATCGGCCCCTCCTATCCTAAACCGGAGCGGGTTGGGCCTGGGGCCGTCGGTCGCCGTATACTGCCGTGCTTACTGCCCCGGCGCAAGTGCAGCGGGGGGCGAGCGGAGGGCCACCACGGGCCCCGCGCCATCCGCCGCCGCCCCCCCTCCTCCGCACCCTGCATCCCGGCCATCCGCACACACGCCCTCCCAGCCCGCCCCGCCCCCACCGTCTCGGGCGCAAGGTCCACCACGTCCGCCGCGCTGCCCCCGTGCTGCGGTACCAGGCCGAACTGCGTGTGCAGCTGGCTGGTGGAGCCGCCGCCGCCCACGGGGCCCACGGCGAAGGGGGGGCTGGCGGCCAGCGGCTGGCCCTTGGAGATGGGCCTGGGAGGCAAAGGGAAAGGGGATTTCGGGGCCACAGGTTCAATGAGAACGAGGAGCAATACCTCCCGGGGTGTAGGAATAAGAGACGGCGGGGTAGGGAGTGGGGTGCGGCCTGCGCGGCGGGTGTTGGGCTTTGTGCGCTCTCTTTGCATTTTTGGTGTTCCCTTCGCGTCCCGGACTCGCGTCCTCACAGCTCGGCCGCACACACAACGCAGAACTGCCCCCGACAGACATCATCCCTACAGCTAAATGCATGTCCAACCCACCGAACCCAACCCCCACCGCTCCCACCTCCACCACGACGGAGGCAGGTCCTAGCTATGTGCTAGGTCGGCGCCCCAACACACCCACTACGTACGGATACAACATACAAGCACGCAAATCCTCCACCCCGCCAGCCCTCACACGAGCGACGCCAGCACCGCGAACTCGTCCAGGATGGGCCCGTCCTCCGCCACCACCGCTAGCGTGGTGTTGATGGACTCCTGGTCCAGCGTGTAGAGCATGGGGTCGGCCTGAGGGGTGCGGGGGGGGGGGGAGAGGGTTGGAAGGCATTCTCAGTAGAGAAGCCCTGGGGGGGGGGGGCGCGGAGGCGGTGGGGGTGCGGGCAGGGCGGCGGGAGCGGTGTGAAGGGGAGGGTAAGGGGTTGGTTTGTAAAGGAGGGACCCGGCGCAGGGCCAAAAACGCCGGGTGGGCTGCACGGCTTCTGGCCGGGATCGGCGCCGCCGAGTGCGGGAGCAGGTTTCTAGGGGCCAGCACGCCGCACCCGGGGTGTAGGCGTGCGGCAGAGGCGAGGCACTACAACAGGTGCAAACCACTGCATCCCGACAAGCCAAACGGACACGTGGGACTCGTGCCGGAGCCGTCGCCGGGCTCAGCGGCGCCTGTGCCTGTGCACCGGCCCATGCCAGACAAGGCCCCAGCAGCCAGGGCGGCTGCGCCATAGATCCCGCACCCCATCCCTAGAAATGTCCCCCCGCACTTCGCCCATGCCGCGTTCACCCATTGCCCGCTCCACCCAGGCTGCCGCCCCGCGGCGCGCCAGGCCGAAGCGGGCAGGCCCCCCTCCACGCGCACCCCCACCTGCGGGAAGAATACCACCCGCTCGCCGTTGCCCAGGCTGCGCGCCTCCGCGTGGCAGTACGCCCACAGGAAGCGCTCAAACGGCGGAGGCGGCTTGAGAGGCCGGGACGGCGCCGCAGCCGGCTGCTGCTCCGCCGCCGCCGGCTCCGCGGCGGCACCCTTGCCCTTCCCCTTACCGCCCTTGGCTGCCTTGCCCTTTTTCGCCCCAGCGTCGACGGGCTCGCTGGTGCTAGCAGCGCCGGCCTCCGCGGCTTCCGCGGCGCCGCCAGCGTCGTCGGCCGGAGGGTCGGCTGGCGGTAGCTGCTCCCAGCCCAGCTCCTGCATGATGGGCTGCTCGCAGAAGCGCGAGTAGAACTGGTGAAGCGCCTCGCGCCGTACGCCGGCGGGCAGCGCGTACGGCAGCCACTGCAGCTCGGCCAGCTCATCGTAATCGCAGAACTCCATCTGCGAGGCCGGGACCGGCGTCGCACTGTCACTCAAATATAGTCCCTGTGCGATTGCCGCGCCGCTTGCCCTTTCCAGCTCCCCATGGGCCTCTCCCCTGCGTGGCTGCTGGCCCCCCTGCCTGACCGTCGTGCGGCGCGTGCAGCTGATCGTCCCTCACCCACCCACCCCGCGACGCCCTGGGAGCCGAGTCAGCTCATCCTGCAGCCCGGCCGCTGCCCCTCCCTCGGCTGCTGTCCCCTCCTCCCGGCCGTTGCCCCTCCCCCGCGGCTGCGCACCTGCGGCATGTCCTGTGGCTGCGGCAGCTCCGCCAACGCCTGCTTCCAGTAGGCGCTCTCGCAGTGGTCCCACACCCACAGCAGCCACAGCGCCATCTTGGCGCGCGCGTTGGGCGCCTCAATGCGGAAGTCGCACAGCAGGGCAGCCAGCGCGGGCGGCAAGTCGCCGTGGAACTGCATCCAGCGGTCCAGGAAACAAATCTGCATGCGCGTGAAGTCCGCGGCCGCCTCCTGCGGGGTCGAGGCGGGGGCATCAGCGCAGACCGGGGCACCGGGAGTCGAGGACCCGCGGGGACGGTGGAAAGTGGCAGCAGGACCGGCAAGCCACGAGACGCAGCACAGTGCAGCTGTGCTGAGCCTCGTGGCCGGGTGACAGCTGGGGTCGAGGGAACAGGCAAGGCCAGGGCCATCGCGGGCGGGACAGTCCGCGTGTCGCGCTGATGGGCTGCAGCAAGCGGCTCTCCCCAACAACCCTCCACGCTCCAGGCCTCAGCCTCTGGGATCTCTCGAGCCGCTTCCTGCCGCCTGCTCTTCTGGATGTTGGGAAGCCCGAGCGATCCCTGCGGGCTTCTCCGCGCCTCCCCCCGCACCCGCTCTGGCAACTCCTGCGTCCCTCCCCCGTTCCCCCACCTGCCGCTCCAGGCTGTCCGCAATGTCCAGCCCCTCGCACAGGTGCACCACCAGGCAGTTGTGCAGGGGGCAGGTGATAAGGGCCTCGTCCTCCTCGATGTCATCGGTGGCCACCAGCCGGTGGCGCAGCCCATCGGGCAGCGGCTCCACGGCCGTCTGCACATGGTTGTGCGTCGTGGCATCGTCGTTGAAGGGGATCCACTCCAGCTCCCGGTCGTCGGGAAGGTCCTCTTCGGCAGCCTCGTCGTACAGGCCCGGGTCGATGGCGCCCATCTGGCGCAACAGGCTCTCGCGGTCGAACACGCTGCGCAGCTCGCCGACGCGGCCAGATATCTGCTCCAGCCGGTCAAGGCGCTCCTGCTGCGACATGTCCGAGATGTCGGGGTTGGGGTCTTGCTGCCGCCGCTGCGCGCGACAGCCGACGCCCCGGCGGAGGACGTCATCCGTGGTGCGGGGGCCGAGGAGCGACGGGTCGGCAGCTCCGCATTGCGAACCGACACGCAGCGGCGTGACGGCGGCCCGGCAGCTGCTTACTCCGGCAGTCGGCGCTGACTGGCGCAGCAAGCCACTCGGCCGGTGCATTTGCGGCGGCGGTCCACGGACCCGAACCAAACTGCAATGAGCTTAGTTCTAGAGCATAAATCGTGCCCTATCAAGCTTGAATTGGTCGACCGAGGGGCCCCTGCCCCAAGTTGTCGGTGTCGGTATAGGAGCCCACCCCGAAGTTAATCCCTGACTTTGTTCAGGGATGGGCAATACGCAATGATCGCGTAACTGTCCGCAAGCTCGGTCGTACGAAATTCACTCAGCCAAGTCTGGCGCAGGCAATCAATCATCCTGCCCTACTAATTTTTCAAGAGCACATAGATGCGCATGCTTAAATATATGCACGCATCTCGACGCGTGATATGCATAAGCGCGGGAACTGGGAGCGCTCAGTTGCTTTCCCAGGCCGGCGTGTCGCTCCGTATAACTAGAACAGCGTAATTTGAATAATTCATGTTTCCGGATACGCACACCAAGGCAACAGCACGGACCAACAGCACGGCAACAGCACACCAGGGCTTTATCCCACAGGATTTAGCAACCACAGCTTACCACAGCGCGCCCTCCTGGGGCGGCCGCGGTGGGCACAGCGGCGCCCCAGGGTCCCGCTCTCGGCGCCGGCCGGCGCCAGCTACAGCTAGGCCACAGTCCGCGGCCGCACCCAAGCGCAGCCCACTGGTCTCCAGCCTCCCCTTTAAGCACATACACAGCCTCGCCTCGGCCCGGCCCGCGGCATGCTTCCCCGGGCCCTGTACGGCTGGGCGGCATATGTGCTGCTGAGCCTGGGCCTGACGGGGCTGCTGTTCATCGACCCCCTGATCGACGGCCCCTCGGGCCTGATCAAGCTGCGCTGGTTCACGCGGCGGCCCCCCAGCCACGGCCTGGACGCCTGCTCGTGGGACTACGAGGGCAGCTGGCGAGTGGGCCTCGCACGCGGCGACCCCGACCCCGCGCACCTCAGCTTCTCGGCCGAGCCCGTGATCACCTGCGCCACGCTTGCCAACGCAACTGCGGTCAGCTTCGTGGCCGACCCGTTCCTGTACATCCCCGACAACCGTACGGCAAAGTGGCTGTCCGTGCAGCGGGGGGCGGACGGCGCCGCCCCGTGGTTTGCTTTCTACGAGATGAAGAACTTGCGGCGGTACATCGGCGAGCTGGGGGCGGCTGTGTCGTACGACCAAGGGTCCAGCTGGCGCCACTTGGGCACCGTACTTTCCGAGCCATTCCACCTCTCCTTCCCGTTCGTGCTGTACGACGAGGACACGTCCAAGTACCTCATGTTTGCGGAGACGAGCGGCGCGGGCGATGGCGCCATCCGCATATACGGCGCGTCGGAGGAGGAGTTCCCCTTTGGCTGGGAGCTGGTCGCCACACGGCAGCCGTACGACCCCGGCTGGGCCGCCACGCGCCACTGGTCGCAGTCCTTGCGGGGCGCTCGTCCAAAGTACGTCGATACGGCACCGGTGAAGTACAACGGCAAGTGGTGGATCTTCACCAGTCGGGTGGGATCTCCGGGGTTACGGCAGCCCAAGTACACGCTGCTGGTGTACACGGCTGAGAAGCTGCTGGGCGAGTGGACGCCGCACCCCGCGGCGGCGGCAGGGGCACCGTACCTGCCGTTCCGACCCACGGGGCGGGTGCCGTACGGAGTCGACGCGGAGCGCAGCACGGCGCGGAGCGGCGGCCGACCGTTCGTTCTGAATGGCAGCTTGCACCGCTGGGCGCAGGACTGCAGCCGGTACTACGGCGAGTCCCTGGTGCTGATGCGAGCCGACGTGGCAAACGAGACGTCGTACCGGGAGAGCGTTGTCGTGCGGTACGACCCGACCCGTGACGGCCAGTCGTGGCGGGCGGAGCGGATGCACCACGCCGACATGCAGCAGCTGCCGGACGGCTCGTGGGTGGGCCTGGTGGACGGGGACAGGTGAGGCGCTGCGGCGGCAGCGGCAGTGCGGCGGCGGCGGTGGCGGTGGCGGGAGCTTCCCGGCAGGGGCAGGCAAAGCCTGCAAGACCGGTTTGCACGAGAGCATTGTATCTGCGCCCAGACGCAGGCATGCGCAAGTTTGCAAGTATCGGTTGATGTTGTTATCGCAGCCACAAGCGGCTGCAAATCGCTGTAGGTCGACCGCCTGTGGGCACAGCCTGCCTGCGTACACCCACTGGTGCACCCGCACCCCCACCCCCACCCCCCACCTCGCTCCTCCTCTTCCCGGGTGCCAGGTATCGCGACGGCACCGCGCACTTCGTCGCCCGGGAGCGCTGGTTCGTGGACCTCAAGGCCCAGCTGCGCACCCTGCTGGTGGCGCAGCTGCTGCTGGTGGCGGCGGCAATGGTGCTGCTCCATGGAGTAGCGTACGCGTCATCGGCCGGGGGCAGCGCCGGAGCTGTGACGGCGTCGCTGCGCGCCGCGCTGCGGCAATGGTTGCCGTCACGCGGCGGCGGCGGCGGTGACGGGGCCGGCAAAGGCGGGGGCTGCTGCGCTTCCGCGGTGACCGCCCCGGCGGCGGCGGTGGGGCTGCGGCTGCGATGGGTCGTTCCCGCGCCGCTGGTGGCGGCCTTGGCGGGCGGCGGCGGCGCCCTGGTGGCGGTCGCGGGGATGGTTGCGACGGCAGTGGCGGTCTCGGTGTGCTTGATGGCCCTCCTCCCGGGTCTGGTGGCCTGCCCGCGGTAGGTGGCTTGGGCGTGGCGGTGTGGCGGGCGGCTGGCGGATGGGGGCTGGCGACGGCCTGGGAAGGCTTTGGTGGCTGTCGGGCGGAGGCACCGTTGGGCCGCAGGCCACAGCCGACGTTGATTGCGGCGGGGTTGGGGCCGGCCGACAGGCGCGTAACGCGCATACGGCTGGTGCAGGTCGCATGTAACAGCCGGGCTGCACATGCGGGCCCTCTGGGCCGGGAGCGCCCCGCCTCGCGCACCGTCGCCAGCACACCGCACATGCAGCAACCGCCCAAGAGGACCCGCACAGCGCACGTGTGCGCCGTACATGCCCGTGCATGCCGCCGCCCCGAGCTTCACAGCCGTACAGCCGCACGGGCGCGTGTACTGGGCTTCTCGGCCGCCGTCTCTTCTTCACCCTAGGCAACGTACGGCGGGGCGTCATGTTAGGACGGCCCACTCGCATGCTCGTGTGGCCCTCCAGCGGCCTTCACCTGCCACCCTCATGCCACCTGCCACCCTCACCCCGGGCTCGCAAGTCCACCGCACCCCGCCCAGCAGCCCTCCCCCTCCTCGCCGCTGCCCCCGCCGCATCGCCGCCAGGTGGCCGGTGCTCGTGCCGCCCTTCCCCTCCTCGCCGCACTTCGTGCCCGAGGCGCCGCACGCGGACCCACACGCGCCGTACAACCTAACCAACGTGACGGTTGTGACGGGATGCTCGGCCACCTTCGTGGACCGACTGGAGAACCTGGTTGGCTCACTGCAGGCACGGAGGGGGGGGGCGGGGGGTGTGGGTAACTCGGCCTTTCGGCAAGCTGGGCGATGACCACGGGGGCAGGGGAGAGGGGTGCGCACCATGGCGCCGCTGCGTGCGGCCGGTGGGGCGCTGACGGACTCGGGCCTCGTGTTGGGAGGCCGACACGGGCGGTGGGGAGCCCTCACACGGCCTCTCAGGGGGCGCGGCTGGGGCAGGTGTGGCAGGCGGTGCCGGGGCCGGAGCTGGGCGTGCAGGGCGCCGGGTGTGCTTAGGCGGGTGGTAGTGGGTTTGGAAGGCATTCTCGCTTAGGCGGGTGGGGGCGATTCTACGGGGGGATGGATGCCTTGCGGCGCAAAGCCGGTTCCCCTACTGCACACGCTGCACCGGCACGCCGCTCTCCCCAGTGCTGAGGATGGCTGCCCCCGCCTCCCCACCCACTACCCCGCCCCAGTACTGGGCGCCGGGCGCAGCGCTGGTGGTGTACGACCTGGGCTTCAGCAGCGAGCAGCTGGCGGAGATGCGCTGCTGGAGCGGCGTGGAGGTACGCCGGGGCTGGGATGGCAGCCGGGGCGGGGGGCAGAGAAGGAGGTGCACGACATGCGGGGCCATGCCACCACGGGCTTTGGGCGCCATGGGGGTCGTGACGGAAGTATGCGCGGGGCAGGGCGGGGGGCGGGGCGGGTCGTGCTGCTGGTGCTGAGGGGCCGAACGTGAAGATCAAGGGCCGATAAAGAAAGGGTCTGAGGCCCTTCCGCTGCAGTCACCACTTCCTCCGGCGTGCGTTAACGAGCGGCTGCGGTGCAGCACTAGCCGTTCCACCCTTCAGTACCCCGCCGCCCCCTCCCCTCCCGGCCTCTTGCCTCTCCGTCAGCTCCGCCGCTTCCCCTGGGAGTCCTTCCCCTCCCACGTCCGCGAGCTGACCACCTACGCCTTCAAGCCGCTCACGTACCGCCTGGCGCTGGAGGCGGTGCCGCCCGGGCAGGCCATTCTGTGGATCGACTGCGGGCTGGAGGTGGGGCCCGGCCGGGCGCGGCTGCGGGGCTGCGGGACTGCCGTGGGGACGACGAGGACGGCGCGTGAGGCTTCGTGAGGGTTGCGTCGCTCCTTCGCCACCCCCTCACCCGGCTCCGCGCTGCCCTGCGGTACGGCTTCCGGGCCCAACCACGGCGCAACGGAAGCAGCAACAGCACTTGAACCCGTTTCCCCTCCCACCGCCGCCTTTCCCCGCCTCCCCGCCCCGCCCCGGAACCCGCACTGCGCCCGGCAGGTCCGCGCCCCCCTGACCCCCCTGCTGGCCACGCTGGCCGCCCGGGGCCACGTGGGCGCGCAGCAGTCCACCTCGCCCGGTCGCCAGGGCTGGCCGCTGGGCCACATGGCGGAGCGCTTCCGTAGGCGGCCCTTCCTCAAACATGACGCGACGCCGACTACCCAGCGGGTCAGGGGAGCAGGCCCCTTCTGCGCGGGCCGG
>LSYV01000006.1:2521358-2533375 GCA_001584585.1 Gonium pectorale | reverse complement strand
CGCCGGGCGTGCCGGGCGGTCGGCGGGCGGCGCCGGTCGGACGGGTCGGCCGGCCGGGCCGGGCCGGGCCGGGGCAGGCCGGGCCGGGGCGAGCCGGGCCGGGCGGGTGCGGGAGGCTGCGGGTGTGCGCACGTCCGCGGGTGTATGTGTCCTACCGGTATATGCGTGACAGCGTGTTCATACATGACAGGTCTAAATACCGACAGCGAGCAGGAGCATCCTGGCCGGTAGCCCTGGTGCGTGTGCGTGATTGTTGTTGTGCCGTACCGGCAGGCGCGTGTAGACGCTGAGAGCTGCTTGCCCCGTGCCCGTCCGCCCGCTCCCCTCATGCACCAACGGGCCGCTCCAACTCCTGCGCCCCCTCCTCCTTTCCCCCGTGCAGGCTACGTCCGCGGCAGCGACGCGCACCGCCTGGTGCTGGAGCCGGTTGCCGCGTGCAGCCTGGACCGTGACCGCTGCATCGCGCCGCCCGGCCACTCGCGGGCGCAGCACTGCTACGACCAGACGGCCTTCACGCTGCTGCTGCGGCACCACAACTTCAGCACCTGCCTGCCGCGGGTGGGAGGCTGGGAGGGCGGGATTTGCGCCCGGCTCTGGGACTGCCGTAGCGCCCGTTGTGGTGGCACGCAGGGCGTGCAATGGCTCGGTTCTCCGTCGTGACCCCTCGTCCCTCTCCTCGCCCCTTCCAGGAGCTGTACGCCACCTCCTCCACGCGCAAGACCAGCTACGACCCACGGGTCAGCTCCGCACCGCTGGTGGTAGCTTCCAGGTGAGACAAACTGAACGATGCGAGTTGAAAGGGAGGAGGCCATGGCTGACCGCACGCGGAACGGTCTTTCTGCACCGGACAGTGCAGGCTGGGCGAAGTCGGGTGGGGGCGGGGGTCAGACCGTGCCCCCCCGCGCCCGCCAGCTCGCACCCCCCGACTGCAAGGCGCTGCCACCCGCTGCCGCACCTTCCTGCCGCGCCTTGCCCCCATGCGCCCATGCGTGCGTGCGCAGCCGCCGCCCTCCCCTGCCCCTCCCCTGCCCGCCCCGCCCTGCTGGCCGCCCACGCCCCTCCCCTCCCCTCGGGCCCCGCAGGCGGCACCGTCAGCCCAAGCCCTACCGCTCGCTGCTACGGCGCATGCCCAGCTGCCGAGCAGACCCCGGTTCGAACCCCTGGCCCACCATCGCGTCCGAGCACACCGAGTCCACCTCTGCCCACTCCTCGCTTACTGCGCTCGCCAGCACCTACGGCGGGGTGCGTGCAGGGAGTGAAGCGGGCCGAGCGGCCCACGTGCGGTGTCGGCGGGCCACACGCCCCCGGCACACAGTGCGTCGATGGCGGCGTCGCACCCCGCGCTGCAGCATGCCGGGCCAACCCTCGCGTCAAGGGGACAGCGGAGGGCGCGGAGGGGCGCATGAGTCGGGTCGTGTGCAGCAGCTCGCCGGCTCGTGGGAGCGCGCATCGCGCGGATAGGCTGGCCAGCAGGCGGGGAGCGCCCCCGACTGCCCTGACTGCCGCAAACCCTGCCTTACCCACCCTGCCCTGGTTCCGTGCTTGGACCCGTCTCCCCGCTCGCCGGCACGCATCGGTAGAGCCTGGCTGCGCCACGCCCGCGAACATGTCCTCGCCCCTGTCCCGCCCCGGCACCCATCACGCCAATGCTGTCGCGAACATCGCCTCCGTCAAGCTTCCCGTCTCCCCGTCGCCCTCGCCTGCACTCTCGTTCCCACATGCCAGGCGCTGCTGGACTTCGCGGTCCAGTCGGGCTGCTGCCTTGGCCTGCACCTCACGGTCCAGGTGGCGCTCTGGGCGCAGGTGCGGCTGCTTGGATGGGGTCGGCACACCATGCGCGCGCTCTGGGCGCTCTATGGCGGAATGGCGGTGTGAGTGCGTGTGCAAATAGGGGAACGAAAAGCGCGGGAGGGCATGCCGCGCCCGCACCCGACATCCGGGGCTGCCGTCTTCAGCTAACCAGCCACTTGCTTGCCGAGTCGACATTGCGGTGACACCCCACCTCCCCTCCCCTCTCCTCTCCTGCCGGCCGATCGCAGGTGCTTTTGGGCTTGCGTGGCTGGGGCTGGGGGCGGGCCTGGGCTGCCCCCGTCGCCGCCCTCCCTCGCGCAACTGGCGCCGGCGCGCGGCCGCCACCCCTGCCGCGCCATGTACCTCCCTCCGTCCGCCAGCAGCCGCGGACCGCTGTGGCGCTGCTGCTGCTGGCCGCTGCCGCGAGCACGGCAGCTGCGCTGGCCTCTTGGGCTGTCATGGCCCTCACATGCGGCATTGTATGACGCCTGCCTGGGGCTGCGGGTGCTGATGGGTTTTGACGTTGTGGCCGTCTTCAACCTCATGCTGCGCGCGCAGGGCAGGAGTCGGCACTACAGGAAATGCGGGGGACGGGAGCATGTTGTGCAGAACGCGGAGCTTCCATGGCATTTGTCGGCTCAGAGGCTTGAGTGGTTCAAAGGTGGCGTGGACTCGTCGAGTTTATCTCAGCAAGCATGCGAGCAGGGTATTCGTAACCGTGTGGGCCGTGGGCCGGCTTGCGAGGCTGGCAGGTCGGAAGAGTGGGCCGCATGACTAAAGGCAGGCAATGAGAGTTACCACACATTAGATAGCCCTGAGCGCCTCTAGCACTGGCCTGGAACGCGCGTTTACCCGCTGCCATGGACTGTCTGTCCTCTGTCGGCATGACTGTACCGGTACGTCCACTGGGTGACTGATCACGCCAGCGGCCGCCGCCCCGCCCCTCCCCTCCTCGGGCGCGGGCAGCCTAGGCAGGCTGCAATGTTGTGCATTTATGCTATCCTTTTTATTGGGTGGGGTGTCTGGCTGTAAGGCACGCATGCGCGGCAAGGCCCCTGCACTCCATTATGGGTCCTTATGCCGGGCCGGGCTACCCGTCCCCTCGCATAAGTTAGGTGACGAAGACATTGGTGGGCGGCATGGAGGCCCATCCAACTCCCGACGGTATGCCGGCTTACCGGTTTCCCAGTGATCGGGGATCCTGCCCAAGGCGGGCCGTTTCAGTTCGCAAGGCCTCAGATGCGACGGCCCAGGTGACCTTACAGCTGAACACTAGACCCGAACACAACATGCACGGCTGGCCCAAGACCGTCGCTCTAATCAACCGCCAACGTACCGCAAACACACACAGCCGCCGGTCTCACAGACTCAGCGCGTTGACTTCCTAATGCTTCCGCCTTAGCCACGGTCGCAAGTGTCAGCAGAAGCAACCTCCAAGTTTTTTTTCTCAAAGTGACCAACCGGAGCGCGCGCCGGCACGGACGCGACCCCACACTGCACGGCAAGCTGTGTTCACGGTAGCGACGCGAGCGGCAGGCGCGCGGCGGTTGGAAGACCCGAGTACGGGGGTAATCGGGTCCCCGACCGTTACAGTACGCCTTCATAGCCACGACATTCCTCACACCCTCTGCACAGAAGCAGTGCGCCGCCTAAGCGTCGCCCCGCCTCACGCTATGCATTGGGAGCCCAAGCACACATGAATTCATCGCAGTTGCATTTGTACTCATGCGGGCACAGCACACAACCGCTGAGTAACATGCCCAATCCCTGACACCTGTCGGACCCTGGCCAACGAAGGGCCCTCCACCTCCTCCACCGCCCCGTCCCATATGGCTTGCCGCTCTACGACCGCCCGAATCCGCACCCTGCACTCTCATGAGCTGGCCAGCACCACGCCAATATGTCAGGGAACCCGACGCTGCCCACTAGGCCAACGGCCCACGGTGCCAACCCGTTGGCCCAGTTAGCTCGCCGCGGCGCATCATGCCGCTAAGGCGCAGCGCCAGCTGATGGCCGGCCTGCGCCGCCGCCGTCAAGGCTGCCTGACGCAGCACATGGCCGCCCCAGCCGCCGCTGCTGCCAAGGCCTCAGCCGCCGCCGCCGTCAAGGCTGCCTGGCGCAACCGCAGCAGACTGGGCGGCGCAAATGACGGTTCTGCCAAACCAGCGAACGGCGCAAACACAGCAGTCCTGCCAAGCTGAAGGACGTTACTGGCAGCGCATGCAGGCCTCATGCAACGCAACGCTTAGCGAAGGACTTGCAGACGTTACAGGCAACAGGGGCGGGGGCTGACATCGGAATTCAAATCATAACAAAGAGAGCATATTGAGCAAGGAAGCAAGCACTCAAGCAACGGCAGCACGATGACCGGGCACCCAGGCCGGAGCCCGTATTGTGATGTCACGCCCCTGTAAGCATGGGGGAAGGGGCACGTGCCGGGACGCGCAGTCGCGGTCACCCTGGGCATCCTTCACGGAGACCGCTGGCACGTAGCCACGTACCGTGTTGTTTACGCTCGCTCCCTTCCCGTGAAGCGGGGGCCTGTCGCGCAGCGCTGTGCCCCGTTCACCTGAGTGAAGGCTTTGCCATGCCTCACCAAGCGAAGTAAGCTACACGGCCCCGCTCGCTGCGTTTATTCCCGCCAGCATCGCATGGTGCTGCTCATTGCCCCCGGCCTCCGACCGCGTTGATCCCACGGACCCGCCCGCGAGAGCGCCTTCTCAGCCCCGGGTCCGGCGGCATCCCGCTCCTCTGCGAATCCCACGTGCCCATCCCGCAGCCTACTTGCCGCTGCCGGGTGCCTGGCGTGGCAGGCTGCTCTCTCCTCCCAGCCCCATGCTTCTGCCGCATAACAGGTTCGCCGTGGTAGTCGCTACGTTCCCTTACGTGCTTGATGTCCAAGGTGCCGTCGGATGGTACAAACTGTGCCACTACAACCCCCGTGTCTAGGTAATCTATGCAGCCTCCCCACCTTTCATGCTTAGGTACAGCAAGCATACGGACATGGGGCATCGTCCCAGCGGCCATGTCGTGAGTACTATGATCACTACCGTTTTCACCAGTGGCTGAAAGAACCCGTAGTTGGTATCGGTTGGTCGTACTTGGACGTATTAATAATTGTCGCGCACACCTTGGTAGGGAGTTTTTTTTTCCGTTTTAAAACACCTCGTGTGAATTACGGGCGACGGGCGCATCTCCAGGTCGGTGTCAGTTGGGCAGTCCAGGGCTTCCGACATGCGCCCAAAATTGCTCGGAGATGAAGTAGCGCTTGTGGGAACAGAGTCCCTTGGATTTGACTAGCGGCTGGGAGCACTGGGACGGCGGACTTCCTCCACTGTTCCAGCCTCGCCCCGTTTCGTTTCGGACGTTCTTACATACACAAACAACTTTGCTTCTTAAACGGGTCAAAACCCAGGCACAGAAGTACAATGGCGCCGAAATGGGCCGTGGCCGTGGGCGCGCTGCTGGCCGCCCTGTTCTCGGTGGCTACGGCGGGCAAGTGCGCCACGGAGTTTGACGTCTGCGTTGTCGGCGCGGGTGGCGCTGGGCTCTTCACTGCTGTTCGGCTCAAGCAAATGGGCTACCGCGCCCTTGTGCTCGAGAAAGCAGATCGGGTGAGATGGCCTCACAATGCTCGGATGCCCACGGACGCTGGTCGCCTGCCCTTCCGCCCTCACCGCCGGTTTGAGGCACCTGCACTGCGTGCTTCTGCTCCGGGCCCGCGTGCAGGTCGGCGGCCACTGCTACACATGGACGGAGCCCAACACCGGCGCCAAGATTGAGACGGGCGTCGTGTTATACTGCGACATCCCGCTGGTGGTGGACACGTTCAAGCGCTTCAACGTCACGCTGGTGCCCTACGACCCAACCGGGGTGCGCACGGCTCGTGCCCCTGTCGGCGGCCTGTTTGCATCTTTGGCGGCAGCGCTGTCTGCTGCGGCAGTCTGCATGTGCAAGCACTGCGGCCCGGCGATCTAATGCTTCGAGGCACACCAGCGCTAGTGGGGCTGGGGTCCGACTGCGCGTAACGCGAGCGGCTCGTCAACGCGCGTCAGTCAGCTGCATGGCCGCCTGCCCCGTCCCCCGCTGCCTTACACTAAGAAACTTGTGTTATGGCCTCCCATGCTTTCTGCCCGTCGTTTCAGGGGCAAGCCAGCCTTACCTTCCGATACCTCATTCCCTTTCTGCGCCTCCGCAGTCTGCGGGCCAGAGCAGCTACCGCGTCAGCCCCAGCGGCCAGTGGCTGAGCAAGGAATCTGTTATGAACGTGACCGCCTACCAGAAGGCCTTTGAGCTCTTCCTGGGCCTCATGTCCACACGCTTTGCCTACATCGAGACGGAGAACGGTGCGGTGCCCCTCGGACTGCCTGCTTGTTGTATGCCTTTATGCTACGGCTGCGTGAGCGGGCCCTATCTCCTCCAACCCGCCACGGGATGGCCTTCCCTTCCCTCCCCTCCCCACGCTCCGCGCAGGCGAGATGCCGGACTTCGACAAGCTGCCGCCCGCGACCGTCCAGATGCTGCTGCGCCCCTTTGGCGAGCTCCTAGACTCGCTTGACAAGGAGTTGGGGCCCGGGGCGCTCGAGCCGTTGTACGACATCATCGGCCGGTTGCTGCAGATCGGACCCGGTCCCATGCGGGAGGTAAGCAGGTCTAGAGCGCAGCGGGTGCCGCCAGCTGGGGTTGAGGGCTGGGCAGGTGAGGGCTTGCCCGGGGGGCGGGGGCACGCTTCACGAGAGGCATTCGGTCGAGGCGTCGCAGTGGGCATGTGGGGCCCGCGGCACGCTTGGTGGAGATGCGGGGGATGTCCGCCATTCTCTGCTGGCACTATGTCCTGAGGAATTGCGGGAATCATTGCCGTGTGTGATGCGCACTCTGGCCGGCAGCCGCCAAGCGAGAGCAGCTTCACCACAGAAAGGTGACGTTAGAGGCGGAGGCGGAGGTGGAGCAGAGCGGGGCTGCTCGGCGGCGAGGGACCGTCAGCCGTGCACCCAGCTTTACCTCCGGTATGTCATTAATCCCGGCACTCGGTCGCAGGTCTCCGCCCTCGTCGCGTTGCGAAACCTGCGCCCCGCGATCCTCAAGATCATGCTGGGCCAGGTGGGTGGCTGGCTGGGTCGTGGGCGTTGGGCGATGGGAGGGTGTCGGATTTGGTGGCTGGCTGGCTTGAGTCCTTATCTTCTCTTCTGTCGGTATGAGCCCGTGGGCGTTGTATGTGTCATCTCTTTGGGCACAGTTAGAGCGGTACTGGATCTTCCTTTACGGCAGCCTTGCATTCAGCCTTTCCCGTAGCCTTGGGTAGGAGGATCCGGCAGCGATTAGGAGGGCGCGCCCGCGCCTTGCTGTGTGCTGCTCCACTCAGCCACTTCACTCGCTTGAGGCGCGCCCCGGCGGCCCTGTTCACCAAGCTTCGCTTACAGTACTTCCTCAGTCCCCCTCTCCCCTAATAAGCTTCCAGGACTACACTCTCCCAGTACTCCATGATCTCCCTGCTCCTACCTTGCTTTTCTAATCCTGTTATCGCTCCCCTCAGGGCTACACCGTTAAGAACGGCTGCTCCTCGCTGTACCATGCCTTCCACCGCTACCTGGGCGGCTGGGTCAAGCTAGGCGCCGCGCCCTTCAGCATCACCCGCCGCAGCAGCCGGATGGACGTCACCTACACGCGGGTGCGTCGGGCGCCCGCGCGGCCCGAGGCCGTGGGGCGAAGTGGTTGAGGGTTCTCGGGAGACGGCGCTAGCTGGACCCCGTATACAGGGCAGCGCTGGACGGGCTTGGGCCGTACGACGGTTCCCGCGCTTCTGCATCACCTATGCCGTACTCTCAGGGTGCCCTTGTCTCGCGAGGCGCTGACACCCTGGCCGGTCCTGCCCGCACCCCACAGGAAGGCCGCAAGGTCAAGACGACGTGCCGGCGGCTCGTGGTGTCTGCCGTGCAGAGCCTGGATAACCTAGAGTCGTTTATCAATAACCTCGACGCCAAGGAAAAGGCGGTGTTCAGCCAGGTGCGCAGGCGTGTAGGTTTGTTGCCGTGAGTCGGGTTGTGCTGTGTAAGTGCGCAGAAGGTGACGGTGACAAGAGACAGGCGTTGGTCGCGGCGCCAGACTGCTGCCGGCGCTCCCCGTGGTCATTACTGACGCAATTCGACATTTCCCATTGGTGCTATAGGTGACGTACAACATCTTCTCAAAGGCCGTCGTACGGACTCCGTACAAGATGGGCTCGAACCCGAAGGGCGTCAGCGTGCAGCTGTCTGAGTTCGGCTATAAGGACCTCCCGGTGAGGGTCTGGGGAGGTTGAGCGTGGGTTGCGGGCTGCGGGGCAACCATCTTCAGGCGGACAGCACTATAAGTCTGCAACTGTTTTCGTGTTGTTGGAATAAGGGTTGTGAAACAGCGCGTGCGGAGGAATCCGCTCCCACGCTTTGCACCCACACACCGCTGCCTCCAAGATAGGGCTCCTTGCCAATTTAGGCCTCCCGGCGCCCTACGGTGGCCCGACAACCCGCGTGCGTACCAGGACAGCTGTTATCCCCCCGACCCCTACCCCGTCGCCTCCCCCCTTTGCAGGCCGTCGTGGCCCTGGGCACCATGGGCCCCCTGGGCGTCGGCCTCACGTGGACTGTGGGCCCCACACCGGTGGCCACCCGGCAGGGCATCGCCGACCTCATCATCTCCAACCTGACCACCTGGTCAGCCGCGGTGGGCGGCGCCTTTCCCATCCCGGCCAAACGGAAGGACGTGTTCCTGGACGGCCCCGACCTGCACCAGCACACACCCCGCCCGGCCGACATGACACAGCTGCCCGCATTCTACAACGCCCTGTACGGGCTGCAGGTGGGCCGGCGGGCGCGTGGGGAGGGTGCGGGCGGGCGGGGGAGGGGGCGGGTGAGCGTGTGTGACTCTCGGGGGATGGAGTGTTGGAGTCGGCTCCCGACACGTGCGGCTGCGCGGCCCTCTTCTGTGAACGTGTTGGCGTGCTCAAGCATGTACCGTACAGCAAAGTATGTGCACGTCCTGGTGGTGGTGGGTGAATGCCTCTGGAGCACACGGTCGTCCGTCGTTCGCCCGCACGCCCCTCATGCCGGACCCCTGCCTGGACAACGCCTCCCCCCGCCCGCCTCCCGCGGCCAGGGCCACCGCAACACCTACTACACCGGTGCGCTGCTCAGCCACAACGCGCAGTACGACGTGTGGAGGTGAGCGAGGCAGGCGGCCAGATGAACCTGAGTGCGAACGGGCGATGGCGAGTGTACAGACTGTGCTGACTGACTTGGTCTCTCATACAGGCCACCTCTCAGTTGTGGCTGCCTGTTGCTCCCGCCCGCCGCCCGCACCCCGCGTGTGCACGGTGCGCCTCTGCAGGTACTCGGACTGGCTGGTGCGCAACGTCACATGGTCGTGCTGAAGCCGTCGTACGGGCTGAGGGCACGGCCCTAGCCAACACAACCGGAGTGCCGCGTGGAGCAGCACGGCTAGGGCGGGAACCGGGATGTGGAGTTCGTACGTGCATATCCATAATGGGTGTTCAGGTGTGCGATGGCGGAGTTCACATTGAAGAGAAGGGGAGGCAAGTGGACTGTGATAGGGTTGCGCAAGGTGATGCCCGAAGCATCGCTCCACATTGGTGATTAAGAAGCTCTTCGGACACGTCGTGCACGTGTGTGCGCCCACACGTGCTGCTGCTGCCGCGCCGCCAGTGGCACCACAGTCGCCTACCGAGCTCGCTTATACAGGGATCAGGTCACGTCCCCAAAAGGACACATACCTATGCATCATCTGCAAAATTGCGCCTCGCAACAGAGGAACGCGCTCGCTCGGTGTTGTCGCCGTACATACAGTATATTATGGCCATACATAAATTGCTCCTATCTGTAGTACCGTGCCCTGCGTTTTCGAATCCGTTTGTACAAGGCAGGGTGCGTGCCACGCGTGCATATCATACTGTTTTTTGAGGTGCGGCGCATTCCACGCAACATCACCACCGCGCCGCGTCCTGCTGGTCAAAGCTTCGTACCGGTGTCTGCATCGGCCCACAAGCGTTTCCCTCTTGCACAGTAGTGCTAATGCGGCGCCGGTGCATTACTTCCCACTGTCAACCTGCCACGAAGGCATCGGATAGGTTTGTGTTCCACTGTCGTGTTTGCATGGGCTGACCCAACGTCTCGATGGATCTCACGAGTCGACGCATGTGGTTGGTTGCTTTATAGGCCGGATGGCGGGTGCTGGTTTCTGGCACTGGGCCAGTTCAAAGCATGGCTCATTGGCACGAGCGCGTATGCCTGCATACGCCACGCGGCGCTTTGTTGTCAGGCATGCTCACTTCTGCAGGTACAGCGAGGTTTCGTGAATCAGCCCTGTAGGTGTGTAAGCATGACGGGGCTTCGTGTATCAGAATCCTTCGTTGGAGTGTGTAGGCTGTCGTACGGTGTGACGTAAAAGCCAGTTGCGGTTCGCACGTACGTATGGTTTGCTGAGGTATGGGCACCGCTACCGGGCGGCTGCTCGATGTTGCGGTACTGCGGTGTCTGGGTTGCAATCGGACTGGGTTGAGGACCTGCGTGCTAGCATCTGGCTGCCAGTTGAAGGCGCCAGTAACTCGTGCGATAAGGCCCCATCTAATGGCGCGGTGGATACCCGACCGGTGGATACCCGACCCGAAAAAAAGAAAAACCTGCACAGAAAGAGGGAGACGTATCATCCGCTGTGTGGTCCGCGCCGTACTGTATCGGTGGAGGTGTGACCAGCTGCGGATCCATGAACCCGACCCGAGATTTGTCCCAATCGACTTCACACTATGCAGCATACATGGCTGCGATGACAGGATGCCTAGAAGTTGAGCTTGGATACCAACCGTCCAACCCGGCAGTGTTAGCAACGGTTAGCGTCGGCATCCAGGAACGGTCGTAACTCCGAGCAGAACAACCTCTCGATTCTGCACTCACAAACGTAACGAAATGCGTTTATTGCAGGTTTCCAGCATTGCGTCTTGCGTCGCTTAGCCGCGGCTCCGCCGCGGCGAAGGGTACCTGCAACCAGGAAAGAGAGTCTTCTGCGGGGATTTGGGGGGGGGGGCCTAATACACTGAGCCAGGGACTGTAACAGAGTTTGCCTCAGTTTGGCCCGGCGGTGAACTCACGAGTTACCGGTAGCTTGCACCGACCGACGCGACAACCTATGAACACTGGCCTACCGGCCTCGTACTGCCGTACTACCGGACAGCACCGACGTGCACAAACGCTTGCCAGCCGAACGCAGGAAACCTTGGTTTCTGCTACTACGCTTCGCTTGGTGCGGAAACCGTCGTGTTGCCAATAACATTGTTGCAGATGAGCGAGGGTGCAGCAGGAGTGCAGGACTGTTCGCTTCTGCTGCGTCACATCCCGGCTCTGCAGCTGGGTGTAGGCCTGGAGCCCTGGACCGTAAGGGACGTGAAACTCAGCACCGTCAAGCCGCTAGCCCAGTCGGGGAGAGGAGAGCAGTGGCCGCATCCGGGAAGAACGATGTAGGTCAGGCGACGGCCCAGGCACCACGGCACGATTCAGGATGTGGTTGGCAGCCACGAGCCAGGCTGGAGAAAAAACAGAGGAAAGGAAACAGAGGAAGTGGCTATGACAAACATTTTCATCAAACTGATAGCCGTGCTGTTTCCTGGCATTGCCCCTTTCCAAAGCGCGTAACCCACGGATCAGTGATGATTGCCCGTACGTCTGTGCCATGCAGCGCCGTGTTACCCGGCATGCTTGCTTACAAGCAAGGCGAGGCTGAGGGTGAGCAACATGAGTTCTGGGGCCCGGAACCGTGCAGGTGGGCGGAAGGATGCCGCGTCATTTGACGACAGCACCATACGTGGCTCGCACGTTGGTTTGATGATCAGGCTCTCTGCAGCTTTAACGGGCTGCTTGCCATGTGCCGATGCCCGCAGAACCCGCAGCTCGGCATGCTTACGGTTACGGTTACGGTGGCAACTGGGTTGCGTGTTGTTGCGTGCTGCATTGTGCTGGTGCCTGGTTGCTGCAGGCGGCATCGTACTTGGTCGTGGTGGTGGTGGTGGTGGTGGTGGTGGGCAACCTTTACCACCACCACCGGGTCCTTTCGGTCTGTTTCTCTCTTTTCCTGGTGGTCAGCGTCTCCTTTCCTTTCTTTTCGTCTTTCTGCCTTCCTGTTCTGTGGTCTTTAGCTGCAGGGTTCCTTCTCTTCTTGTGTGTGCCGTCGGTGTTTGGTCTTGG
>LSYV01000006.1:2492216-2520871 GCA_001584585.1 Gonium pectorale | reverse complement strand
CTGCATGTCCCTCTCGTTGTCTGCGCCCTTTCTCGCCTCTCCGCCTGTAACCTTTCCACAGAAAAAAACCTTGAATGTAATGTATGCAGAGCTTCTGTCCGCGTCATGCGTGAGCCGGAGGGGAGCATGCTGCGGGACGTTTTGATGGGTCGTTTTGCATAGGCAATGGCATGGCCAGCAAGCCAGGAGTCCAGTGCTTTTGCTTTTGCATGCACGGTGACCGCCGCAACCGCCATAAGACCGCAATCCGGAGCGGCTACGCGTGAAGATTACACCGCCACTCCAGGCAGTGTCGAGACATTATGTTACACCGCCGTCGAGGAATACTAGGAAATGCCGGCTGGCGCCGCCAACACGCATGACGCGTCCGCCCTTATACATACGTGCATGGTTGGCCGGTTGCCGTGAGCTAGTCGGACTTGCTTCCCTTCTGCCGCGAGCGTCGTGCTGTCTGAGAGAGTCTCAAATGCCGCTCAAAAGCCCTGTCACGAGCATGGCACAGCTGCTGCAACGGCTGCCTTACGCTCCTGCTACTATGCTCGGTGACGCACCAAAGACGGCTGTGACCATAACTGGTGACTTACACGTCGTACCTCCGTACAGTCCAATCGGCATACAGCCTAAGGCCCGCTTTGGTGTAGGCCCCACCTTCACGTCGGACGGCGTCCCCACCACTCCCGGCTGTCACGGACCTGCTGTACCGCGTGCCGAGCTGCCTTGCTCTCCTCTCAGCGCGCAACTCAAGCGCCCAGCGGCCACGGCCGACCGTGCGGCTGATGCTTGGCCCGGACCTCCATCAGTGCAGTCCCCGCAAGTTGAAGACCACGCAGCTTCCTTCACGCGGCATCAATGAGCTTGAGAGGCCGTTGCAGCTGCCACCTATTTCTGAGCCCGTATGCACAACGAACACATGCGCCACCACGAAACTTGCATGCACAGCGAGGGCGGTACCGGTAGCCCACAGGGTCCTCTGGATCATGCTGTCGAGATAGTGTTGCCCAACATGGCCTTCGCTCCAAGTGCTTCACTCCCAGATTGCGCCCCCGAGGGCCCCAACACTTAACCTAAGAAAGAAGGCTCTCGGGCTGCCTCGACTTTGGTTCGGTCTATATCATCGCGTATCCTCCAGCACAAGCCAATATCCACCCATACTGCCGTTCAACAAGGTGGCATATAATACCGCAGCACAGCTGCTTGTCGCTCCACCAGCTTGTTCACAGGCCAGCCGATGAACCTCACAAGCCACCATACAGGCATGCACATGTCACTCAGCCGCTCACACTACCAGTCTTGTAATTATCGCGGGTTCAATGCTATGCACAGCGTACATGTGTCGAATCCGCTCGTAACACACTGACCCGCCGCTCTACCCGAGTGACTACGGCAATCAAGATGAAAACCCAAATCCGCAACAGCAACCAAGGAGCTCAGTCTGTGAAGCATGCGCCCCCGCTGCCTGCTATCTTCCGCTCATTAGTATCCCCAGAGCCACCGTGGGTCCTTGCCGAAGGCCTCCGATAGCCGCTGGTTGAAGGGCCTGCGCGGCAGGCGGGTAGGCGGTGGGGGTTCGGATGGGCGGGATGAACAGGGACAGGCGGGGGCACCGGCAGGGGTGCCTCAGGGAGTCCACGGCACAGAGGTGACGAGCTGGCTGGGTCTGGGCCTCAGGACTCGCATATACATGCATGCACGCACACACAAACGCAAGCGCGCATGTTGGACATCGTACGGCTAATGCGTGCTGGCTGCGGCTGGGGTGGCTGGCCATGTGCGCGTGCTGGGATGGGCGTGCGTGCGTGAGGCACGCCGGAAGTCCATGCTCCCGTGACTCATACGTTCAACGCACAGCGCCGCGAAGAGAACTGGCCGTCGTGGTGAACGGCAGGCCATGTGCTGGCCAGTCACCACCTACATCCCGCCCGCCCACTAGTCGTACTGCGCTTCGCGTCCTTGCCCCGCCTTTGGTGCGCACGGCCAAGTGAGAGCATCCGCTGCAACAGCCAAGACGCCCTTCCCGGCCTGGGACCGAACCAACTTACCGGTAGAAGTTCTGCAGCAATTTGTACGCCTCTGACAGCTCTTTGCTGAGATCGCTGTCGTCGTACTTCTTGGACTAGGGGCCGGGGCGCCGGGGGAAGGGTCGTCGGGCATGATAGTCGGGGCCCCGGGGTGAAAGGTTCGAGATGCAAGAAGTGCAGCATTGTAGCAATGCATGTACCATATGAACAAAGGTACCAAGAGAAATCGCATTTGCGGGTCGGCGCATGCGTACGCCTCATCAAGCGCGACCACTTGCGCGATCCAGTCACCCAATCTGCGCTGCTGCACCGGACACCCCCGCACCTGCGTGTTCTTGGCCGCCAGCGCAATGATGTTCTTCATCTCGCCCTCTTTGAGGTCGCGCAGGCCTGGTTGAATTGCAGGAGGGCCGGGGCAAGGCGCAGCGGTTGAGGCAGATGCCAGGGAGCACGGATAAGCCCATGCGCACAACAGGCCGCCACCTACAGCAGCAGGCCGCAAGTTGTATGCAAGCCAACGCAAGGGGCATAGCCCTGTCACCTCATGGTTCAATCTGCTTAGGGTTCAATCCACTTTTCGCCCGTTAGCCCGCCCAGGTTCATGTCATTGAGAACAGCAGCACCGTCGCCAGTGCTCTCAGCATACAGGCGCCGCGCTGCCGCCGCCCGTCCCCATTCCCCGGCCCTTTTGGGGCATGCACATTGTTAGCCGGACCCCGCTTCGTCGCCAACCCCGTCACAGCGGCACGCAAGCAAGGGCCGGCACGCACCCAGGAACTTGATTGCGCTCTTGACGTGCTCCACGGGCGCGTCCTTGTAGTCCTCTGTGCGCATGAACAGAAAGCGGTCCCGCGGCCACACAGCTAGCCATGCGGGCACGAACTCCGCGTACATGCCCTTAACCAGCTGCTGGGGCATGTATTGCTGGCGGAGAGGAGATGCGAGAGGCGGGGGCCGGGAACGAGGGAGAGTTGGTCCAAAAAATTCCAACCCATGCGGTTGTACCGATAGCCCGCCCGGGAGTCAGACGACACAGGTCGCTAACTGGAGGTGAAGTTGAGCGATACGAGGCTGGGGACTGGAGAGCGGTGCGGCACAATAAGATGATGAGGCCGGAAAGGGAGGGCTGGGGTCCAACTTCCGGGATAAACCTCAAAATTCTGCAGCCAGAATGCGCTCCCCCGCCCTAGCAGCGGGCGCAGCGCCGGTCTATCCACTATCTGCAGGCCCGGCAACCCAAGTAGGCGCAAGACTTGGGTCGGCACTCACCTTGAGACAGAAGAGCTTGCTGTTACTAGACAGGCAGTTCTCCCACTCCGCAATGTCCTCCTTTACGCGATCCAAAAACTCCCGGTCCGTGGGCTTGGGGAGCGCCTTGGACCTGTGATGGACAGAAGCGGAAGGCGGGAAAAAGCGAGGAGACATATGCAAAAGCTAACAAAGCAAACACGGAATTCATAGATGTGTTTGATCTGTAATTCGGCAACGGGTGATTACATCACGTCAATGGCCAGGGTAAGCGACCGGAGACGGGTGCGGGAGGCGAGGATGCGGAGAGAGAAGTGGCCGCATGGCGGAGGTCGTGGCGGGTATGTCGACACAGCCGCGTTGCGACATGTTTGGTCCCGCGTATACCAACAACAAAATCGCAATCCAGCCGCCTTCCGTACTGCCACGTTGCCCTGTAAGACGCCCGAACCCCTTGCCCCTGCACTCCGCGTCGCTGCCGTCCCTGCACCGTCCGCGCCACGGCACTGCCACGCGTCTCCGCACCGCTCTCGCCGCCAGCCCAACCCTGCCACGCGTCCTCGTCTGCCTACACCTCATGCGTTGTCCGTCCGTCCTGCTGCCGCGGTGCTGCGGCTCACCGGTAATAGAAGAATGCGGAACGGTACCTCGTCACGGGGTCCCTAAACATGACGATGTAGCGGGCCCAGGGGGTGGCCTCCCACAGGTAGTGCGCCAGCGTCGAGTTGATGCGCTTGGCCAGGGTGCGGCCGCTGCGTGGGCAGGCAAGCAGCAGGGAAGGGAAAGGAAGGTGCCACCAGGTCAGAGGGTGGCGCGTCAGTCCGCCGTTTGAAAGCCTCGTTGACAAGGCGCAAGGCTAGCATAAGGGCATTGATGGGGCGCCATCAGCTATGGGATACGATGCTTGGCCATGGCCACTTAGGGCTTGAGCTGACACACGAAATGCGTTTTGTAACCAGCTTGCGATCCTGCCCTGGCCATCAACACGCCACCCGCCGCCTGCGACCCACTCACGCACGTGCCACTGGCACCTTTTGCCATTGGCGCCGGCTGGCTGTTGCAACGTGCTGCAGCTGTGCCAGCCCAATCATCTTCCCACTGGATCCCGTTTGAAATCTGTAGCATCCCGACCACGGTGGCCAACTATACCACACCCCTTGGGGCCACCACGCCAGCCGGCGGCGCCCTCAAACCCCTCCCGCGCGTTTCCGGCCTGCGTTTGGGCAGAGCAACTTGGTGGCGACGCGAGCCTGAGACCTGCGAGTGCTCACCGCAGGTGGGAGTAGACAGCCGTAAAAGTATTCGAGGAGGCCTCCCCGGTGATGGCCTCCTTGTTGGCTTGGATGCGCACAGCCGGCTTGTCGAAGATGCCGATGTATGCGGGGAACGAGCCATCGTAACGGCCGGGCCGCTTGGTGCGAACAGGGTAGGCAGCCTCGTCCCAAAAATGCGGTCCCTGGACTCGGAGGTTCGCCGAAGGAGGTGAAGGGCAGGGTAAGCACACACGTAAAGCCTTAAAACATAGCTAACATGGATGCGTCCAGCTGTCGCTGGGCAACCCACCTTCCAGCTGCAGTCTATCATGTCAGGGTGTTCAGTGAGCCGGTTGTACAGGTCTGTCGTGCCGCATTTGGAGACTCCAAGAATCTGAAAGTAAGGTAGGCACTTGAAGGCGGCGTCCTGGAGCCTGTTAATGCAATCCCGTGGCTTTAGAAGTGGCAGCTTCAGCGACAAACACACAGTTCGCTTTGTAAGAGGTGAGTGGTGCTGAATAGCAGGAGCCGTGCGAGTTGTGAGGACTTGTAAGGGCAACCGTGTTGCCAGGGGGGGGGACCTATGAAGCCCTAGTGCGGGCGTGTGGTTTGTGAGCGTGTCCAATGATGCACGTGGCACCCAGGGGCACAAGGGGGCACATGTAACTGTACGGACGTCACCAGCCTCACCAGCACGGATTGCGGTAGTCCTTCAAGTATTCCCGGGGCAGGGCAACAAACGTGTCCTTGGCCGCACCCTCCACCTCAGCGTAGTTTGGGAGATGCGTGTGCGCTTTCCACAAGTCGTTGACATGATAGTTGGGAGAGGCTCCCTGGAATACGAAACAAGCTGTAAGCGTGTTCCGAGGCTACACCCTCCATGAGGGTTGCAACCCCCAACCTGTTGTGCTAGGTACGCTGCTGGGTCAACCGTAGCTTCTCCTCTGCTAGGTTCGAGGCATATCGTGAAGCATAGCAGGCCGAGGGCCACCACGGGCCCCAGCAACGGAGACGACATTTCAGTTATTCTCGTGAAGCTCTTGAATATATACTTGTCAAACTTTGCAATCCAAGCTGCATTGCATTGACTTGTTGCAGGGACCAGTACTTCAATTCTATCCTTAAGATTTGACTGAATGCAGCAGTTCGGCTGAATTTTACAGCGAAGCGGTGAGCACAGTGCAGTTGTAGGCACTGGGGACAAGACAAGTACAGCAGTACGGCCTGTGCGGCATTGAACCGGGTACGTACCGAGTGAGGGGACATACCTGGCCGGCCACATGCGGCGCCCCGCTTTGCCACAAGAGTGGTACGAATCCTTCCATAATTTGTTTAAAATGCACGATGCGCAGGCGCTCTGGATTCTGTTGGGTTAGTGTGTAACCCGGCACCCTGCAATGGCGCTCGGATAGGCACTCGCACAACGTCGCGACTGAACTGGATTAACAGGCACACCTGGCCAGGGTTCCAGCCGGTAGGGGCCGTTCCTCGTCAAAAAAAATCAGGTGCATGTTGTGCGGTGCCTCGGGATTTCCGCTGGGTCAGTGGACATGCCGGCAATACTGGCAAACAATCTGCTGCTCTGCTGCATATGCGAGAGCGCGCCCCGGCATAAATGCGCACAGGCATTGCAGGGAGCCTGTCATGCGCTTGCCTAGCCGTACCCAAGCCAAAATGGGCAACTTGGAGCCTGCTACCGATCAGTGCCAAAACGCGCGCCAAACCTGACAAATGCCACTGACTTGCAACGAACACACCCGCACACATACGCTGCGTATCGCATCAGCTGTCTGAGAGCATGCACAATGGGATATTCCTTCAGTCATTACAGTCAGTGAGATAACGGAAACTTCCCGCACGGCATACCACAGACCACACCGAAGCTCCGTGTGTATCTTGTATACGTCGAAAGACAAAAGCGGTGGAAATCAATACTATTAGGTCACTCTGGCATGAAAAAGAGGGCTGAACTGATTGAGACGAAAAGGGGGAAACGCACGAAGGACAAGGCCAAAAAACATAAGAATACATCGTCGTAACATCGTCACATCACTAAGTCACCATGCACGCCGTACAAGCACCGCGGCGTGACAGGTCTCGCAGCACCTATCATCCCTCCTGCACGCAGAACGCACACATCGGACATACTGCAATGAACATGCAACCACACCTCACCGCCTTAACCATTTTACGCGCTTAGATCCACCACAATGACAAGAAACTACTCCACCCCTATTAAGTCCCTACAGAAGTTTATGCACGCTGTGCGCCGCTTGCGCCCCTGCTGCCCTCGATGCCCCTGTACCTGCGAATTCGCATGGGCATCGCTTGCAAGGCCGGTAGGGTCCCCGCCTTCAACCCCTGCCACCTCTTCCACCACGCCCTCCCTCTGCGTGGTGGTAACCCCCATACCCGCCCCGGCCGCGCCCCATACCGCCGCCTCGGCCGTACCATCCGCGGCCCGGCCCCGGCATTGGCATTCCACCGAAATGCATCGCGGCACCTGCCATGGCCGCACTTGACATCACCACGCCCGGGTGCGGAGCGCCAAGCGCTGCAACAGGCGGCACACCCGGCACGGCGCCTGCTGTGGCGGCCAGAAGCGCCGAGCTGGGATCATTCTGTGCAGGCGGGAAAGGGAGCAGAGGCACATTACACATGCAGTCAGCCCCATTCGCGTGCACGAAGGCCTTGAGGGTGAGCGGGAACGAATGGGGTAGACGAGACGACAAACCAGGGGCCCCTCCTGCCCCTTTGACACACACATGGACTCATGGACTCACTTCTCGCCTCTGACATTCCTCGCTGTGACCCTTCCCTGCCCCTTTCCCGCCGCTCCGCCTAGCGCGGCTCGCTTTCCCGGTGCTTGTAGGTGAGACAACGGTAATCTACGGGCCGGGGGGCTGGGTGGGCTGGGGGCCGGGAGACATGCACCAGCCCGCATGCGATGCACGTAGGCTAGACAAGGCGCATCCCAGTACGGCATTGCATAGGGTCACCCCCGAGAGAATTATGGGCCGCATCGGGGGCTATGGTGGTGGTCGCCGCCGAACTAACATGCAGGGACATCACCCCTTCGAATCCCTCAGGAGCTGGGTCCTACAACAACAACATCACTTTCGCGCTTACGCTCGTCGTATGCGTCGCATCATTTCAACACTCATGGACGCGTCACCCCACCGGCCGTGTGGCCATGCCTTCCGCACGCTCGAAGCCCCCGCCGGTAACCAGCAGTGACCAAGCATGTGCTCACCTGCAACATGGCCATGCCAATCAATGTCGCCGTATCCAGCAACATAGCCGCCTCCTGGACAATGGGGTCCACCACCGCTCCATGGTGCGGCATGCCCATCGCCATTGGGGCGGCCATGCCCGCAGCGCCAAGACCAGCCGCATTCGGTGCACCGCCGGTGCCCGCAATAGGGCCAGGCGCAGCCCTGCCACGCCCCATGCTGCGGCCAGGCCCCGGGACGGAGCCAGGCACGGACATGCCAATTGGAGGCCATGCTTCGGGCGGCCCAGATGCCGGCCCGTGCGCCGCCAACTGCTGGCGGGGCAGGGCAACGCGCTCACTGCCATCAGAACGGACGCGTTCCCTGCGGGAACCTTGGGCTTCGCCCTGCTGCTGCTGCATGGCGGGAACTGCCGAAGCAGGAAGGGCGGGGCCACTGCCTGCAGCAACAGCCGGAGCTGCTGACGCCGGTGCCGCACCCCGCCGCGGCTGCTGCGGAGCGTTCTGGCCCTGGCCCAGTGTCTGCCCTGGCCCTGCCTGCCCTTGCCCTGTGCCACGCTCGGCCTGCCCAATGAAAGGGCCCTCTATGCCCTTGTCTGAACCGGCACCACAAGGAGCCTGGATGCCCGGCTCGTCGTCTGGGGCCCACTGAGCGCGGCGGCGCGTGCGACCGGCCTCTTGTCGCAATTCTCCTTCGCCTGCGCCGGGCGCTGCTTCTTGCAGCCGCTCAACACCTGCAGCTGGCGCCTGGTTACCGTCCACGCTACAGGCACCAGCTGCATCTGTGTTGTGCTCGGATGTGTGCCACTCTGCGACTGGGTCATCCCTCTGATGCCGCCTGCCGCGCTCCTCCCAGCCTGAATGGCGCTCCTGTATCCGGAGTGCGTCGCCGCCGCCGTCCTCCCAATGAACCCGCCTGGGCGGGGCCTGCGGCCAGCCGGCCAGCCTGGTGCGATGGGCGGCTAACGGCTGACGCGGCAGAAGGCCGTCCTCTCTTCGGGGATCCGCACCCCACTCGCCATCGGTCGGACGCCCACGTGGCCCGCGGTGAGGCCCATCTGCGCCCTCCGTGCCGTTCCAGCGCTCCTGATCTGGCTGCTCCCAATGGCCGTGCCTGGGCTGCTGCCACACCCGCCGAGGCTGCGGCTGTTGCTGTCCCTCGTGCTGCGGGCCCCCGCGCGTCGAGTCTGGAAAGCGGCGCTGCCTTAGGGGCCCTTGCCGCTCCTCCGGCTCCGAGTCCCAGTCCTCGCGCGGCCGCTTCCGAAACAGCTCGCCTCTTTCTGCCGGGGCCCGATCTGCGTCGGGCTGGCCGCCCCAGGCACGGCTCTCATCTGGATGCTCTCCGCGCTCCCACAGCCTTTCCCGTGGTGCACGCCGCTGCAGCCGGGGTTCGGCATCCGTCCATTGGCCGCCGTCCGACTCTGCCCCTACCATGTCAGGCCCCCAGGTCCGACGACGCATTACCCGCGGGCCAAGCGGCAGGTGCTCTTTGGCGCCTGGTTCGCGGCCCGTCTCAGTCCATTGCCGCTCGCCAGCTCCAAGCCTTTCACTCTGCGGGTGCATGCCCGGCTCAAGGCGGCGCGGCCCGTCCGGCCAGCCCGCGCGCCGAGGTGGAGCATCCTCATACGGCCCAGCTTCGTTGCCGGTGCGCAGCTCCCTGTGGCCTCCCAGGCTATGCAGGGCGCCGCGACTGCCAGCACCAGCACCCGGCCCCGCCCGGCGGCCGGTTGGCCACTCTCGATCGGGGCGTTGCGCGTGGCCGTCAGCCGCTGCACCATCCACGAAGCGCCGCTCACGCCAGCCCGGGGCACGCCGCTGGTCCCAGCTGAAGCCCTCCTGCACGTCCGGGGCAGCGGATTGCGGTTCGCGCGGGGGCGGGAGACCGGGTGCGCCTGCATCCAATACGCCGGGCCGTGGTCCCTCTGGGGAACCGGCTGGCTCAGGGTCGCGTCCAAGCACCCTCCCATCTGCAACGTGCGGTCGAAGCCTCCGCTGCCGCTGGCCCCCACAGCATCCGCTGCCACTTGCCTCCTGGGCCATCCCACTGACGTCGGTGCCGCCTGCTGCTGCGCCAGGGTCCACAGCCCGACCGCCCGCGGTACCGTCCTCGTGGCCTGCTGTACCGGTGCCACCGCCAGCCGCGGGTGGCGACCGGGAGCGGCGTCGGCCCGCGGAGCGCGTTCCCGATGAGGACCTGGATCGGGAGCGGGTGGCACTTGATCGGGAGCGGGACCTGCTGTGCGAGCCGCTACCAGAACTACTGCCGCGGCGTGACGATGACTTGGTTTCGGAGCGGGGCCTGGAGTTGGAGCGGGTGATGGAGGAACCGCGGCTTCGGCTGCGGCCGCGCGAGGGTGAGCGCGACCGAGACCGTGTGGCTGAACGGGACCGTGACCGCGTCCTGGCAGGCGACCGCGAACGTGATCGGGAGCGCGTCCGCGAGCGACCGCGGGAGACGGAGCGGGAGCGAGACGTGGAGCGCGAGCGATTGCGACGGCTGCAAGACCGCGATGAGGTTGTGGAGGATCCGGAGCCAGAGCCAGAGCGTGACCGCGACCTCGAACCAGAAGAGTCAGATGATGAAGACGACGTGCCAGACCGCGAGGGACCGCCAGGGCTGTGCTGCGAACGCCGGCTGCCGCTACGCTGCCCCTCCGGCGCCTGCAACTGTGGCTGCGGCAGTTCAGCCGCACGGTTGACAGGCTGCTCCGCCCCTTCCTGGCCTGCTTCGGTGCAAGGACCTTGATGGGGCGGCCGCCGCCTGCCGTTACTCACCCACACGCGTTGCATGCCGTCAGGTACGTCGCCATGCCACCTAGCCCCAACGCCTTCCGCTTGGGGTTGGAAGCCGTGCGGGCTACTGCCAGGCTCCGCAGCTCGTGTATCAGCGTGCGGCGGCCGCTGGCGAGGCAGGCCTGGCCTTGCGCCTAGCGGCGGCCTGTCGCCGTCACGCGCCCGGTCAGCGCCACGCGGACGTGGCAGGTCGCGGTCTTGGCCTGGGCTGACCAACCTCCGGCCAGGCCCTGCCCCTCGGGTACGGGCGCTGGCCCCAGCCTCGGGGCCGGGCGAGGGCCCTGGACTGACATCACGAGCATGGAATTCTGGCTCGGGACCGTGCCAGTCCTGCTCACCGCCAGGTACGGGCTTGCGATATCGCCCGGCACCCGGTGGCCCCTCCCGCCGCTCTGGCGGCCGTTGATACGGGCCGCGCCAAGCCGCCGGTGGACAGTCACGTTGATGCCGCGAGGAATCGGCGTCCTGCTCACGCTGCGGCAGAGGGCGTCGGTAAGAGGGCGGCGCTGCCTCGCGCTCGGGGAAGCCGCTGCGAAGACGGGTTAGAGGCCGCTCGGCCGTGTCGGCGTCCCCCCAACCACGCTGAGGGTCCTCCGGGTGATGCCGCCAGCCCTCCTCGTCGTGGGGGGTGGCCTCGCGCCTTCCGGGATGCTGCTGGAGCCGCCTAGGCCGTGGCCTGGGCTCACCCTCACCCTCCCAATGGCCGCCAGAGGTGGGGCCTCCCTGGTCAGCGCACCACTCCGCTGCCGGCCACCGACTTGCGTGGGGCCTGCACAACAGCCCGTCGCGTGCTTGGTGTTGAGGCCGATCGCGTGGCCGCTCCTGGTATTGCTCCTCGGGCGGGTGATCGGGGCGGCGACGCTGCATGGGCACCGGCCCGCCCACCGGACGCTCCGCCTCATAGCCTTCATACCCCTCCTGCGGGTGCGGCCATGGGCGTAGCCGGCGAAGGCCGTGCCTTGTCGGTAGGACTGCCGCGTCTGGGTCCTCGTGCTCCGCTTCGCCACGGTTCTGGTCGAAAGTGCCGCGCCGGCTACGAGGCTTCTTATGCCAGCCGCCGCCCTCGCCGTGGTAATCAGGGCCCTCGCCTCCTTCCATCATCCTCTGCGACCGGCGCGGGTGCATTGGCCCATCTGCAGCGCCGGCCCCGTCCTCGTGTGGGGCTACCGGCCGCCACCGCGCGGGTCTACCAAACTGTCTGTGTGGTGCGGGCGGTGCAGGCCCGCCCTCCTTGCCGTGGCCCAGCCCGCGCGGAGACACGGAGCGCCGCTGCCTGGGACCCTCGAGGCCGGACTCCAGCTCGCGACGCCGCTGCCTGAGCCCCTCGCCGTCGCTGCAGTAGTCCGGCACGTACCGCTGACGCCGCAGCAGCGCCTGGGGCGGCACCTCCTCGCCATCATGCGGGAGGCAGGGGCGGTTGCCACGCCCCGGGCGCTCGCTCTCCTGCCACAGCTCATTGCCGGAAGGCGGGAAGCGGCTCCTCGGCCCTTGTGGTCCCTGCTCCTGCCAGTCCTCACGCCGGTGCCCTGGCCCGCCCCAGCGCTCGCGGCGGCGGTCTGTCTCGTACCCGTCACGGCGGCCATCCGTCTCATAACCATTGCGGCGGTGATCCGTTTCGTAGCCATCGCGACGACCATCCGTTTCGTAGCCATCACGACGGCCATCCGTTTCGTAGCCATCACGGCGACGATCCGTCTCGTACCCGTCGCGACGGACATCCGTATCGTAGCCACTGCGGCGACGATCCGTCTCGTACCCGTCACCATCACCGC
Organism: Gonium pectorale; assembly: GCA_001584585.1. NCBI lineage: Eukaryota > Viridiplantae > Chlorophyta > Chlorophyceae > Chlamydomonadales > Volvocaceae > Gonium > Gonium pectorale. Next base: position 2,508,555 of record LSYV01000006.1, on the reverse strand, counting down.
GCCAAGGCCGTTGCCGCCCTCGTGGGGCCCCATCTGTTCCATCATGCCAGGCCTCCGCAACACCTCGAGCATTGGGACCATCGCCAGGGACACGACGTCGCTGAACTTGCTGCGGGTCCGCTGCCAGCCATTGCGACGGCCGACCGTGGCGAGAGACAGTCCAGTCGCCCTCCCCGCGCACGGCGCCCTCGTCCCTGCCGTCCACGTCGCGGCGCCGCCCAGGGTGGCGGTTGCCCTCCTCGCCGTACTCGCCGACCTCTTGGTACGTCCTGGCAGGCCGTGACGTGGCCAAACGAGCGCAAGGCACGCAATAAGGGAAACCGCATTTCATGAGGTACCTTACGGTGACTACACCTGCGAGGCTTCATAGCAAGGCAAGCATGACGAGAACCGGTAACGCGGGAAGCGTGGGAACAGGCAAGCACGTCTGAAGGGCTGATGGACCGCATTCGATCACCCGAACAACACCCACAAGGCCAATATTGACCGATTAAGTCTCCATGCTACAGCTCCACACCTGTGTTCAGGACGGCGGTCTTCCCAGCTGCGACCTCGCTGCTCCTCGGCCGTCGGACCATAGTCCCGTCCTGCTGGCTGCCTTCGCAAAGGGCCGCACGCGCCAGTCTCGTCGTCCAATCTCCGTTCATCAGCCCCGCCCTCTGGCCGCCGCTCCCAGCCGCCGCTGCCAGGCGGAGCAGCGCCCTCATCGCCGCCGGTCTGGTGTTGGCCACCAGAATGGCCCGCCAGCTTCGCAGCGTCCTGCCGGTTGGCTGCCACCGCAGGTGCCGCCGTGGCGGCTGGCTGCTCCTCCTGAACCTCCGGCTCATACTCTTCCAGCATCAACAGCGGATCCTCATCCAGCCCCAGATCACCCAGATTGCCAAAGTCATCCTCTACTGCAGTTGTAGCCGTCGCTGACGCAGTCTTTCCGGTCTTGCGCAGCGGACCTGTGTCCGCCTTTCCAGCAGCAGCTGCAGCCCCGGCTGCTTCCGCTGACGTGCGCCCTGCCTGAATGGCATTGTTGGCGGCAGGCCCTGTCGTGAATGTGGGGGCGCCGCCACCGCTGCCGCGCCGGCCGTCTGCAGCGCCCGGCTGCGCGCCGACCTCTACTCCAACGGCATTGGTCTGATGCGTCGCAGCACCCCTTTCGGCAGCCGTCCCAGCAGCTGCAGCCGTGGAGCCCTTTGGCCCCGCCACGGCGCGCCCCGACGTAGTAGCAGCCGTCTCCGCATCGGCGCTGCTCAGCGGTGGTGGTGTCCCGACGTTTGCGGGGCTCCCTGGGCCGCCAACTGACGAGCTAGCCGGGCCCTGGTGCTGCGTCGCCTGCTGAGGCTGCGACGGTCCTGCTGCGAGGTCCCCTCCCGCCTGCCCTGGCGGCAGGCCGGCGGCAATGCCTCCGTCGCTCGACCGAGACCAGCCCGAGGCCATGTGCGCGCCCGCACCGGATGGGGCAGCCGCCTGGCCCTCTGCCTCGACGCTCCCTGTGGAGCCGCTGGCGACGGGAGCAGCTCCGTTCCCAACGCGAGGCGCAGCGCCTGGGGCGGTAGCTACAGTGCCCACGTGTGCAGCTCCCACTGCGGTGGCACTAGCACCGGCCTTCACCACATCTCCGGCAGTGCCTGCAGCGACAGCCGTATCACATGCGCCGAGAGCACCTATTGCGGCTGCGGGTACGGTGCCACCCTCTGTCAGCCCCACCAGGGCCAGGCCGCCTGACGACGCCCTGTGCAGTGCCAGGTCTGTGAGGTCTTGATGCGCGGACGCCCACATATCCATGTGCTCCCCGGGCGGACCCGACCTAGGGCCCGCCTCGGGCCCGTCTGGGAAGGCCAGAGCCTCCAGTGGCAGCAGCGACTCGAGATCGGACTCGTGCGCCTCGTGGTGCGGCTTTGGCTGCGGATGTGGGTGTTGCTGCGCCGGCTGCTGCTGCCGTTGGGGTGGCTGTGACCCTGGCACTGCCTGGGCCGGTGGCTGCACCTCGAAATACTCAAGGATTGCCTCCCGGACGGCGCCGGCAGGCAGCAGGGGGTCGGGCATGCTACCATCGTGTGCTCCAGTCGCTGGGCCCGTCGATACCAAAGCCTGCTCACCACCAGCAGCTGGGCCAGGCAAGGCCGGCGCAAGGCTGCCGGCCGAGCCACCTGCATGCCGCGCGGACGGCGTGCCTCCTGTGTACGCGAACCCCAGTGCGGGGTCCGCCACAGGGCCCTTCATCATTGCGGCGAGGTCGGCACCATACGAGAGACCGAAGGGGTCGTGCGCATCCAGGCTGGTGCTGGTGCCCGCGCCGTTGCTCGTGGAGTTGCCGGCCCCGGGGCCCCCGTGTCCATTGAGGAGGTACGAGTCGATTAGCAGGTTGTCGGCATTGACCTGTACTGGTCGCGCTGAATGCGACGGCGGCTGCGCCGGCAGCTGCCTCCCCGAGGATCCCGCCGGCATGCCCGGCTGGCAGCCCTGCGGCCGGAGCTGCGGCGCCAATGACCCCAAGGCACAGCCGTTGGCTGCATAATGCTGGTGTTCATGCCCGTGGTGCCCATGGAGTCCATTGGGCAGTGGACCGCTGGCGTCCGCGCCGCTGCTGGCCTTCGCACTGATGTCCGCAGCAGCCGACATTGCGGCAGTGATGCTGGCCACGCCGCCTCCAAGGCCATCTCTATCCGCGTCCTCCTGCTCTCCGTGCCGGGACCCGCTGCGCCTGCCGCCCCATCGCCCGCCGCGGAGCCCGCCGCGGAGCCCGCCGCGGAGCCCGCCGCGGAGCCCGCGGCCGCGCAGTGGCCCCGATGAAGCGGCCCCGGGGCACCCGAACAACGATTCAGCCTCCGCCACAGTCGCCGAAACCAGGTCCGGTGCGCCCCGGCCCCTTCCGCGACCCCTCCCGCGGCCGCGCAAGCCATGTACATTGGCCGTGCTGCCAGCCGCCTCTTGCGGGGCGTCTCCGTGCCCGTATGGTGCCGCTCCTTGCGCGTCTGCCGTGTTCGTCCCAAGACCCGCTGTGAGCTGCAGTGGCTGCCTGGACTGCAGCAGCGCCGGTGAGTGCCCAACCGTCGCCGCCTTGTTGGAGGAAGACGGTAGCATCCGGGTCAAATCACGCACGAACAGCACATGGCTGACGGGAGCCGGCAGGGATGCAAGACCGGGCTCGGCCCCTGCAGGCAGCTGCTGTGGCGGCGGCAACTGCAGCGGGTGGACGGCAAGGGTCGCCACCAGCGACGAGCTGGCGGGAGAGTAGTTCAGGGCGTCCATCCATGACTCCGACGCAGCCAGGGAATTGGCCTCAGCGCGTGCCGCCGCCGCTGCTGGCGCGAGCCGTGGAGGACGACCGCGCCGCCGCGGCACCAGGTCGGGCCGTCGCGCGGCCAGGTCGTGCATGGCAGCTGGAGAGAGCGCCATAACGCAGGCAGTAATGCCGCAGCCCGCAAGCGCCGGCTCCATTGCCTGCAGCAGTGTTGCGCCCAGGTCCACAGTCGCGAAGCGCGGGTGCACGGCCGGTACGTGCAGCTGCAGGTTGTGGAGACGACGGGGGAAGAAGCGCTTCGTTGTGGTTTTGTTGCGACAAGGCGACGACTACTTCGCAGAACAGGAGCCTTTCGCCAGCGGGACACGACATTAAAGGGGGCCGACACGCGTCCACTCGGGCCGACCCACCAATGCAAGAGCCGCGCCGTAGATCTGTACCAGCACCACGGCGCTGATGCGGCCGTCCACCCACAGCACCGCCACTCGCCGCATGCTCCAGGGCCACGACCCCGAGGCAGCGCCTGCGGCGGCGGGGGGTGCAGACCATCCCATCCAGGCCAGGCAACCGCCGCCCTGCGCCTCAAAAGCCTCGTCCGGCACGCCGCTGACGGCATCCCCGTCGGCAGCGGAGCGTTGGACGGTAGCCGCTCCGGTGATGAATAGGGGCGGCGGAGGCGGCAGCAGGAGCGGCTGCCCGGATGTCCCGCCAGACGGGTCAGCAGCCGGTAGCGGCTCCGGTTGCGGCAGCAGGCAGGCCTCCAGGTCCTCCAAGCATCTTGCCAGTTCCTGCAGGGGCGGCGGGTGGTGCGTGCTTTAGCTTTGCCCGGTTACGTGGTGGCGATTGCGGAGTCAGGTGGCGAACTGGAAGGGGGTCAGCTCTAGCTGGTGCAGTCAAAGGTGATGGGACGAAGGAGTATGAGAGAAAAGAAAGCAGGTAACAACTAAAACCGGCATCCCTAGCGTGCGCCCAGCAGCTTCCAAAGCAGGCGATGCTCATGGTCGATACTCGGCTGCTGACAGAGCCTACCTCAGGACACATCCCAACAGCCATCAGTCGTAACTTGAGACCCGGCACCGCAACACACCTGCTCCAGCTCCGACTCGACGGGCTGCGAGCCAGACGCACTTGCTCCACCCTCGTGTCCGGCATCGGAGGGCCATGCATCCAGCAGCTGCCATTCCAGGGTCATGCCCGCTATTGCCGACGGGGAGCTCCGACCTGTGGGAACGCGCTCGGGCCGCATGAGTCGCCGCTGCTTCAGCGCCTGCATCACGCTGTGGCAGCTGACACTGCAGAAGAAGCCCTTCGGTTGCGGCGGCGCAGGGATGGCGGCATTGTCTGCGGCAGGCGCAGCGCCGGTGCAGCCCTGGTCCTGATCCCCGACCGCGACTTCGCCAGCTGCAGACCCCTCCTGCTGTGACAGCAGCCCGAGCTCCTGCCTCTCAAGCTCCGATAGGCAGTGCACGTGTACGGGCCTGCCGCACCCGTTGCAGTACAGCACGTCAGCTGGCTCATACAACGGGGCACACGCCCTGTGCTCGTGCGCCGTAGACATGCCACTGGCTGCAGGTGGCTGTGGGGCACTCGCGAGGCTTGACGAGCTCTCCCGCGGCCCGCTCGATGGGTCCACAATACTGCTCGCCAGGGAAGCTGTGGCGTAAATGGCAGGCGTAGTGCCAGTGGCGTCAGAGCTGCGTGGGGCTGCTCTGCCCTCTTGCGGAGCTATGGAGCAAGCTGCCGTGGCCGCAGGCGGGAGCTCAGAGCGGGGTTCACTGGGTACCCAAGCATCAGAGGCTGGCGGCTGCGATGCCGGCGTCCCGGCTGAGGCTACAGGCGCGCTGCCGACGCCACCAGAAGATTGCGTGGCAGCTGCAGCAGTCGTTTGCACGTTTACAGCGGAGGCATCGGCAGCAGCGCTAGATGCACGACGCCCGACCGCTGCGTTGGCAGCATCTGCCCCCGCTTCTGCCACAGGCGCAGGCGTTGGGGCCGGTGCACCCGTCGGATCCAGCTGGCCAGCAACCTTGAGGGCCAGGCATATCAATTGCATAAAAGGGTATTAATGGCAGAAGTCAGTATGCATCAACATACAACCATATTAGGTATATGGGGTGCCGGACATCGGCCGGGCGCGTGATCCACAGCTGATGACAAAGGATTTCTGTGCCAGCAAGCCGGCAAGTATTCTGCAACATGGGGTTTATGATATACCCCAGCCCCAGCCTCTGTGTACCTTCTCTGCGCCTTTCGGTCCCTCGTCGTCGCTGTCAAGCGCCGCCCAGATATCCTCTTGCACGAAAGCGGCAGTAGACACATTTGCCATAGCGCTGCAAAGAGCCAGAAATAAGAGGGGTTCGTGATCGTGCACTATTTGCATAAATCGTGTGCAAAACTGCCCTTGCGCGAGCAACTGTGAGCTAAACAGTGCAAAGGAACCGAATCAGGCAGTGCGCAGAAATCTCTGAGTTGATGGCACCTAGGACGACATCCACGCGTAGTTGTTTGCGACGCAACACGCCACAGCTACCCCTCACCTCAGCAGGGGTTTGTGAACTGAGAGCCCGGGTCCTTCAGGGTCCGCTTTGGCGAGAGCCGCCCTGACAGGAAGGCCCCCGCCAGGGCGCAGAGCGTTCAACCGTCGCTGCTGCATCATGGCAAGCCGCTCCTGCGCAGTCAGCTTGCGCTTAGGCGCTGATGCCAGATTCTGAGCGCTAGCGTCCTTCGGCGGCCCCGCGTCGGGCATCGGGGTGGCAGGGCCAGGGCGCGGGCTTGGACCGGCGATGTTTCCCGGCACAGGACCGTCCCTCTCCGACGTCGTCCGCTTGGAACCAGCCAACGCCGGCAGCGTTGCTCCTGGAACCGGCTCCTGCGCAGCCGCCGCTTTTCCGGCTGTGGCCACATGGTTGTCACCAGGACGCGGCATCGAAAGTGCAGGCGCAGCTGATGCCAATAGCTCCTTGCTTGATGCCACACCTGGTGGCATAGTAGCCGACGGCGCTTCACCTGATGGCGCCAGCTCGCCTCCCTGCGGCCCTGGGGTGGCATGAATACTATTGCCAGAGCGTTCCGGACTAGAGCTTTGCAAGGCGACCAGATGTGCCATAGCAGCTGCGACACTTGCTTGGTCCGTGGCCGCTTTGGCCCCTGCGGGGGCCTTCCCCTGTTCGCCTGAGGTAGGAGGGCCAGGACTGGGCGCATTTGCCGGTGCTACAACTGGCGCCAAGCGTTGGCAGGGCGGAGTAGCGCTGGTTGCAGACTCAAGGCCTGCAGAGGGTTGCTTGTCGCCTTGACCCGGCAGATCCGTTGCCGAATCCTGGTTGACGCCTGCCATGCCCGCGGCGCTGGACGCTGATGGGAAAGCAGGTCGCGCGGATGACGCATCAGGGGCCCTCGAGACCGGGCTCAGGATGGCAACGGCGTCTGACGAGCCAATGGTTGGTATCGGCCCGCCGCTTGGCCCGCCGTTGTCGCTCCTAAGCTGAGAAGCAGCGGCCCCGCTTGAGGACCCCCCAAGCACTGCCCCGCCGCTGTAGGACGTCAGCAAAGGAAGCAAGGGCAGCGTCGGAGTCCCAGTCACGGAAGCTGTGGGCGCCTGCAGGTCATGCAACATCGCGGCCATAACCGAGCTCCCGGGCATGTCCGTGGCAGGCTGTGATGTGATGGGCAAGGCGGCGAGTAGCTGGTTTGGCTCCAAGGCTGGTAGTCCCTGCAGCGGCTGCGTCAGGCGGGCAAGGAGCGGCTGCTCTGCTGCAGGAGCCTGGGCCTCCGCCTGAGGCTGATTGTTGCGGTGCAGGAAGTAAGCTTGGGCTGGAGTATTACCCTTGACAAGACTTGGCACCTTGCCGCTCTCCAAGCTGGCTGCCCGCTTGCCATCGGCGTCAGCACCGTTAGCCGGCGACTCGGCCAGGCCCAATGCAGAGATCGTAAAGAGCTGAGGGTTGGGCGCCGCTTTCTCCCCAAGGGCTTTCGCCGCTGCCTGCAGCGCTGCGCGGTACGACACTTGAAGAACGTCCGCAGCAGGGTCCAGCACCGCGGGAAGGGTCAAGCGCGGAAGCGCAGCAGCACTGGCCGGGCCCTGGGTTGGCGAAGGCCCAGTAATGGCAAGCGGCAATGGTGGTAGATGCACGCCCATGGAGCCCAAGAGCATGCACTGCAGCTGCCCGAGGGCATTGGAGCCTGATGCTGGCGCTGCAGATGATGAAGAGCGGCTCACGATATTTGTGGCTTGCGAAGCGGTAGTCAGAGGCCCTGGGGCCGGGGCGACAGCTAGCGATGGCGGCGATGACCCGGCCAACCGCGGCCTCTTGCAAGGCGGCTCTACTGGCGCTGAGCCGCGCTTGTCCGGGTCTGCGGAGTACAAGTGCTGCGCCAGCGAGCGCAGCGCGCGGCGACGACCCTGCGAAGAAGCACGACATGCATGGCATTACCTATGTGTCATACTTGTAACTCAAGCATTCGTGGGGAGCATGCTGCAACATCCCAGCCTCATCCTCAGGACCAGTCATCTCTAAGCATCGCAAGTTAACGTGGGCCTTACGCCGCTCTTTTCCTATGCAGCTCACCGTCCACCGCTCTCCGGGGAGCCACGCTTGCAGCAGCCGCAGCAGCAGCTGGTTCCCAACAGGGCTGCATGCTGGGTTCGGCGCAACCTCACGATCCAGGGCCGCCTCCAGATCCGCCAAGCTTTGAGCGCGCATCGCCAACTGCCGGCACTGCTCAATCGCTGCAGGCGGCGCAGCAGCTCCTGACTTGCCGTCGGCCGCCGCGGACTAGCATAGCGCGAGACAGGCAGGAAGGTGCGCATACACACAGTAGACGGAAGGGCGAGGGGCGAATCAGGAAGCACACATGCAGGCTTCTAGGAAGCACAGCGTCAGCTCGAGGCGCGAGCTTCAGACGGTGTACGCTGGCGCTCCTGGCCCCTCAATCGGTAGGCTGAAGTGCACTCACCATCACATATCGAAGGCAGATCAAGACGAGCTAGACCAAACACCCCTTCGTCAGACCTCCTATGCACGTGGGCCAACAAATCGTCGATAGCAATGCTGGGCACCCACCTGCGGGGCTTTCGCCTTCCGCGCCAGCGCGCGCCACAGCGCTAGCTGGGCCGTATGCGTGCGGCGCTGAGCAGTTTCGCCTGATGCGAGCAGCGCCACGCCACATGCCGGAGCTGCAGCCGGAGCTGCCAGAAGCGTTCCAGTCCGCTCGGAAACGCTTCCGCAGCAGGCCATCCCACAGCGCATGCATCGGCAGGCGGGACAGTGCCAGCCACTGGTGATAGGTTGCGGAGCGGAGGCCACGAGCTGCGCCTGAGCCGCGGCTGTGCCGCCCGCGTGGCCAGGCTGCGGAGCTGTCGAAAGCGGCTGATTCAACGACTGCGCATGTGCCCTGGGTGCAGCTTGCAACCCCGAAAGTACTAGTGCCTGCCCATTCGGGTGCAGGGGTGCCTCTGGGTACGGGCGCGCAGGCCGCTCCCGGCCCTCAGCGCAACGTCGATGGAAGCACGCACCGCAAGCATCACATTCGACAAGCGCGCCCTTCTGTGGAGGTGGGTAGTATTGAAGGGCGCAAGAGCGGGTGTGAGAGTGGTTTACTCGGGGCTCCCCAGGCGCTGCAATCCCCAAGCTCAGCCCCACCCTCCCCCACCCCGCGTCTGTAACGCAAAACACACAAGACAACAACCTGGATAAATGGCATATGAAATGGTACCCACTGTTGAATAGCACGCTCGACAGAAGGAGAGGTCCATAGCAGGGTCGTGCAGCCTGAGAGAGCAAACACGCACAGACGAGGTTGCGGTCGACGTGGTAAGGAAAAACAAAGTTGAAAGTGCAGCGCCAGGGACGGATGAGCTGCACTGCTCTATTCGTTGTTGTTGCACCCTCTCGGGCAGCAGCCCGCGAGTCCACCATGTACCTGTTTCAGGAGCTGGCTTGGCTCTCAGTGCCCATCCTTGGCAGCAAGACGACTGCCCAGAACTCGAACTCGGCACTGTTAGCCCGTGGCGGGAATCACCAAGCGCATTCGCTCTAAATGAAGTACTCAGTAGTCAAGGTTTTCGATCATTCTATAGCAGTGTTCCCAGGCTTGAACTTGGGGGGACCCTGTCCGTAATCGCAGGTAAACACGGTAAGTTGTTTTACGCTCAAATATCGCCTTCGTAAAGCCTTCGTAGTGTGCCAGGTGCTGCATTGCTGTTTCGCGGAAATTTCGCGGAAATGTTCCGTACAGAAAGTGTACGGCAGCGGACTACCTCAATCCTATTATTGTTGTGTATTATGGCACACACACTCGTGACGAAGTATCGCAGTGCTGCAGCACCTCCCGGCTCAACGTAATGGCCGGGATGCGCGCGCTGCTGGGGCAGCTCGCCGACAGTGCGGGCTTCGGCGTCCTGGGGATCAACCGATTCTGCTGGGGTGCGAGTACTAGCGGCTTAGCTCACCAGCTTCCCGGCGTGCGCTGGTTGCGCTCGTTTGCGGATAGCGCACTCCCCGACGGCGTGCTACGAGGCCCATCAGCGCTCTCCGAACTCCTTATGTCGCAACCGCGGCTGCCGAAGCTGCTGCCCTCCGATGGTGGACGCGGCAGTCACCATCCGTGGGCCATTAGCATGCGCGGCTACAAGAGCAACAAACGCTCGCTCAAGCCGTTGAACACTGCCGCGAGCTGGCAGGCGGTGCAGCCGCTGCTGCTCGAGGAGCGTCAACGGCAGGAGCTCCTGACGCCGGGGCCTACTGTTGGCCAGCGCCTGCAGCGCCGGCGGCCGCGGCTGGGGCCCATCGTTGACACCTGCCTGCCGCCCATCCCCGAGGTGCCGGTTCCCGCTGACTTTAAGCGCATTGGCGTTATCACTGGCCAGTACGTCCTCAAGCCCGAGCGCGTGTTTGCCGTTGTGGCACTCGCGGGGACGCAGTTCAAGGTCACGACTGATGACATCATCTTTGTCAACCAGCTGCCAAACGTCGAGGTGAACGACGTGCTGGCCCTTGACCGAGTCCTCCTGCTCGGCTCCCGTGCCCAAACGATTGTGGGCCGGCCCGTCGTGCCCGGCGCGACGGTGCTGGCGGCTGTGGAGGAGCACTTCAGGGATGGCAAGGTGCATGTGTTCAAGACCAAGAAGCGCAAGCGCTACCGGAAGTACCAGGGCCCGCGCCCCAACATGACTACGCTGCGGATTTTGCAAGTGCGCGGCATTGACCCCGCGCCGGGCGATGAGCTCTCGCTGTTGCCGGAAATCCCCGTCGCGGTGACGCACCCGCGGTACGAGCGACTGCTGCTTGGGGAGCCGGCGCCTGAGGAGGAGCAGCAGGAGCAGCAGGCAGTTATAGCGGAGCGGTAACACCCTTTCGGGCTCGCAGGCGCGTCCTTGATAGGCTGTGATGGGCATAGGGTAACAGCTTGGACACAGTAGGACACAGTAGCTCAAACACATCTTGTCCATACCCTTTGTTATCTATACCTGAAACAATGGCGGCCGCCATTTACCGTTCTGGGGAGGCTATGGGTTGCTATGGTTGCTGATCATTGCAATCTTGTTTAGGCACCGGTGGGTATGGGTCAAGGCTTGGTTTGGCCTGGCAGATAGCGTGCATTAAGGAAAGGTGTCCATCAGGACTGCGTCGAGCGCGTACTGAGCGGTTTCGTTCAACAATACGAAGCAATTCCCGAGAATTCGGGCTGGTGGTGCGGGTTGTGTTGTGGCCTAGCTGGCTCTTAGCTCTCTGAGCGTCCTGCTTCGGCTCTTCTGCTCCCGGAGGATGAAGGGGCGCAAGCGAATACGCTATGGTGTGTGTCATGTTCTGAGTTTGTTGTCGCCCGAGAACAGTAGGGGCTGCACGGACAGGCCTAACCATGCATTGCGCATGCCAAACTAGTATAAACAGAGGTAAGCTATGTGTCCGACCGGCTCTGGGTTTTCCGCTCCGGGTTGTCAAGGACGTGGCTGCCTGCCGCCAAGTCGTCGGCTGTAAGGTGGGGGTAGTAATAATCTTGAACCGCTTCGCGCGCACTGATTATTATGCTGGAGTTGCAGTTGGCAGCCTCTCCTTCAGGCACTTTGCGTGATTGGGTATCAGTTTAAAGTGACGAGGGCGAGAACGAGCAGCGCAGGCCAAACATCACCCACTTGATCGGAAGTCCTTCCAGCCGCGACCTTACAACCGGCAACATAGCCCCTAGCCTTACAGCCACGTTTATCGTCATAGCATGCATACAGTCCAGATCCGTTGTTGCTCTGCGCCGCCACAGTGGCAGGTAAAGCGCACAGTGGCCTCAACGCTAGACCGCCAAGAGATGTGCACCCGGCCCTTACCTGATTATCATGCGCGCCCACACAGAAAAAACATGCGCATACCCGCACACCCGCGACTTCCTAATGAGGGGACATCAGTCCCACGGCCCGTGCGCACCGCACCGGCTCATCACACGTGCGACGACGAAGCACAACACTACCAAACCGCAAGTGGCTTTTAGCGGCTGGTCCTTAAGCCACTAATACTGCCTGCACGACCCGTTTCCAAGCGCGGCACAACGCGCAGGCGCGAGGTCCGAAAACCTTCTTGATCATATGCGATAGCCGCCGTGCCGCTGTACACTGTTATACGAATTGCACCCAAGTCCGCCGCTCGAAGCGCTTTGCAACGAAACTAGTGCCCGTCAACGTCTGGGACGTTGCCTGCCGGCGTTGCTTCTGTGTCCATCGCCTCCACGTGGGCGCCTGACAGGGTGTGGACATGGCAGGCAGACTGTTCAGCTGCAAGGGCCATCCCTCGAGAGGCGAAACGCACAAGCAAGGCGCAGCACTAGAGTCGAAGCAAGGCAAAAGCACGGCGACAGTCGTATCATGCACGACTGCAATACGACAGGAGGCGTTGTTACCCGGCTGGCAACTTCCCAATCTGCCCTAAAGAGTAGCAAAGCGAGAACCAGCTTCTGTGCCCCAGTTGGCAAATGGAGGCTTCCCGTAAGGCAGCGCAGACGCACTAACCATCTTTCATGCCATCGCCCGGCTGCGCCTCATCCGCCGGCTCCATTGCGTCCCCGCTAGCCGCCTCGCCTGCCGGACCGTTCTGCCGCTCGCCCGCCTCCGCTTCGACTGCCTCCTGCAGGGCTGCGTCCACCTCCGCGTCCAGGCCGTGATCTTCATGGTGGGCGTCAAATTCCACAGCTGCGTAGGCAGTGCAAACACAGCGGCCTTGGAGAGTCATGATCACGGTCAAACCCTTGGAAACAGAGTGCCTTCGCGCAGCTATGGCGAAGAAACTCTGCGCGTCGCTTCGTAGCCTGTGACCGCTTCGTGCGAGGAGCAAATGTAGCAACCACTCCTGCAGTGTCGGCAAACCATTGCCCATGCCGCTTACCCTCCAGCGCCTCATGATCCTCCGCTGCCTCCTGCTCCTCCGCCGCGCCGCCGCCTACCAACCGCCCAGCCGCCCGTGCCTCCGCAGCGCGCTGCCGCCGCTCGGCTATACCGTCGCGCCGCGCCTGCGCCCGCTGCCGCAGCCCATCCTTTTCCAGCTCCAACTCTGCCATGACGGCCTCCTGCGCAGCAGCAGCCAACAGCCAAGGACGGGTACGGCTGATGACCAGTCGGTACGGTGGGCCGCACTGCGGGTACAATGACAGCCGCAAAGCTGTCGGCTACGCGAGCATATCAAAACCAGGGACGAGCTGTAACGGTTACAATGAACGAGCAGCGCGGTCGAGGACGACGGAAATGCCGCTGACCTCCCAGTCCTTGAGCTCCCGCTGCTGCCGCTCCTTAACGGCCAGCGTCCCCTCGTTGTGCTTGACAGGCAGCCAGTACACGGGTGCGGCGGGCCTTCCGGTGGAGGGCTTGCCGCCAGAGAGAGCCGGCACGCCGTCGGCGCGCAGGAAGCAGCCCAGGGCGCGGCGGCGCGCCAGCTTCTTGGCATACAACAGCTCCAGGACCTGCGGACCCAGCAGAGTCGCACAACAACACATATGCGTTCAGGAGGGCCAGCAACTTGCTAGCGTACGCCCATGTGACCAGAAGGCTGCCACTCTCTTCCCCAGCTTGACCAAGTTCTATCGCCACGTGGCCAAGTGTCCTCGCACCTTTATGTCTGTGGCGAGGTTGAGGTCCATGAGGGCCTCCAGCTCCTCCTGCCGCTTGCGAGCCCGCTCCTCAGCCGCGGCCCGGCGCAAACGCTCGCTCTCCGCAGCTGCCTTCTCCTCAGCCTTCCGCGCCAACTCAGCACGCCGCGCGGCTGCATCCGAAGCCTGCAGAGCCGCGGCAGGAAACGGGTTGGTCTCGCTGGAAAGTAGTCGGAACAAAACAAACATGCCGTGTACAATGTACGCCAATGCACCAGGGCATAGAGACCATGACGGGGCGTTGCGCAACAGAGGCGCGTCATTCGCGCCCATGCTAAGCCAGTAGGAGAGCTGCAGGGCCGCGTCCACATCCGTCGTCAAGCATCATGGACGCGGCAATTAAGGCGGAACCGGAGGATGCCAACCCCCACGTGGCCCTATACGCCCGCACCTGAAACTGCGCATCTTCCTGGCGGAACTTCTGTAGAGTGCCCAGCAGCGCCCGGCCCAACAGCCGCCGTGCACGCTTCCGGCTATCTGGGTCATCCGCAGCAGTGGCCCCGGTGGGGGCAGGAGGCGGCGGCGCGGGCGCCGGAGCGGGGCGCTTGCGGCCGCGACCGGCATGGTCGAGGTTGTCGTGCCCCTCCTCACGGCGGTCCCAACGGCGCTCGCGGTCGACCTCCCCCGGGCCATCGCTCCGGGGACGCCTATCTCCAACCTGATCGCCATCGCGGACGGGGCTCCGGCTCCGGCTGCGGCTGTGCTCGTGCTGGCGAGCATCATCTGCCTGCACCCGTCCCCGGTCTTGATCCTCACCCTCCGGCCTGCCTCGCTGTGTTTCCCGGTCGCTGACAACCATGGACATAACCGCCCTGCGCCGGGCGGGAGGGGCTGCGGCTGGCGCGTCACCTGCTGCGCCTCGGGCAGGGCGGAAACCCTCTCCAGCACCGCGGCCGAAGGCTTGCCCAGGGGGCTCTCGCGGGGCCAGACCGCCACCTAGGCGACCTGCAAGCGGCCCCTCCCGAAAGATTCCACTCCGGGGGCCATCGCCACGGGCTGAGGGCGGGCCGCCGTAGCCGCGCTCAAAGCGGCCACTGGGACCCGAGGCCCGCCCACCGGCAGGCTCCGGGACAGCATTTCGAGACTGTGGCCCTGGACCGGCTGGCGGCTGTCGCGAGGCGCGAACACGCTGGCTTGCCTGAGGATTAGGGCCCGGCGCGACACGGGGGCGTTGGTGGAGAGAACGGACATCAACCGGGTGTCTGGGATCAGCTGTGAGACGGCGAGCGTGCAGTGGCGGGCCGTTCGTTCTGCGAGTCACATGTAAAGACTGGTGCAAGTAAGCTCGCACCTCAAAGCGCTGCCGACGTAGAGCTTCTAGCTCCCGCTCTATTGATGCGGGGTCCAGTGGCGCCATCTCCAATACCGTCAGTACCTGGAAACAACGCTCTTTCTTGCTGCCACTTCACAGCACTAAATGGGCCCCTGTAAGCCCACACCCACAACCACCCAGAAACGAGTGAGCAGAGGCAGGTGGTTGAGCGATGTGAACGAATTGTTAAACTGCATACTGTATTAAAACATGAATTTAAGACCGCCTGCCTCTGTGTTGGCCGTCCTATCTTGGCCGTTCTTGGATCGCACGTGCCTGGGGCCAGAACAGCAAGCAATTTTCCCGCAAGTGTAAAATAGAGCAATTCGCAAGCAGCGAGCAAGGAGGACGAGTGTTCAAGCTGTCGGCTGGCGTCTCGCCCTAAGCCAAACGGTTCCGTTTGGCTTGGGCTTGGCCCTATCCGGGGAAGGGAATCATAGCGACGTATCGAAATGTCTTACCCGGTACGTTCGCGGCTGTTCCAACCCCGTCCACTCCTACGTGGACGCGGCTAGGCTTGTCGTGCATTCACACCCATGAATCTAAATACCGTGAAGCGTGGTGTGCATGCCCGAGGGACTTCCGGAAGTCCGAGACCCGAATGTGGGCCCCTGGTTCGCCTCGGGACAGCACGTAAATTCTAACACAGCACCTCATTAAATTGTCGGTTTGTACAGGCTGTTGACGATGGGGCTGATGGCACCCGATGTGACTGGTCCACACTTCCGGCGCTGGTTTTGCACCTTATTGTGAGCCATACAGACGACCCGTCAACCGTCGCGTCGCTCCGCTTGGCATGCCGACAATGGAGCAAGGTGGTGACACAGCACGCCGAGGTGGGGAGGTGGGGGGCAGGCGGGGCTGGCCGCGGCTACCAGCACAGGCTGCCCGGTCACCTAGCCGGCGCCTCCCTTTCGAGCTATGCCATGCGCGTAGCTGGGTGATACGGGCGCGACTGGTGCGTTTCCGCTACCGTTCACGGAGTAGCGGCGGCGCCGTTCAAACCGAGGACAGCACTGCCACACTTTTGCCCCGTCGTCCTCTCGCTGGCGCCCTTCCCCTCCCCACATACCTATATCTGTTCAAACCGTAGGAGTGGCGCGTTCGCGGCCCCGTGGCACGCTTCCACTGGGACTACCTTCGCGGCACGCTCTACACGCTGTGTCCCGTGGTGAGCCACCTGACGGTGGTCCTCAGCAGCAGGGCCTCCCGCGACGCATGCGTCGCCATGTTTCGCGACCTCAACTGGTGGAGCAGGCTGCGGGAGATCAGCCTGGTGGCGCTGCGACCCACGGGTCAGGGCATGTTCGGGCCCGGGCTGAGCGCCGAGACGCTCGCGGGGCTATCGGAGCTGCAGCGCCTGCGGGTATGACTGGGAGGGAACGACGTCGGTGGAGTTGGGCAGAGGGCGAAGGCGGGCAAGCGCCGGGAGGCGAAAGGAGCCGGGGCCCGCAGGCCGCTGGTAGTTTGTAAAGGGGCGTCGATGACGGGCGGGTTCCGCCGTACTACGGCTTCGTGCCGTCAGCGCACAGTGGCTGGGCTCCTAGCACTCGTCGCCAGGTCCCAGATTCCGACCTGACCCGAATTCGGCGGCCCTGCAGGCGCTCACGACGGAAGGCTGCGATGCCTCGATGGCGCTGCATGCGGCCCTGCGGTGGGTGGGTGGGTGG